>CM040121.1:372876155-373325782 GCA_022559845.1 Amorphophallus konjac
ACTCATTACTCATCGCCCACCTCAAAATCATTGCCCACTTCAAGCCCTACCCACTTCTACTTCATCTCCACCTCCACCTTCCAGACCCCTTATCCTTCATAATCCGTGCAATATCCCCTCTACCTCCACCATGCCTCCACCTAACAAACCCCTCATCAGAATCCCTGCTCCCATCATCACCCCTGCTTCATCGACCATTCCTCCACCACTACCCCTCAAACCTCTATTAAAACCCACTGCTACCCCCACAGAGGTAGAAAAGCCGCAGGCAATGGTGCTCTGGAGTGGAAGGATTTTCCACAGGGTTTTCCCCCACAACAGTCAGAATCTTGAGCAATCTCAGCCAGAGAAGGATGATGGAGAACAACCAGAAAGAGCTATCCCTGGAACACAGTATGATCTATTAAAAAATTTGGACAAGATGCCTGCTCGGATCTCCATCCTGGAGCTTCTTCAAAGATCCACATCCCACCAGGCAGCCTTAATGGAGTACCTTCAAAGAGTCATGGTTAATGAAGACCTCCCCGTGGAGAAGATTTCGACCGTCCTGACCCCAACAGACACACAACCGGCCATCATGTTCCACAACTACGAGCTCGCTCCCAAGGAAGCTCAGAAATATGCATTGTGCATTTCAATAAAAATCAATGGGGTATCCATAAACCTGTGTCTTGTGGACACGGGTGCGTCCATAAATGTGATCTCCATGAGCACTCTTCAGTTGTGTGGGATCGACGAGGAACAAATAAGACCTTCCTCGATCACGGTCACGGCCTATGACAATAGCAAAAGGCCGCCGCAGGGGATGATTATTCTGAATGCAGAACTAGGCCCCGTGTCAATTCCCACGGAATTCCATGTCCTCGACATGGACCCCACATTCAAGGCTATACTGGGTCGCCCTTACATCGAAGCCATGGACGCTGTGCCTTCCACCAACCATCAATGCATGAAGTTTCCTTACAATGGGAGAATTATTAAAGTGGTCAGTACACCTGTCCTTCACACAGTGGATGCTATCAACACCTCTCTGCCCTCTGTTTGGCCGTCTCATCGGCCCATATTGTCACTACTGGATGTACGTGATTCATCTCACGTTCCACTAGCACCAAAGGAGTTGGTCAGGACAACCGCAACATCATGTCTCCCTTTTCACTCCAAAGGTTGGGAGATTATGAGGAACATCGGCTATCAACAGGGTAAAGGTCTGGGCGCACAATTACAGGGTATGCTCAAACCACCAAAGGAAATTAGGCCGAACCGTAGGTTTGGCCTAGGCTTCAAAGGACCGTTCAGGGCGGATTGGAAGCCCCTCACATGGACTCTATCAAACCACTTCAACAGAGGGCCCATTGTTCAGATGGGAGATTACCCATGAGAAGCATATGGGGGATCACATGCTGTATATTTGGCTGAAAACTGTCCGAGGATCACCAAAATAGGCAAGATCAAAGATCCGCAATGCGAGTGGAACAAATGGTTCGACATACGGGACATTTCTGTTGCACTGGAAAGGATGTTCTCGTCTCCGCAGCCAGAAGGACCACCATTGATCTCCGGAATACCAGAGAATATTACCACTCTTGCCAAGGTTCCAAACTATCCTCGTCCTCGCCAGAAGGACTCTGTCATCGACGGATCTTCATCCGTCCTCAACATTGCCGTCGACGACTCATTAGCCGCCATCTTCTCCATCCACTCGTCTCAGCCTTTGCTAATATCTTCTTCCTGGGCCAGACAATTGTCTGATGATCTTCCAGATCCCCTTCTCTGTTTACATACCTACGCGGGCTTTTCAACCCGCGCCAGGTCTTCAACCATGATCTGCTCTATGAGCCTCACAATCCTCTAGCCATAACCACTTTTCTCTCTCCTCCAATCTCTTTTCACTACTTTGTCATTAAAAATGAAAACGAAAAAAAAAACGTCAATTTTCAAACTCCCCAACAACACATCTTCGTTGAGGAAACCTCCTACATCTCCCACGGGTGCGTACCGCCTGCGGACCACCCGTCCAAGGTCCGATGAGCGACCTTTTCTACCCCTCCTCTGAGGGGTCTTCTCCTGTACATTCTACACCATCCTCTTCGTCTTCCTCTTCTTCTGTAAATATTGTCAGTCAATCTAGGAATGATAGGCCAAGGGTAGTACCTAGGAAGAAATCCAAGGGTAGGCAGATCCCTCGTCGATTCCTTCTGGATTTAGCCGCCAGGTGTCAAGCCCTCCTTGCCATCCCCCAGTTGCTAGAAAATCCCATCCGGCTACCAGAAATAGAATGTGAGGGCGACTGTGCATTTGATGAAGGGTATGGAGTCTACGAGATCACGAATGAAGAATGCCCACTGAAGATGAGGGTGAAGAATATGAGGATGCGGCGGGCGCATACGCAAGTGGAATGAGGAGATTCGACGAGCCGTCAACTGCCGTAGAAGAATCCACCAAAGAAGTCAACTTGGGAACTGAGGAAGACCCTAGGATCATCCTCATAAGTGACAACCTACCACCCTCTGAAGAAGAGGCATTAATTGAGGTTCTCAAGGAATATAAGGACACGTTCGCATGGAGCTACGAGGATATGCCGGGTCTGGATTCAACCTTGGTCGAACACCGTTTAACCCTAAAACCAGGGTCCGTCTCGGTAAAACAAAGGTTAAGGCGTTTCCACCCTCAAATGGCTTTGAAAATGAAAGAAGAGGTCGATAAGCTCCACAAAGCCAGGTTCATTAGAGTCGTTCTTTATCCTCAATGGGTGGCGAACATTGTCCCGGTCATGAAGAAAGATGGGAAAGTCAGGATTTGATCGACTCGGGACCTTAACCGCGCGTGTCCAAAGATGATTTTCCCTTACCTCACATTGATGTGTTGATTGATAACACGGCAGGCTACGAAACCCTCTCATTCATGGATGGATTTTCAGGATACAATCAAATTCGTTTGGCAGAAGAGGATCAGGAAAAGACGTCATTCACTACCCCTTGGGGAACATATTGTTACGTGGTCATGCCGTTCGGATTAAAGAATGCTGGAGCTACTTACCAAAGAGCGATGATGGCCATATTTCATGACATGATGCACATATATCTGGAAGTGTATGTGGATGACTTATTGGTAAAATCAAGGACCAGGATGGAACATCCAGAAGTTTTGGCTAAGGTCTTGCAGAGGTCAAGGGAGTTCCAACTGAAAATGAACCCGAAGAAGTGTGTGTTTGGTGTGTCGTCAGGTAAATTGCTGGGGTTCATTGTGAGCAAAAGAGGGATCGAGATAGATCCCGACAAAGCTAAGGCTATCAGGGATATGCCGCCTCCCAAGAATTTGAGGGAAGTCCGAGGTTTAATCGGGAGGTTACAGTTTATTCGTCGGTTTGTGTCTCAACATTCACAAAGGTGTAGACCTCTCTACGAGTTGACCAAGCCAGGAGTAGAATTCCACTGGAATTCTAAATGTCAGAAAGCTTTTGAAGGGTTGAAGGAATATCTGGCTAGTCCACCCGTTCTCATTCCACCCAAACCAGAAAAACCTCTGATCCTTTACGTCTCAGTCTTGGATGACTCCGTGGGAGCCGTCCTCGCACAAGCTGATGAAGAAGGCAAGGAACGGGCAACCTATTACTTGTCCAAACTTCTCAATCCCTGTGAGCAGAAGTACACCGTCATGGAGAAAACCTGTGCTGCCCTCGTTTGGGTAGTGCAGAAATTGAAGCACTACTTCTTGGCTCATGAGGTCCACTTGATTGCTCGAATGAATCCTATCAAATTCCTTCTGGAGAAAGCCGTCCTTACGGATAGGCTAGCACGCTGGCAAAGTTTTCTCTCTCAGTTCGACATCACCTACATCCAGCAAAAGGTGATTAAAGGCTATGCCATAGCCGAGCATCTCGCTCATCATCCTCTTCCCAAGTTCGATCCCGTCCAATCAGAGTTTCCAGATGAGGAACTAATGTCCGTCAACCAATCAGATGAGCCAATGTGGACGCTATATTTTGATGGAGCTCTGAATTCTCAAGGGAGAGGAATCGACATCGCCCTCCTGTCGCCTGAAGGCCTCACATTCCCATTGGCATACCAACTCAAATTTCCAGTCACCAACAATATAGCCGAATATGAAGCTCTTCTAGCTGGCCTAGAACTCGCTCATTCTTTTCGTATCACTGAGTTGCGAGTCGTAGGTGATAGTCAACTCATCCTTCGCCAGGTGCTCACTAAATATCGCACTCGCAATCTCAAACTCAAGCCATACCAAGAACTCACTGCTACCTTTGCCAAACTGTTCACAAAACTAATCTTTGTTCATGTCCCTCGTCATCAGAATATTCTCGCCGATGCCCTCGCCTCGTTGGCATCATCCATAAGGTTCCCTCTAGGAAGATGGTTTAAGTCCATTTCCATCTACAAACTTCACGCCCCTGCAATCGATGATGCTTCCTACGTAAAAATCAAAGACAGGATAGCAAGAAAGATCCTGCAGGAAGATATCCTTGAGAAGAGGGAGATCATGTTGGCAGAGGTTGAAGAAGAACTGGCTGATGAAGAGAAACCATGGTTCTATGAAATTGTCAAATACTGCCAAGATCAGTCTTATCCTGAAGGGGCCACCACAGAGGACAAGAAAGCCATAAGAAGGGTGGCTCAGAAATATACATTGGTTGGAGGTCTACTCTATAGGAGAGCCTTACTGGTATTCTGTTAAGATGTCTTGGTGACGATGAGGTTTGGAAATGTGTAGAGGAGACGCACTCGGGCGTATGCGGTGGCCACGTGAATAGTCAGATGCTCGCCAAGAAGATCATTCACCAAGGCTTTTATTGGCCCACTATGGAAGAAGATTGTGCTGTCTATGTCCGTAGGTGTGTCAAGTGTCAACTTCACGCCGATAAAATCCATTCGCCATCTTCCTCACTTCATCCAATATCTTCCCCGTGGCCTTTCTCCATGTGGGCATTTGACATCATTGGTCCCCTAGGTGATCCCAATTCCCTCACCAAGCAGAAATCTTTCATCCTTACTGTGACGGAATACTTCACCAAATGGGCCGAAGCCGAAGCTTACGCGGAAATCAAGGCGTTAACAGTCTGCAAGTTCATCATGAAGAACATCCTCGCTAGATTCGGCGTCCCAAGCACGATCGTCACCGATAATGGGCCACAGTTCATTTCTCAGGACCTACAGGACCTCTGCAAAAGGTACGCAATTACATTGCATCATTCATCGCCTTATTACCCACAAGGTAACGGCCAAGCGGAGGCCACCAATAAAACATTTCTCAAAATCATCAAAAAAACCTGCGAGTCTAGTAAGTTTTCAGACTGGCCAGAAAAGCTTATCGAAGCTCTATGGGCCTATCGCACTTCAATCCGTACCCCCACCGGGCAGACTCCATTTGCCCTTACTTATGGTATGGAAGCGGTAGTCCCATACGAGACTCTGATCCCTTCTCTCAGGGTATAATTGGATGAGGAATTTCCCCTCGACGATCGTCGTAATTCACTCCTCGCCCAGTTGGAACTCTTGGATGAGAAACGGCTGGCCACTGCCGAACACGCGCGTGTGTATCAAAATAGACTCGCTCGCTTTTACCAAAAGAGAGTCGTTGAGAAGTCGGTGAGATGGTCGTAAAAAGAATTTTTGTCAAACCTGGAGGTTCGCGTTCTAAGCTCCAACCCAATTGGGAAGGACCATTTGTAATTCAAGCCGTGTACCCTGGCAACGCCTACAAGCTAGTCAACGCCGAAGGGACCGAGTTATCCCACCCTTGGAATGGGCTTTATCTTAAGAAATACTACCCTTAGCACAAACAAAAAAAATGATGAAAAGATAAAAACATCAAAAACAAAGAAATACCGAAAACCACTAAAAATATGGAAAATTCAAAATGCCGATGCCTGGCAGTCACCATGTAGTTAAGTTCCTGCATCTAACCTTCATGTTAGGATAGGGCCCATTAAAGCTTGGTAGTCACCGGGTCTTGGTTTGCCAGAACCGTGGAGATCCCTGTCCGGCCACGTCGGCCTATGCTCGCTCGAAGGAAGCTAACATGTGCTCACTTATGTATTTTATTCAAAAAAAAATCGGTAGCATCACCTACGGTGGAGCGTCACCCAGAAGATCTCCGGAAGCTGTAATCTTTATTCTTTTCTCTTCGACCAAATGAGACAGTCAGCGCCCTTAAAACGTTGAGCATGAGAAACCAAAACTTAAACCCCAAAGGCAAGAGTAGGATCCATTTCCTCGAGCATCGATCAGAGCACGAGAAGAGGGCAGTGTCCCCGCAGGCATACAAAAGGGAGCCCACAAACGTCAAACGACTATATCTCCCTCACAAAAAGAAATACAAAATCAAAATCAAGAGAAAAGCCTGGTCGTGACCGTGCCTGTTGCGATAAACGGAACCCCTCAAAGTAAAAGTCTGAATCCACAAAAGGGGCCGTGGAATGTAAATGCTTGAGATTTGGTCCGAAGTTGTCCGAAAGGAAAGAGTTAATGGGCCCTTATTTGCTCACCGGGTTAACAGTTTTGCTGATCCTCTCAGGAGGTTTATCCCCCATGCTCTTCCTTCTTCCTCTAAAGATGAAGGTTCGATGGAGTTTCTGAAAGCTGAAAACTGCCCAGGGTCTGCGACCTTATTTTAATATACACATATGGTTGCCTACTTTGAAAAGCAAAAGCTATCTCTGCGAAGGAGTCTCTGTGTTTCTGGCTGGTCAAGACCCCTGTTTACCACCTTGATGTCTTCTTGTTTAACCTCGGGCTTAGGCCAATGCAAGCGCGTCACCTATGGGTGCGACGGCGTCTGATTCCGGGTCAGCGTCGCGCGGTTGGTCGTTAGGGTTCCAGGGTATTCCATCATATACCATCTAGAGTTGTGAGGAAACAGACCCGGGTCGGGCAAATCTCTTACCTCAAACATCTTTTGGGTAAATCCCTGTGGTCGGAAGCGACTGGGAGCCTAAGCATGGCATGACGGTATTGTCATCAGGGTAAGTCTTAGCCGGCGGGATCATCATTCGAGGGGTCTAGAGGCCCAAATCAACCTAGATGTGCACTTAGGATACCTGGGAGGTTAGTAAGAAACCCCTATTCTCACGTAGGTTAGGTGCCATTTGGGTGCTTGCCGGGCATTAGCAACAAAAAAAATTGAAATGATAAAAACAACAAAAAAATGGAAAAGAGAAAATGTACATATTTGTAAACAAAAAATCTTTTTTATGATAAAACAAAAAAATGCCAAATATAAAAAAAAAACAAATCAATTTTGCATGATTGTATTTGCGTGCAGCGTCTCGCTTTTAATACCACTTGCATTCGTGTGCTTGCCTGTCGCATTTATCGTCACCACATTTTTCCATTGCCTTCGTTAATAAAGGCTTGGCCCCTTGACCAGTTATCAAGGACAGTCACAGTGACCATTTGCTTATTGAGCAAGGGGCCAAGTCAGAACAGAAATTCTGATTTGTTTGTTTCAGTGATGTGTGCAGGGATCTAGGCAACAGAAGCAAAGGTGAAAACCAAACAAACCAAACCTTGTATTTTATTCCAAAAAACTAAAATAAATTACATCAAGTTCCGCCCTCTCTCTCCGCATTACTCGTCCCACTACACTCCGGGCAAAACACTCTCAAAGGTGCTACCCAACTACGAAAAGCGGTACTCCTACCGCTCTGCACTCCTCTTCCTATTCCCACATCCCGGCGTTGATCTACGGAAGCAGCAGAGAAGCTACCAACACGAAAGCCACGCTCTCGTGCTCTTCGGTAGCGCTCCTCACCATCTCTCAGCAACTGTTCAGCAAGACCAAGGCTGATTCGGAGTTCGAATAGTTGGGCCTCCATGGCCCTTCGTTCCTCCCTTTCAGTCAATCTGTTGGCTCTTTCTCTCTCTGCGTCTCTTTCTTTCTCTGCACGTTCTCTCTCGTGGTCTTCCCTCTCCAACTGGAGAGTGATCCTCAGTTCCACAGCATCCCTATAGGAGTCGTCATCAGGATGACGCCATAGTTCCCTCTCCAGTTCTGCTATCCTAGCCTCCTTTTGCGCAGCTTGGCCAAGCGCTTCTTCCGTCTCCTTTTCCTGCCAAGTGTACCATCTCAGATACACGATAAGGCGTAAACAAAGAGAACTCAACACTGAAACTTTTACCTGTATATGGAGCATCCCTTCTGCCTCCGCAGCACGCTGCGTGGCATGAGCAAGTTGCTCATGAAGCAAGTCAAGTTCTGAGGTGGGAATCCATAAGCTGGAAGAGGCACCACCTACTCCCATCGCTAGGGAAGCCGCGCCAATCTCGGCATGCTACGACCACGTGAATTAGCAGCCAACATCTGGAATCTGGGGTTTTAATTAGGAACGTACTGTATACCTACCAAGGCGCTCGTAGCTCCGCGGGCATTACCGAACTGTTGTTCCATCTCTGCCAAGCGAGTTCGTAAATTCGCTATCATGGCATCCCGGACATCTTGCAGCCTTACGAGTCAGCATTTTCACCAAAACCAGGAAAAGGAGAAAGAAGAAAAGAGAAAAAGGGGAAACCTACCTCCACAAGTCCCCGGGGTTGGAACCGCTCTGCGTACTTTGTCCTATATAGACGCAAGTAGTCCTCGCTATCCCGCGCCTGTGATTCTACAATCGTGCCACCCCGTTGCCAGTCCTCATACTATTCGGGGAATCGTACGCGCTAGTCAATGCAGGTCGCCGATCCCCGCGTCTTTCTCCCGACACGAGGTGGCGCAGCTGAATCCACCCATTCTTGAGCCAGTCCTAAAGTCCTCATAACTAATCGTAGCCGAAGCGGCTCGATTTCATTCAGGCAGTGCATCCACAGTTCCCGTCCGAACCGGGCACGACTTGCTAGAACCCACGGCTGGTCGGCATCGACCATGTCTGAGTAGGGTCTCCAGTTTACCATCGCTGCAGGGAACTCCTGTAGCTCCCGCCTTAGCACCATCAGTTGGTAAGTTAGGGGTGCCGCACTCATGATGGGTTCCCACCGCCTGGCTAGCGGCACCATCGCGGGTCACCAATGCCGAGCTCTCCGCATAGGGAGGTAATAATAGCTCCACAGTTGCTCGGCGCAGGTCATCAGAACCATACAAAAATAGAAAAAAATAATACAAAACAAGCAAAACCAAAAATACCTGGATGAATGGTGTGAAACCACTCACAGTCATCTCACGGTCCGCTTCTTGGAACAGACCTGCAAACAAGTGCGCCAGCATGGCGGCTCCCCAGGCATAATACCCTACTCTTTCAAGGTCTGACAGCAGCTCCAGGAAGCGACATTGGATACCGCCCCCTTTCGAGCTCAGTACCAATCTCCCCAAAAGGAAGAGGAGAAATCTCCTCAAATCTATGTTGCATCTTTCCCAGTCGCCAAAATCTGTGCAGTACACGGCACGGCATCCTATTTCCATCCTTTCCATGAACTCTTCTGAGGATTCATCGTCCCGCCAACGAGTGTCGGTGAGCCCTAATGTATCCATGAGGGACGCCCTAGCTACCGACCTATTTTTCTGACCATCTAGGTCCAAACCCAGTAACTTCTGGGCACCTTCTCTGTAGTCCGTGTAAGTGACTCCGGTCACTGCCTCGCCCTCCACCTTCAGGCTTGTGATCCGGACCACATCGTCCAAGCTGGGCACCATGTGCCCCCAGGGCATCAGGAATGCCTGACTCACTGGGTCCCATCTCTCACACAAGGCTTGGATCAGGACCAGGTCGAGCTGGGTCGACTCGATCCGAAGGAAGGTGCCAAAACCCATCACGTCTAGCCTGGCCTTCTGAAAATCTGGGAGACCTCGGTATGCTGCCACTACCAACTCCCATGAGATCTGTGATTTCATCACGCATGCAGGGAATGGAGAGGAGGTTTGGTCAGAAAGAAAGGAAGAAAAAAGAATGGAAAAAAGGGCAAGAAAACTTAGCTTACGAGTTGTGATTGGGCCCTTTCGCTAAAATGTCCTTCGAGGTCCGAAAGCCTCCTGGAACTACTACCACTAGACCTGCTTCTCTTCGAGGAGTGAGAAGATTCACCCTCCATCCAACTCTCGAAATTTTGAACTCCTCCTCTCCTGTGAAAACTTGTGCTCCTCGAGTTAGCTCTCGATATACCAGGGAGGATAAAAGGGACACGAATTTATAGAAATGGAAGGAGTGCAGGCCAAGATTGCCTCCATCACCTGTTAATGATAGCCATGCGGTCCCGTGTGTCACTTCACCGCTCGCACAGGGTGATTGATTGGACGAATAATATGACGACTAGCCCCCTATGTTGTCTAGGGATACCCTATCATGTTTTGGAGGACGTCCGCAAAATTTGACACAACATCTGGGAAAAGGGGCTAGGGCCGTCATTATTGACTTCGACGGCAGATTCCCGTGGAAAATGGTCACAACAAGACGCGATTCTCCGCTCGGCGTGGAGTCTCGGCAGACCCATCACATGGAAATAGTACAAAGGAGAAGAAGTGTAAGGAAGAAGGAATGCACAAGAAAATAAACAAGCAGCAGAAAATCAAATCACTCCATTCATAATTCTACATGAGCTGTCAAAAACATCATAAACATAAGGAGGAGGCGAGTCCACCAGCTCGTCGATCCTCACCATCACTCATCTCTCTGGGCGCTCCCCCCCTCTCCCCTGAGGTGCGGGTCCCTCAGAAGCCTCCGGGATCCTCGTGCAGCAGCACCTGCCTTGCCTCTTGGCGCCTGCTCCGCAGCAGTGACTCGCTGCTCCTCCCCTGGTGTGGCAAATAAGCCACTAGCGGCAAAGCGACCAGACTGGCGCAGTCGCTCCCCGAACTCTCGCGCTCTCTCGTAGCGCGTCTCCATCCCTCCTAGCCTCTGCACGACGGCCTGAAGGCCCAGTTGGAGCTCCCTCACTTGGGCCTCCAAGGCCCTCCTCTCGGTCTGATCTCGCTGTCGCTCGGACCTTCTCTCGGCTTTCTCTCTCTCTGCCCCTCTCCTCATCATCTACAGAAGAACCCTTAACTCCAGGATGTCTGGAGAAGGTCTCTCCTCACCACGATGCCGCAGCTCCGTTACAGTCGCCACCCAGGCATCACGCTCCTCTTCCGCCCGGGTCGCCCGAGCCACCGCACCGGCAAGTTGCTCCCGGAGGGAGGCAATCTTGAGAAAAGGGGCCGAGAAGCTGGAAGATGCGCCACCAATCATCCCCGCCGTCGCTGTCTGCTGGGCACGCTGGAACAAAATAAACAACGATCGTTAGTGAAACTCCAAATCTGAAGATAAAAGTGCGCCACGTAACTTACCAGGAGCGACAGCTCATGTTGAGCGACGGCCAGCTGCCGCCTAGCCTCTGACAGTTGGGCGGGCGAGCCACCGACCCCACGTGTGTCCCCAGCTTGGGGAAGCCCCGCATAACTCTCTCTCTGCCGCCGCAAGAAGTCGGCGCTGTCCTGCACCAATACACTCCCTTGCTGTCCAGGGAGACATACGTGCCAATCCTCGAGCCTCGCCTTGCCGCGACTCTCCCTCCTGACGCGGCTCGGCTCGTCCGCACTCGCCCACTCATCGGCCAGGCCCGGGGTCCTCGCCATGTCCTGCACCAAGAAAGGGGTCCCACATCAGTCAAAAAGAACGCGTCCCCTGTCTAGGACGCATCCATCATTTAAGTGCAACACTCGCCGAACCCTTTCCCCCCTCGCACGGCTTGCTTCAAAACTCAAAATGGATCAAAGAGGGGGAAAACCAACCACCTACCAGACCGTGTTCACCTCCCTCCGCGACATCGGGCTCCTCGGGTCCCTCGGGGGCCCGAAGCGGCCCTTCCTCCTCCATAGACGCCGTTCCATGCTCTAGCGCGTCCCTCCTTGGGCGAGGGGTCCCGCGTCCCTCTCCACCTTCGCCGTGGTCCAGACCGCCGAACTCCATCGATCGAGGGGAAGAAGACAAAGACGGGCGAGCAAGTTTCGGCGGAAGGCGGGCTCGTTTGCGGGTAAGGCACGGAGAAGGAAGGCCACCCGTCGCTTTAAATTTGAATTTGAGGATTAAGACGCGTCCTCGCGCTTGGACGCGCCCAAAAGAAAGCAAAAAAAAAAAAGGGGAGCAAAAAAAAAAACCTCCATGCAAAGTAGTTCCCTCCTGTCCAGGGCAAAGTCCCGTGAAGCGTGAACAACGTGGTGCGAAAGAAAGTGCAGGAAGGAAAATGGCACACGACAAAAGGAACCACACGAAATCCATTTCATACAAACAGTCAAAAGTACATCATACAGTGAGGACGGTGGGGTGTACAAACAACTCTCTAACTCTCACCACCACCCTCCTGGTCATCTCTCTCCTCCCTCCTCTGACGGGGATCCCTAGGGGGCCTCTGCGACCTCTGCGAACCCTGAGAAGCCGTGCTCGCCTCTCCAGGTGGCACCATGCCAGCCTCCAAGGTGCGGCGATGCTGCTCGGCGGAAGAAACTAGAAAGCTACCCACAAAAAAGGAACCGGACTGACGAAGTCGCGCCCCGCGCTCCTTCGCCCTCTGATACCGCTCCTCACTCTCCCGGAGTCTCCCCTCCGCCGTGCCAAGACTCAGCCGGAGCTCCGACACCTGGGCCACCAGAGCTCTCCTCTCGTCCCAATCTCGATATCGCTCCGCCATCCTATACTCCCTTTCTTTCTCTATGGTCTCCCTATCCCTCTCCCTCTCTCTCTCTAGAGTCTCCCTATCCTTCTCCCTCTCTCTCTAGGGTCTCCCTATCCCTCTCCCTCTCTCTCTCCACGCTCTCCCTATCCCTCTCCCTCTCCTCTCTCTCCCTCATCGCCTCTCCTCGACAGCTCGAGGGCGATCCGCAAATCCACTACGTCATGAGGAAGCTCCTCAACCTCCCGTCGCCGCTCCTCCTCTAGCTCCGCAATCCGGGCGTCACGCTCTGCCACCCAGGCATCGCGCTCCTGCTCAGCACGAACAGCACGGGCCAGGGCCTCCCGAATCTCGGCCACCTGTCAAAGCACGCATGCACCGTAAGAGAGCAGTGATAGAAGGAAAGCAGCTAGAAGAGGGTCAGGGCCAAGCAAGCACTCACTCGAGCCTCGCGGTCACGCTCGGCCTCCTCAGCCTGAGCCACCGCATACGCCAGCTGCTCCTGGAGGTCAGAAACCTCCGGAGGAGGGCCCCGCGAGCTGGAACCCGCTCCACCAGTCGTCCCGGCTGCCGCTGTCTGGTGGGCCCGCTGAAACACGGGGCAAACGTCAGTCAAAGGCTAAGCATCAAAAATCTAGGTCACAAAAAAATGCATTGCATGGACTAACCAGGATCTCCAACTCCTGTCGGATGGCCACTAACTGCCGCCTGGCGTCTGCCAGCTGGGCCCGTAGGTCGACAATCATGTTGTCACGAGCATCCTGCATTGCACATAAGTTATTGCCACATGCATATACATATAGAAGGGTGAAGCAGTTTCATTTCACTTACCCCTGCCATACCACCCAAGGAGAGGCGGTCCCCGTACGTAGCTCGATATCGTCTCATGTAATCTGTGCTGTCCTGTACATGGGATACCACTGGGACCCCGCCCTGCTGCCAGTCCTGGTACTGTGCTGGGAAGCGCATACGCCAGTCCACAATCTTCGCCTTCTCCTTGGTCTTCCGCCCGATGCGGGCCGGCTCTTCTACATCAACCCACTCCTGGGCTAGCCCCAACTTCCTCATAACCAGCCTCAGCCGAAGAGGCTCGATCTCGTTCAGGCAATGGACCCACACGTCCCGCCTGAAACGAGGAAGACCCGCTACAACCCAAGGCTAGCCAGCGTCGCCCATGCCCAGGTAGGGTCTCCACACCACCTACATCATCATACATACATCATATTAGTTGCCATTCAGTCACATAAGAAAACACAAAAAAACATACGTATCATACCATGGCCTCAGGATACTCGCTCAGCTCCCGACGAAGTGACGCCAGCTGGTAGCCGTGGGGTGCTACAACCACGACCGACCTTCACCGCCGCGCCAGAGGCACGGCCCTCCTGTTCCCATGCCTAGCCCTCCCCATCGGGAAATAGTAATAGCTGCACACCTGCATCCATCATACATCATTAGTACAATAATTGCATATTTAACTGTGGGAATGCATAAATAAAATGTTTACCTGGAGAAAAGGTGCGAAGCCACTGACTGTCGTCTCCTTCTCCGAAGTCTGGGAGAGATCATCAATCAAATGGGCAAGCAGAGCCGCCCCCCACGCGTAGTGCCCCACTCTGTCAAGGTCCGCCAGAATCCTGAGGAAGAGGCAGTGGATGCCATCCCCCTTCGTCCCCAGCAGAAGGCGGCCCAGGAAGAAGAAAAGAAACCTCCGGAGGTCTAGATCCACCAGCTCCCGCTCGCTCGGGTCCTGGGTGAAAGCTGCACGGGCATCTCCCTCCAGTCGCGCCAGAAACTCCGCCCCAGTCTCGCTGACCCGCTGGCGCGGGTCGACAAATCCGAGCGCCTCCATGATCTCCACTCGGCCGACTACCCTGCTGTCCCTGTCAGTCACACTCGTCTCTAACCACAGTAGGTCCAGGGCACTCTCTCGGTAGTCGGGGTAGGTGACCCCGCTGACCGCCTCTCCGTCAACTCGTAACCCAGTGATCCGAGCCACGTCCTCTAGTGTCGACACCATGTGCCCCCAAGGCATCAGAAACGCCCGGCTCGGCGCGTGCCACCGCTCCCTCAATGCCTGGATAAGAGGAAGGTCGAGTCGGAAGGGCTCGATCCTAAGGAAAGCTCCAAAGCCCATGGCGTCCACACGCGCCCTCTGGAAGTCCGGCAACCCACGGTATGCTGCCACCACTAGGGACCAGCAGATCCGTCCTTTCATCACACCCTGCACACCACAAAACCAATAAAAAATACATCAGCATCATGAATAATATTAAGCAATAACACTATATATTCTACTTATTTATTTTATGTTATCTTATCTTTAAAACATTTTAGGATTTTTATGGAGGCGTCCAGTACATTGGACGCCTCCTCTCTTTTTTCCTTATTTTCTTTATAGAAAAAACCAAAACAAAAAAATATATTAATAATATATATATTATTATGGAGGCGTCCCAGGTCCTGGACGCCTCCTTATTTTTAATCCTATTTTATTATTTACGTAAATAAAAAAATAAACAAAAAGAAAAAGAAAATGTGGAGGCGTCCAGGGCCCTGGACGCCTCCTTTCCCTCACTCCCCGGCCTTCTCTCACAGCATCTCGCCCGTCCGTTTAGCCTATTGAACCACAGAGTGAGAGTTCCGAAGGGCTTACCAGGTCGTGATCGTCCTCTCCCACGTCGCCAACGCCCGCAGCGGCCTCCGCGGCCAGAAGAGGCACCTCCATCCCCTCCTCCGCAGCAATCTCCTCTGCTGCGGCCTCCTCGGCATCATCCCTCAGCCTCCTCGGACGACGAGCCCGTCGTTTCCGCTTCTTTGGACCCTGGCTCGATCCTCCTCGCTCCATTGGGACTAAGAATGGGTCGTCTGGGGTGACGGAGTCAGAATGAACAGTACAAGTGAGCAGGGGGTGAGGCCCCCCATATATATAGAAACCACTCTGATTGGGGCGTCCAGGCGCCTGGACGCCCCCCAAAACAAAAAAACCAAAAAAAATAATTAATAAAAATTTGGGGCATCCAGGACCCTGGACGCCCCCAAAACAAAAACCAAAAAAAATTATAAATAAAAAATTAGGGGCGTCCATGCCCCTGGACGCCCACAAAACAAAAAAAACTTAAAAAATCAAATATAAAATATTAGGGGCGTCCAGGCCCCTGCACGCCCCCATAATAAAAATTTCAAAAAAAATATATAATAAAAGTAAAAAAGATAAGAGTATGTATATAATCTAAATAAAAGAAAAAATACAAAGAAAAAGAAAAACCACAAAAAAGATAATAATAATTAAGGGAACTGGTCCAAAACATCCATGCCAGATTTTATTCAATCAGAAAAGCAGAATGAACTACATCAGGGGCTTAGGCGCCTTAGGCCTTAACTTCCCCAGTTCGGTTACATAAGCCCTCCACAGCTCACATTCTTCCCCCACGTGCGCTAAGGCCTTTCCCACGACACTTGTCTTCCAGGGTGCTTTGACGGCCTTCGCTTCCTTCGCATCCGCTTCAGTACCCAACTCTCTCTTCTTCAAAGGAACGATGCCAGTCGATAGTGGGAACGAATGGCGTGGAATGCCGACTTGGAGGCAGCATCGATGCGCGTTATAAAGGACAAACTCGGTCGCGCCGATTAGTTGAAGATCAACTTCGGGGGAAGGCCTCATGAGGAGATCAAGCCAAAGCAAACATGCCGGTGCGCAAGTAAAGAAGCCTTGTGTCACGGTGCGGAAGTGAGACCGCCAGTCTTCACGTTTCTTCAGCCACGGAACGCGGTTCACTACAGTACCACCGAACCCTAACACGTCGGCTATGTGATGAAGAGGGCTTTGTTGGAAGAACTTCGAAGCGGTTGGCATTCCCTCACGGTGATCAAACTTGAAATGCAAATCCAGCCAGCAACTCAGGACAAGTGCGCAACCAAAAGGAGGCTTACCCATGCTCGAGGCAGTAAGGCCACTATACAGGTAGGCGAGGACAGCGGGTCCCACCCTCTTTCCACGCCAGATCCCGCAGATAGCACTCAGTTGGTCTTCCTCCACCATGTTGTCGGTATAAGAAAACAAGAGAGCACCCGCCAGACAAATGGTGAACCCCTTCATGATTCCCTCCAAATAGTCATCGTCTGGTGGCCCTCTCAGGGTGTCCATGACCCACTCCACAAGCTTTTGGAGATGGATCCCCTTTTGAGTACGGACCTTTCTGACTGCGTCGGGCGGCATGAAGCTTCCAAGGACGCTTTCGGAAGTCCCCCGTGTCAGCATCCGCATAGCCTTCACCATCCCGTCACTCTTGAATTTTTTCAATCCGAGCAGAAGTTCCACCTCCTCGAGGAGGATGGTCACCTCGAAGGTCGGGAAGATAAAAGTGTGGGTCTGGGGATGCCAGATCTCCACTAGTGCGCCCATAGCCGCCCAGTCCATACGAATCTTCTCATAGTGTTTGGCGTAAATAAGGAGCCCCTGCAGATGCCACTTCGAGAGTATGGCCCTCATGCCGATGGAGATGTTGGAAGTTAGCTTTGAAAGCCATGGCAGTTTGGAAAACTTCCTCGGGCCTGGGAAGAGTGGATATGGCTGGAAGAGAAAAGAAAGAAGACGAAAGGAAGGTAGTAAGAAGAAGGTTCACGTGGAGAAATTTGAAATGAATCAGCTTACCATATGCGACATGATCGTCCCACTCAAATGACCCTCGAGGTCGGAGAGTCGCCTGATCTCGCTGCTAGGCCTGCTCCTCTTCATAACGCGGGAAGACTCTCCTTCCATCCTGAAAATCTCTAGATTCTCCTCTCTTTCCTCTCCTGAGCTTCCAAAACCCACCTTGGTGCATTTGAATGAACTAGCCTAAGGGGAGTTCTTATAGGAAGGGAAGATCGCTACAGGATGGAACATGTCACATCAGTGGTCATTGTCAAGATTTTATCTGGATCACCTTTGTACTGTGGTGCGATTCTGCTGTGATTCTGCTACTTTCTTGATGGGAATCGACGCCGAGCACTGATATTTTTATTTTGTATTTGTGTCCTTTAGTTTGCTTTTATATCTTTGGGAGAGTATATGTACAATTGTAAGGCTTTGTAAGCCAATGTGTCATTCCCTAGGATTGTGTGGGTTTTTATGCAAATGTGTAGTAGGTCCAGCTAGGGGGCCCCCTCCCCTTCCCCATTGGTCCACCTAATCCATGTGGGGCTGGTCAACCATCCTAGGTGGCCATCTAGAATGTTTGAATGCTAATTGACCACATGGGAGACAAAGGGGTTAAAATTTCAAAGGTAGGCCACCTACCTTACCTACCTAGTCAAAGGAGTGCTCCATTCATATGTAATTTATTTTTTTTGAGTTTTGACCACATGGGGGATGAAAATGACATATTTCCCACGAAATTATCAGCCCCCCCACCCCTTGCTATTTTCTATATAAACCTATGTATAGTGTCATTAGAGATTAATGAAGAAATTATGTGAAAATTGCTTGAAGCAAGAAGGGTGTGCCCTCTCTACCTCTCTCCCCTGGTGTTCTTCCTTCTCCAACCCCAAATTCTAGAGTGGTTCTATCTTCAATCCCCTCCCCTCTATCTCCGGTGATCATCGGTGCCGTCGCCGCCGCCGTTCGTGCCGCCTTCGAGCCGCCACGGGATCGTCTTCGGTTTTCTGTCCTACTGGATAGAGGTACAGTTCGTGAATTCCTGAAGCCACCCATGAGCTCAGATCGATTTAAAATTTTGAGGGTTGGTTCCTATCTTCTATTTCATTCTCCACAAAAAAATCCAGGTTCAAAAGCCACCGTTTCATATTTTTACCATTTCGTTCAACCCTCTATCTCAGATCTGTTCTGTCACTGTCTACAGTGACAGTAGCCCTGAGTTCTCCACCTTCGACCACCCTTTTGATTTATTTTAGACCTCCCAATTTAACTGGGTGTTCTGTCCATCGTCCCCTACCACCACAATTTTTCTTAAATGTTTATCGCCCTTCTACCTATTTTTAATAATTCATGTTCTACCGGAGCTACAATACTTTCAGTCAGATCCTAGATCCGACCTTCATCCAGTAAACAAATCACATAAAATCATAGACACATCCAAACGTGTCCAAACCAATTTTTCTGTCTTCCCAACTCCATTTCCAACAACTTCTCTGAAGAACACAACCCCAGATTCGGACGTCTACCTTGCGGTCAAAGGCAATCCATAGTCAAGTTCTCTGCAGGTCTGAGTCTTCGGTTACTGTACAACAGGAGATTGAAAATTCCATAAGTCAAGATCCGAGCAGATCTAAGCCAAATCTTTGGGCCGAGGTTGAATAACTTCAAGCTAGATTTTCAACGGCGCCAGACTCGTGTCGATCCGACATCGGGGCTGATCGCAGCGCCCATTCTCGCCGGAGCGCGCGCCGAAATATAGAATCGGCAGATTTCTGATCGGGTTTTTCGACCGGTGCCGAACGGAGCCGCCGGGCCTCCGGCCGGCGAACCAGCGTGCCGCCATCCCAAGGAGCCACCCTCCGGGTATCCACCACTACAGCGGTGCCACCGGGTCCCACACGGCCCCTCCGGACAGCACGTGGGCCCCACCGTCACGTGTTCGGGTGTTGCCGAATCAACGCGAGAAGCCGCCCGTCAACCCGAATTCGGTCCTCCCGGACCCCATTGTGTAGCCCTTTACCTCCCTGCGTGGAGTGGGCAGTGAGTTGCATTTCTATAATATCCGTGTATAATTGTTCCGAGAGTACGACTTCGGCCGGGTCCGTCTTCCCCACGCCGAGCGCGTGGAGGTATCGTCTTCGCTCCTACACTTGGCATTTCGCTTATTTCATATATGCTTGTTTATGCTGCTGCTAGAGAGCATGTGTCGGGATATCTAGCTCGATATATTTTCATATCACCGCTGCTGCGAGAGAGAGTGAAGCCGTCCCGTGACCCGATCCGGGCACGAAAGTGCGAGCCGACCACCCTAGCTCTTGCCGGTTTCTCAACTGGGCACGTCCGACGCTTCCCTCGTTAAGGGACGATCGCGAGCTTGTCGTGTCCGTGTCTCGTCCCGCATCAATTTGGTATCAGAGCGAGTTGAGTCTAGGGTGTCAAAAAGAAAAAAAAAAGAGTGTCATTTACGTCTAGTCATTAGTCCGTTTAAGTCGAGTCTAGGATCATCATATTTCTAAAACACAAAAAAAAAGTGTCTTTTTACATTTACATCCCTTTACTCGGTATATCAAAAGGTGTTGTCCGAACGTTAGGCTATGCCTATCGGGAAGGCCGCACACTTGCGCGAGTGACCTTCGGGTCAATTATCTCCGCCACGTACCAAGTCTTGGTTTACGTCTAGGGTCCTTAGTGTGCATGCATTCCAACTTTGCATTACTTAGGGTCATGTCTAGTGTCTTATCCAAATGGCCTTGCATATCCATTCCTAGGGATCCATTCCCGTATTTTGGCAACTATGGCCCACCCATGTCGACCCGTCCAAGGTGATAGGTCCGTGTCCGAGTACCTTCGGGCATATCATAAGTATTGGTTGGAACATGGCTTGGGAGAGGAGAGCAACACGGCCGCATTTCAGTTCCGGAGAGGTTTGCGCCTTCACTTCCAATTGGAATGTCTTATCCGCAATGCATTCTCTCTAGCGGAATCCTATTCGGTCGCTCTAGTGGTCGAACCATTTGAGTCACACTTTTCTCGGTATGGTGGCTTTCGACAAGCATCCACCTCCCAGCCGCCTACACCATGGCCTTCACCACTCGAGAGAGTTCCAATGTCATCCATCTCTATTTCCGAATTTGATTCGGAATCCTCTCATTTGGAACCACCAAGGCCCGAGCCACCCCTATTTCTAACGGGTACGCTTTTCATAGCCGAGCCGCTTCTTAGTTGGCTCAAGGATGGCTTGGTCCCACCTCCCTTCCCATCAATGGACCCCACACTACCACTAGTGTCAAGCAACTCATTTCATATCACCTTCCGGTCTCGTCACTATGTGGACACATTGGACGACCTTCTTAAAGGGTTAGACCGGCAGTTGACCTTTACACATTTATTGGCCCGAGGTTTCGACCAACCCGCTAGTCTTAGCTTCACCCATCCGGCCTATGGGTCCATTACCTCCGAGTGCACCGTGGGTTGTGTCACCACAGAGATCCTCTTACTCCTTCCCTTACCGGCCGAGCCCGAATCCATACCCTTTTGTCCGAGGGAGGAATCATACTTCTTGCTTACGGTCCCCGTCCCACCCATCACAATGCAAGAAGGTGACTATCTACACCTTCAAAACTTCTACACGTGGGACCGTGACTTGGGGGAGCCCACCACAAGGGGTCATACCTTCTTCGATCCCTTTGACCCATTCCTTAGTGGACCCCATGACCCACCTTATATAGTTCATTTCTTCAAGGGAGTCCACTATCACACTCCTACCCCACGGGCCGGGTCATTTACACCCACCAAGCCCGTCCACGATACAACAACATTCGGCCCTCCTAGCCCTCTCAAGTCCCCCAAATCCAAAGGGCCGTCCATGCATGACTGGGTCATACTTGGATGTTTAGGTGTTCCCCATACCACCCATCTCCGGTTACATAACATGCATGCATGGCACACATTCGGGTGTCCTGGTCCGCCGTCACCTATGTACGGGTCGGACTAACAATAGGTGTGTCTAGAGTCATATATGAGTCGGTGTGTTTTCCTTGTGTGGTTTGTTTGCATGGTTTGTGTGTCGTTTGTTTATCTGCATGCGTCTTGTGTAAGCTCGTTGTCGTTCTCTTATGAGTAAGAGGCGAGTGGACTCACTTGATGAGTATGGGATCGGTTCCACATCTATATCCGGATCAGTCACCTATAGGGACTCAGCGGTGATTCCTAGTGAGTCTTGGAGCTGTTTCCTTCCCTTTGAGAGTGCCCCACCCGGAGTGTCCACCTCTAGCCCATGGCAGCTTGTGCATATCGAGTATATATGGAATGAGCAGGTGACGGTCACTTGGAGTGGAGTATACCCGCGCTACTTGGCATGGTGACGGATCCGTCGGAGTACTCGAGCATCCATACCCCTACTCGACGGGGTCGAGTTCCTCCCACCCAGAGAGAATTGATGGGAATCGACGCCGAGCACTGACATTTTTATTTTGTATTTGTGTCCTTTAATTTGCTTTTATATCCTTGGGAGAGTATATGTACAATTGTAAGGCTTTGTAAGCCAATGTGTCATTCCCTAGGATTGTGTGGGTTTTTGTGCAAATGTGTAGTAGGTCCAGCTAGGGGGCCCCCTCCCCTTCCCCATTGGTCCACCTAATCCATGTGGGGCTGGTCAACCATCCTAGGTGGCCATCTAGAAGGTTTGAATGCTAATTGACCACATGGGAGACAAAGGGGTTAAAATTTCAAAGGTAGGCCACCTACCTTACCTACCTAGTCAAAGGAGTGCTGCATTCATATGTAATTTATTTTTTTTGAGTTTTGACCACATGGGGGATGAAAATGACATATTTCCCACGAAATTATCAGCCCCCCCACCCCTTGCTATTTTCTATATAAACCTATGTATAGTGTCATTAGAGATTAATGAAGAAATTATGTGAAAATTGCTTGAAGCAAGAAGGGTGTGCCCTCTCTCCCTCTCTCCCCTGGTGTTCTTCCTTCTCCAACCCCAAATTCTAGAGTGGTTCTATCTTCAATCCCCTCCCCTCTATCTCCGGTGATCATCGGTGCCGTCGCCGCCACCGTTCGTGCCGCCTTCGAGCCGCCACGGGATCGTCTTCGGTTTTCTATCCTGCTGGATAGAGGTGCAGTTCGTGAATTCCTGAAGCCAGCCACGAGCTCAGATCGATTTGAAATTTTGACGGTTGGTTCCTATCTTCTATTTCATTCTCCAAAAAAAAATCTAGGTTCAAAAGCCACCGTTTCATATTTTTACCATTTCATTCAACCCTATATCTCAGATCTGTTCTGTCACTATCTACAGTGACAGTAGCCCTGAGTTCTCCACCTTAGACCACCCTTTTGATTTATTTTAGACCTCCCAATTTAACTGGGTGTTCTGTCCATCCTCCCCTACCACCAAAATTTTTCTTAAATATTTATCACCCTTCTACCTATTTTTAATAATTCATGTTCTACCGGAGCTACAGTACTTTCAGTCAGATCCCAGATCCGACCTTCGTCCAGTAAACAAATCAGATAAAATCATAGACACATCCAAATGTGTCCAAACTAATTTTTATGTCTTGCCAACTCCATTTCCAACAACTTCTCTGAAGAACACAACCCCAGATTCGGACGTCTACCTTGCGGTCAAAGGCAATCCATAGTCAAGTTCTCTGCAGGTCTGAGTCTTCGGTTACTGTACAACAGGAGATTGAAAATTCCATAAGTCAAGATCCGAGCAGATCCAGGCCAGATCTTTCAGCCTAGGTTGAATAACTTCAAGCTAGATTTTCAACGGCGCCAGTCTAGTGTCGATCCGACATCGGGGCTGATCGCAGCGCCCATTCTCGCTGGAGCGCGCGCCGAAATACAGAACCGGCAGATTTCCGATTGGGTTTTTCGACCGGTGCCGAACGGAGCCGCCGGGCCTCCGGCCGGTGAACCAGCGTGCCGCCATCCCAAGGAGCCACCCTCCGGGCATCCACCACTACAGCGGTGCCACCGGGTCCCACACGGCCCCTCCGGACAGCATGTGGGCCCCACCGTCACGTGTTCGGGTGTTGCCGAATCAACGCGAGAAGCCGCCCGTCAACCCGAATTCGGTCCTCCCGGACCCCATTGTGTAGCCCTTTACCTCCCTGCATGGAGTGGGTAGTGAGTTGCATTTCTGTAATATCCATGTATAATTGTTCCGGGAGTACGACTTCGGCCGGGTCCGTCTTCCCCACACCGAGCGCGTGGAGGTATCGTCTTCGCTCCTACACTTGGCATTTCGCTTATTTCATATATGCTTGTTTATGCCGCTGCTAGAGAGCATGTGTAGAGATATCTAGCTCGATATATTTTCATATCACCGCTGCTGCGAGAGAAAGTGAAGCCGTCCCGTGACCCGATCCGGGCACGAAAGTGCGAGCCGACCACCCTAGCTCTTGCCGGTTTCTCAACCGGGCACGTCCGACGCTTCCCTCGTTAAGGGACGATCGCGAGCTTGTCATGTCCGTGTCTCATCCCGCATCATTTCTGATGTTGATAACCTTTGCTAGTCTGTGCAGGTTTTACTAATGGATGTCTTTGTCTAGTCTCCTGTCCCACCTTTTAATGGTTGGTCCCAGCATGTCATGCATCATAGTATACGATACCTACGCTACTAGAACATGTCAAGGACCTTGCGACCCGAACAAATCTGGGATTTGAGTTCCCCTTCAACAAAAATAGTGATGATCCCGGAAGAATTTGGGTTGTACGGATAGGCCGTTAACTTGTGGTAGCATGGGGACGACGGTTCTATTCAGTGAGTTGGTGCGCGGATAAACGGGCCCCAGCTCAGTGTCGGCTCACCGGATCGGTATCCTGACCCGTTCTTAACAAGTTGACAATATTATCCTTGGCTATTTTCTATTTTAGTTTGTTTTAAATTTTTATTTTAACCCAGCATGCATTCATATAGGATTTTGATTTATTGCGGAAGATCATTCAAGTGATTCGATTGCGAAGGCCGTTGTGCTTCAATTCCTACAAATATGAGATATTCCACTCCGAATAAAATACTGAGTTTCCTTGAAACGGCCCTACGTTGCTCTTCCAAAAGGAGACCCTTGTTTGGACAGACCCTCAGATATTCCTTTTTACCTTGTTAGACCCACCTTGGCTGCAGCACTTCCACATTGGCTGGTAACCGCTCCCAAAGGTGAAACCTGTAGGTTTATGACCCAGGTACTTCCACACCGAGAAGTTGGCCTCCTTTATTTTTCGTGCCTGAGTGCACATTTCACCCTCCTTTATTTGATCTCCGTCCAAGCAACCGTCAAGACTTGAAAGACCTCCTTCAAGGTCGCCTCATTGAAACTTCAGGAAAAATTCCAAACAGTACGTCAGAAGCGTGTCTCATCACACCTTGGCATCAACTTATCACTCCGCTCCCACTTCATTTCACTCCACTTCGATACCATTCCACTACGTGTCGCTCCCTTGTAAAGCAGACGCCAAGGCGGGGCAGCTGTAGACACGCCATTCCTGACGTCTCCCGAGAAAGTCTCATATTACTATACAACGCCCCACAACGGCTTACGCATTTTGAATCGCTCGAGTGCTTCCTTTTCTTGAGTCTTCTTCCGCCCTTTTCGGCATCCGGAATCGTCTCGTCACGGCATTCGGACGGCATCAACACCAGTCAGACGCATCAGGAGGTTCCGGAACCAAGAAGGGTGTCTGCCGGGCGGCAACCAACGCTTGTCCGAGGACCCGGGTGGGTCATAATGGGGGCGTCCAGGCCCCTGGACGCCCCCATTCTTTTAAATTTATTTTATTTTTTATTTTTCAAAACCCAAAACACAAATAAAAATTAATATATTAATGCAGGCGTCCAGGCCCCTGGACGCCTCCATAAAAACAAATATAAAAAATATATATATATATGCCAGTTGGCATAAAAAGATAAAACAAAATAAAAAAAATGATATATTAATGGAGGCGTCCTGGCCCCTGGACGCCTCCATAAAAACAAAAAAATAAAAAAATATATAATGCCAGCTTTGGCATAAAAAGACAAAATAAAAATAAAAATAATATATTAATGGAGGCGTCCAGGCCCCTGGATGCCTCCATCAACTCCCTCACGGGCACCGTCCACCGAACGACGGTTTGTCGTGTGTGAAAAAAGCCAAATTATGGAGACGTCCAGCCCGCTGGACGCGCCCATTTCAAAATCACGAGGCGTCGCTCACAAAACCACGCGTTGTGTCAAACCACGTGCGGCCGTCGGTGGTGTTCGGTGGACCTGTTAGGGGAGTCCGGAGCCCTGGACGCCTCCACAAAAATATTCTGAAAAAATTAATAAAAATAGAATAAAATATTAGTTCGGCCCTGATGGAGGTGTCCAGGGTCCTAGACGCCTCCACCCTCCGGAGCCCTATAAATAAACCCCCCCCCCTCAGTTCTGGGGAGCTTCGAAGAGATCCGATAGGCTGCCGGAGCCCAGAGGCTACCGGAGTCATTTTCTAACCCGTGGGGTCTTTTGTAGGTGGAGGTTCTGCCTGCTTCTCGGGTGCCCACGCTCGCGAGAGGAAGGTCGTCTTCATCCACCGCGCTTCCACGCCATCCCTATGCTGCCGGAGCTCCGCCGGATTTCACCATCGGCACATCCAATAAGCCAATCCTTTCCTTTTCTTCTTAGTTCTTTTGCATTCATCATCTCGCATCATCTATCCCCCTTCATAAGGGCACCTCTTCTTATATACTTCTTGCATCCATCACCTCATTTTCTTCCTACTCGAGTCCGAGAGGGGTTTAAAAGACAACACCAACCAGGTGTGTGTCTTGCCATCATTTCGTTATTT
Source organism: Amorphophallus konjac (assembly GCA_022559845.1). NCBI lineage: Eukaryota > Viridiplantae > Streptophyta > Magnoliopsida > Alismatales > Araceae > Amorphophallus > Amorphophallus konjac. Next base: position 372,902,201 of record CM040121.1, read on the forward strand.
TTATCGTAAGGATTTGAATACTACATCTTCATCTTTCTAATCCACTCGTTACTTGTTTGTCGTTATTTTGCAAGGGTACCCAAGGAAAGCCCTCTCCGTCGGCCGGCCGAAGGGGGAGGAAGAAGCAACCCGCCATCTCCCGCTCTTGAGGTAGGCGCGATCACTTTCTTTATTTTGGGGTCTTTCGGCCCCTAGCGATCACATCTTGTTCTCGAGGCCGCGGCGAGTCACTTCCCCAATGGCCGTTTAAATTCCCGTTCTTATACTCTCTTTACATTCTATTGTATTCTGCTCATATTCTCGAGGCCGCGGCGAGTCACTTCCCTAATGGCCGTTTAAATTCCCGTTCTTATATGTTATATTCCTATCTATTCATATTCTCGAGACCGCGGCGAGTCACTTCCCCAATGGCCGTTTAAATTCCCGTTCTTATATATTATATTCTTATCTATTCATGTTCTCGAGGCCGCGGCGAGTCACTTCCCCAATGGCCGTTTAAATTCCCGCTCTTTATATTCTCCTTATATTCTGTTATATTCTTACCTGCTCATATTCTCGAGGCCGCGGCGAGTCACTTCCCCAATGGCCGTTTCAATTCTTGTTATTTAATTTCTGCACCATTCCCCCCCCCCCCCCCGCCCCCGAGGTCGCGGCGAGTCACTTCTCGCTATGGCCGTTTAACCCCCATATCTTGCTATATTACATTTGTCCCGCTCGCCCCACCGGAGCAATCTCCCGTGGTGGCCCCTTCTCTTTTCTCTTATTTCTGTGCTGCAGCAAACAAAAAGAAGGAGCCCGCGCGCTCCGCGTCCTATTCGCACCCCGAACCGCGTGACGTCGCTGACAGGGTGGTGGCTGGCGCCCCCATCTTCGGCCCGACCAAGTGGCATGTGAAGCAGTTGCGGCCTCGGGTTTGCCTCCCCCAGCATGGGGTGTGAAGTAAATTTCTTCTTCTTCCTCTTCTCCGGGTAGGTTGAAGAGTGCTAGGGTATTGTAGGAGACAACCTGTGCTTTATTGGCCCCAGTGGCCTTTCTTTTCTTCTTCTTTTGCTTTCTCTTCTTTTTGGTTTCTGCGGTTGCCTGCCCCCAGAACAGGCTGCCCTCTTCAGGGGGTGCTGCTTCAGCTTCCTCCACATGTTTAAGTGAGAGTTGTTCCAGCTCTTGCCATGGGACGTGGTCCCGTACCAGCAGAGGTTTCAATTCGAGCTGCACATATTCATCTAGCCCTTCAATCAGGTGCTGTAGTCGAAAGACCCCCGGATTGGTTTCCTTGATTACTGGTAGCGGAGTCTGTCTCCTCCTGTTAGGTGTATGTATTCTGATGGCTGTAGGTGGAGTGACCCATACGGGTGCTACCACTGGCGGAGCAGGCCGGGGTGTAATGCCACGGATATGTGCCCCCTCTTTCGGGCGAGGTGCCCTCTTCTTCTTGTGCTTTACAGGGATCTGCTGCCATCCCTACTGTTCTTTCACGGGCTCCAGGAAATGGATTTTGTAGGTGCTCCGTGTGCTTTCTTCAGAGATCTCCTCAGGTAATGCCTGGTAGAGGGAGACCATGTTGACTGCTGCTCTCCTGGGAGGAGCTTCATGTGGCTGAGGAGGGTCTACTTTGTACTCTCCCAGCTCTATTTCATTCTTCTTTACCATTCCTTCGATGATGTCTTTGAAAACATAACAGTCTTCGATTGGATGTCCCAACATCTGGTGGTAGGGGCAGAATCTTGGACTATCCTTTCTTTTCAGGTCCTCCGGCCTCCTCGACTCAGGCAGGGTGACCATGCTGTATTCTGTTACCCAGTCGAACAGGACTCGGGTCTTATCTTTTGGAAAGGAATAGGCTTTCTTCATTTTGTCCCTGAGCGAAGGACCTTCTTTATCATCTAGAGCTTTCGCAGGTTGCGGGGGAACCGCCTTCTTGCCTTTCTCCTTCTGCTGTTCGAATGCCTTGATATCAAGCGCATTCGCTTCTTTAGGTGTGGGGCGCCGTTCCGCAGCCTTGCCTTTCTGGGCTGTGCTGGCAGCTGACGTCGGGACAGGCTTGGCTAGGAAAGCCTCCACTTCGGCCACCACATTATTCAGCCGGTCGAATGACCGTATTTCCATTCCAATCATCTTCTCCAGGACCTCCCTCCTGAGGTTTTGTTTGCATATTTGTACCGCGTCCTCCTGATGCGGGGGCCGCTTGCATCTCATTCCAAGGTTCCTCCACCTCTTGATGAAATCAAGGGCTGTCTCATCTGCCCTTTATTTTGTTGAGTAGAGTTCGGCCACTGTGACCTCCCTCTCTGTGACATGGAATCTTTCTCTGAACTTTGTCTGCATATCCGACCAATCACTGATTGACCCGGCCGAGAGGCTAGAGTACCATTCAAATGCGAGCCCTGTCAGCGAGGACCTGAAGAACTTCAGCAAATATGACTCGTCGGTGGCCAGATCACCCATAATGGTCATGTAATATGCAATATGCTCTTTAGGGGACATTTTCCCGTTGAATTTGTCAAACTTAGGCGGCTTGTTGACCCCCGGGGGAAGTCGTTTAGCCACATGGTGTTGCGGGTAGGGCACCCGATAGGCATCAAATGCGAAGTAGTCGCCTTCACTTTTTTCTGCGATCTTCAGCTCGATCATCCTCTCCACCATCATCCGGTTCACGACCGTGGGGTCAACCGGTTCTGGATAGAAGTGCACCAGCTGCAAGTATGGGGTGACCAGGGTGGTCGCCTGTGGAGGACGCAGTAGTGGGGGTGTCGGGTGCACCTGAGGGAGCACCGGAGGTAGCAGCGGCTGAGGCTGTGGTGGCCGCTGTTGTGCCATCGCCATGCTTGGCTCTGACTGCTGGGACAGTGTATAGAGCGGTGGAGGGTCGTCGCGACGAGCCGCTCCCCGAGATGACTCACCCTGGACTTCGGGTGGTTTAGAAGCCGATGAATGTTCAGTCTTTTCCATCAGCTGCTTCTTCAGAGAGTCTATCTCCCGTTGATATTTTTGTAGTAGCATCAGAACTGATGGGTCTATAGTGGTGGGGATACCCTCTGTTGTCTCCCCGGACATACCCTCATGCAGGATGTCGAGGAGGACGTCGTCTTCTTCTTCCGCCGTCACCACATTAGCGATCAAGACGGGGGCCTTGTCATCCCAGTGGGGATAGACCTGGGGCCGTTTCCCTTTAACCATCATCAGAAGCTCTCTTGCTGCTTCTGTTCTGCGGGTAGTTGGCCCCGGCCGTGTGGCCAATTGAGCCAATTCTTGGGAGTCTTCAGGAAGCTCCCCATATAGGTTAGATATACCAGCCATGTTGCAGGTGAAAACCTGCACCCTTCTCTTTCGTTGATAGACCCTCCTTCTGGCTTGCTGCGGAAAGGTCAGCCTTTCGAACACAGAAACTCTTCTTCTTTCTTCCCGCTCAAGGAAGGCTTCATCGGCTCCGACCTCGAAGCCGTCATTATATCTGTTGTCGTCGACTTACGACACCATCATTTTATCTCCCATATCTCCTTCATCTGCCGTCGACGGGCAGTAATCTTCCTCAGTGGCGTCTGTCTGCATCAGTCGCTGCTGTCCGAGTGAGGGGTTGCCTAAGCCTCGGAAATAATTTCTGACCAGGCAGGTCATCTCTTCTCGACCCCGTTCTTGATGTAGGACGGGGGGTGATTGTCGACCTCCAGTAGGAGGGATATAGGCCAGCCGACCTCTGTCGGCCGGCTGTTGGAATCTTCGTCCCGCAGCAGGGACGTTGGCTTGACGGGCCGCGGCCTGGAAACTTCTGTGGCGCGGAGGATCCGCGACCACCTCTTCTTCCTCCTTCGGGGGCAGGCCCCTTTCTCTTCTCACTTTCGCCTCGTCGTTCCCAAGACGACGGCGAATGGGAGTTAGCTGGTGGGCAGGTCGGGTCCGCTTGGGAACCCACACCTGTTTAAACTTCCTCGGCCTGGGTGCCGGGCTTTCCTGGCCATAGTGGTCGGCTTCTTCTATTTCTGCCCTCCTTCGGGCGAGGGCCTGATAGGCATTGTGGACAGGAATGTTGGGGATGACTTGGTCTAGGGTCACCCGTGTAGTGCGTCCGTTGAGGAAGACGCGCATACCTCCAACTAGCATAGATTTCCCAGACTGAGACAGAGTTCCGGTGATTACAACAGCATTCTTACGGGCCTGGTGACGCTGGCGTCCTCTAGGGTGTTTGTTGATGACATTGGGGTGGGTCCCACGTATGACGTGGTACACCAGACAGTTAGCGGGCGGGGCCGGACTTTCGGACAAGTGTTTGCAGCAGGGAACCTTCAGAGGCTCCATTTTCTCTACAGCTTCCTTGACAGGTTCTGGGGCTTCGACCTCCAGCATATCTACAAAGGCTAACCCCAAAAAGTTGGGGAAGCCCACAGCGGCAGGGAAGCTGCCAAATTCCATGGGTACCGCCAGGTACCCTTGCGCGTGTCCAGCGACAATCGAAAGATCGAAGTCAACGCCAGCTATCCCATTGATCGTCATTGATCTGCCTGCAAAGACAAATGAAGCAGTAATCAGTAGCCTTTGAGAGGGCTTCGAAGCCCGAATATCCCGGCAAAGAGATGAAAGGTGACACTGGTCCCACCGGGAGGACACAGAGGAGGAGAAACAGATCGATTGAGAAAAAAGAGAAGAGCGGAGGGAGAGAAAGGGTTCTAGAGAGTTTTTTCTACTGAAGCAGAGAGGGAAGGGTTCCTTCGGAGGAGCTTCCGCCGGTCGTCTTCTTCCTCTACGATACCCTGTTTCAGGAACAGGTGGGCGCCGGTGCTGGTCCCTCTTCTGCTTTCCGTAGATTTCTTCTTCTGAATTTCCTACCCATCGGATGTAAGCGAGAGGGGGAGGAGTGGCGATGATATGAGCCTATTCTCCTCCCCCTTCTATGCAATTTTCTCTTTTTCCCTTTCCCCTGTTGTTGTGCTATGCACATCCTCTGCCTCCGCTATCAGTGAACGGCGACTGAGCAATGGTGCCGGTGTCATGTTCTTACGATGTAAATGCTGAATCATCCTCCTTTCTCGGATGTTAATATACATATGTTGAATGCTTGGATTAACAGGTCGGATGAATGATCCTCAGCTTCCCCCCTTTCTATCTACGCCAACGCCCATGTCTGGGTTCTTCTCGGCATAGCTGTAATTCTGGTTTCCCCGAGGTCTGCATCATGCCCCGAGTCATCGTGGGCTATAGAAATACCCCTCCTCGGGGGCTTCTCTTTCGCTCATCTTCATGTTTGATTCAAGGGTTCTCGCATCCCCTTTTCTTCTCGGATGGAGCCGTGCTTCTGCGCGTGCCTCTCTCAATCATGTGCAGGGTCCATCCCCTAAACATTGCTTTCCAATTGTTTGAGCATATGCCCCTGCAACGAGCCCGTCTCGTTTATGCATTTACTGCATCTGTGCATCACGATCATCCAAACTGTTCCGAGGTTTCTAGCCGTTTCCATCACCCGGGGAGGGGGGCATTCCCCTGCTGCTTCCTGAAGTTGTTGGGCGACCGGGGGGCTCTATCTCTCGATGGTAGGCGCTTCCTCGAAGCCATTGCAGACAATGATAGGGGTCCTTGTTCAACGAACTCAGCCCCAACAAATTAAGACCCGATCGAGACCGGGGGGATGTGTGCTCCTTGTAGGCTAGCCCTCGGAGTCCCATTCTCCCAATGGTCAGTTCCTCTGCGGGATGAGTCGCAAATTGTGGGTTGTCCACCCCTCGCAGGCTAGTCCTCGGGGTGATGCTCCCATCATCAATGGCTTCATCTCTCTGTCTTTTCCCTTATGGAACCTTGGTGCCCCTAGCAGGCTAGTCCTCGGGGTATCCTATCCAATGGGGTTTGCTGGCTACCTTCGTGTAGACCGGTGGTTTAGGGGCTTGTTCCATAGGTGATCATGACCCCGCTTCTCCCCTGTAACTCTTCAGGTTCAGGGGAGATGCTGTCCAATTTTGGACAGATTAATAATGAATAAACCATAACGAAATACTCATTCTGGACCCAATTATCCCGGTGGTCGAGTAGGAACCTCGCACTGGCTTATCACACCATCCCTCAGGGTTCTGGACTTTAATTTATCAAACAATTGGCCTCAAATGGCTTCAAAACCCTCAACATAAACTTAACAAACTCAAATGATTCGAAATTCATCGAAAATAAGCTAAAACGGCATGGCCTTAACCCAGCGTGCCCTAATCCGGCGCGGTACCCCCCCGCGCCGGATTAACGTTAGACTCATATTCAATTTTTTTTCCTTTACGCCTTTACGGTGCGCCCTAAACCGGCGCGCCCTCAAGCCTTCGCGCCGTGTTAATATCCATGATGGCTGCGCCGGATTAAAAGCTTACACCTACCGTTATCACGCCGTATAAACATTTCTTACATGGTCGCGCCGGTTTTGAAACCTCTTGTTGCTTTAATTGCTCATTTTCCCCCGAGCGGATCTCGTCCCTCGGGGTTGGCGTTAATAAATCACAATGGGTAATAAATTGAATAAGGGAGGGGCCAAGCGAGCCCGAACTATATTGTTATCATATCTTCATTACCATGTCCGTTAGCATTGTGCTTTCGCTATCACACTTGTGTTGCCTTCCCTCTTCTCGATGGGGAGTAATAAATGTTGGTGCAGACACCCGAGCAGTTGAGCGGCGCGATACGCCGAGCCATCGGTACCGCACACGGAGCACGACTCGAGCCACCTCAGCATCTATTTGGCTCGGAGAGAGCCTGGAGACGCCCCCCTGAGTCCCGACATTTATCATATTTAGTTAGCCTTTATGTGTGTGTAATTTGTGTTTATTTCGTTGTATTCGGTTTGCTATTTTGATTGTAAGAGGGGGTTATGTGCAATTTGGACCTCGTGGGCCCCACGGGCCCCCCAGGCCCCATCCCATTGAGCCACCTCAGCCAAGGGCCCCATGTGGGGTCAGTCAACATGTCAAATGGAGGCTTCTAGATAGGTGGGCCAAGTGGGGGACAAGTGGCTTGGAAAGTCCAAGTTGGCCACCCACCCCACCTACCAAGTCCACCTTCCACCTCCTTGGTCCAAGGGCCGCCCCCCCTCCCTTTATTTTTTTATTTATTTTGTGTGTGTGTGTCTCATGCCATCCCAGCCCTTCATCTCCCACTCCTAGATCCTACGGTTGTGGATGGATGAGAGATGTAACCTATTTAAGCTTGTATTTTTCATTTTAGAGAATTAATGCCATTTAAATTGAAGAAAAAGATTGAAGCTCCAGCCTTGGTGCGCCCCCTTCTCCTCTCGCTCTCCCCCTTGAAGCTGTGAAGGCTTCCTTCTTGTGGTGAGACTCCACCCTATCAGTTCCGGTCGCCGCTGCCGCCGCCACGAGCCGCCACCGCACCGCCATCGCCATCAACGGAGTTCTGCCCGCGCAGTACCACAGAAGCTTCCACGAATTTCTTGTCTCAGCCACGAGCTCAGATAGATCTGGGGATTTTAGTGGATGTTCCATAGGTGTCAAGGACATCCCACAAATTTTGGTTTGCCATTCAGATCTCGTTTCATATTTTTTGATTTTCGTCCACTCTTCCATTTCAATTCTGCCAGAGTTCCGTCCAGAGTCATCCCCGCCCTGAGTTTCATGTCTTAGGTCCACTTTTTGATTTCTTTTGGTTCTCCCAATTTTACTGGGGGTTCCATTCATCCACCCCTTAATCCACAATTTTTCTCAATGTTTGGTTCGTCCATCTCATATTTTCTAAACATCGTTCTCAATCCCTGCTACAGTTCTGTCCCCCTGTTCCTAGATCCGACCACCAGTCACCCCAAACATCATAGTAAATCACCACCACCTCCAAATCAAATTCCAAAAATAGTCCCAGTTCCTTGGTTTGATACCCTACAACTTTGAAGAAGAGCTCAAGAGCTGAATCGGTGGTTTACTAGGCGGTAAACGGTGGTTCTCAGACAAGTGCCCTGCAGACCTAAGATTTCGGTTACTGTACAACAGGGGCTTGTAAATTCAATAAAGTTCTGATCCGACCAGATCCAGTAGATCTCTCTGGGTCTAGATCTAAGCATTTGAAGAGAGCTTTCCAACGATAGCTCATGCGTCCCGATCTGACGTCGGGATTGCTCGCAGCGGCCGTTTTCGCCGGAGCGCGCGCCGGAAGACAGCAACCAAAATCCGTGGACAGCTAGTTCATCAATTGGGAATCGGGGCCGATCGACCCCCGATCGGTGTTCCCGGCCGACCGCCGTCCGTGGAGGCGCGCCACCAGGGGTCCCCATCATAGTGGGTCCCACCCCCGCAGATCCGGAGGACAGCGCCATCCGTGGGCCCCGCGGGCCCGCAGAACCCGCCGTTCGGAAAGCACGAAAAAGCGGAGTTCGGCACCGCCAGGCGACATCAAGATGCTGCCCGTCAACCCGAGTTGCGTGATTCCCGGGCTCCACATGTGACCTTTTATCTCCCTGCGTGGAGTGGGTCAAATCTTTGTATTGCTGTTATATTGTTTAACCGAGAGTCCGTGATTCGGCCGGGGTTGTCTTCGCCACGCCGGGTGAGTGGAGGTAATGGTCCGAACCTCTTGGCGTTCATTTGCTTAGCTAGTATACGGTCTTTTACCGCTGCCGAGAGTGTAGGTACTAGCCCGTGTGTCCATGTCACCGCTGTGAGAGTGAGTGTGACCCGTCTCGCGACTCGATCCGAGTCCGGAAGTTGAGTCGGACTACCCTTGACCTCCGTCGGTTCCTTAACCGCGCACGGTCCGCGCTTTCCCTCGCTTGGGACGACGAGTGAGCTTCCACTTCTGTTAGCGACGTTTCACCACTAGGAGCTCGTAGTGTCGGGCTTAGTGTCTCCCTGGTGTGTGTTGCTGGTCGTGTCCTCATCTAGAGTCCGAGGGTGGCACCATATAGTGTCGTCTCCCGTGTCCGTCCCGCATCAGTTTGGTATCAGAGTGAGTTGAGTTTAGGGTAGTCTTTGCATATGTCTTGCATGCATCATGGTCTAAGTCGAGTCTAGGACCATCATTATTTTCAAAACAAAAAAAAAGGTGTGTTTTAAATTGTATTTGCACCCTTTATTCGGTATCTTAAAAGGTGTTGTCCGAACGTTAGGCTACGCCTATCGGGAGGTCGCACACTTGCGGGAGTGATCTTCGGATCGATTAACTCCGCCCCGTACCGGATATTGGTTTAGGTCTAAGTGCATCATCTAGTGTGTGTTTGCATTAGTCGGTTTGTCATGTCCCTTTGTGTCGGCATGTCCATCGTATAGTCTCCAATTTCCCATGGATTCCTCATCACCCGGGCAATATGGCCGTTGGTCCACCCATGGGCTTGGCAACCATCCCCTCCACTTCCGTAGGCCCGAAGCCTCGGACTTTTACGGCTCCAATGACCCAGGCGACTACCTCAAGTGGGAAGCCGACATGGACACATACTTTGATTGTTATACTATGTCCGAGGCAATGCAATTCTCTTTCGCCAAAGAGCGGCTTCTTCATGAGGCTGTCGAAAAGTGGGATTACATCGAAAGAATGAGGGAGGTTAAGGGGCAATGGCCCATCGAGTCATGGTGGGACATGAAGAGAGAGCTTAGGAAGGTCTACGTGCCCCAACCGGTCACCTCCAACCGGCCCCACCCAATCACTTCCAACCAAGTGGGTTCTAGTCGGAGGCAAAGAGTCCCACACATAGATGAGCCAAGACCCAATCCTAGGACGGTTGACTACGGGTGAGTCCACCATGATATCCCTATTCCAACCCACTCCGTTGCCGAACTTATGCAAATGATTTTGGACCGGTTGGATGGGGTGGATAGGACACGTACTCCTAGTGATGTACTCCAACCCGAGCCTAAGGAGGTCATCGCCGGTAGTCTTAACCCGGCCCCATCAACGGAGTCCCCAAGCCCTCTCCCCATCATAGTGGATCCTCTTCTCCCACCCACGAGAGCCCCATTGCCTACACCCCCTGTCCGTCAGGAGGATAAGGGTAGGGACCCACTTATCAGGGAGCGTAGTGGGTCACGACAGCAGTATTATCGCTGCCAGGGGTTCGGCCACTACGCCGGACAATGTCCCACTCGGACATCTCTAGCCAGAAGGGACAAAAGGGTTGAAGAAGCCCCACTCTCCAATCTTTATTCTAAGCCACCTCAGCCCGAGCCACCCGTGTTTCTAACGGGTATGCTTGTCATAGCCGAGCCGCTTCTTAGCTGGCTCAAGAAGGGCTTGGTCCCACTTCCCTTCCCATCTATGGACCCTATCCTACCTCTGGTACCAATCAATTCATTTCATACCACTTTCCGGTCTAGTCACTATGTGGATATATTGGATGACCTTCTTAAAGGGTTAGACCGGCAGGGGACATTTACGCACTTGTTGGCTCCAGGCTTCGACCGACCCACAGGTCGTAGTTTCACTCATCCCGCTTTAGGGTCCATCACCTCCGTGTACACCGTGGGTCATGTTACCACGGAGGTTCTTCTACTCCTCCCTACGCTGGCCGAGTCCGACTTCATTTCCTTTTACCCAAGGAAGGAATCTTACTTTCTACCTATGACTGTTGTCCCACCTCTCACAATGAATGAAGGTGATCATTTACACCTCCAAGATTTCCAAATGTGGGACAGTGATTTGTGGAAGCCTAGTCAGAGGGGTCATACCTTCTTTGATCCCTTCGACCCATTCTCTTGTGGACCCCGTGACCCACCATATTTACTCCACCTTTTTGAGAGAGTCCACCATCATACCCCCACCATCTCATCTCCCTTCAAGGATGAAAGAGATCAACAACACCTTCTAGACTTCCACACATGGGATCTTGAGATGAGGGAATCCATATCGAGGGGTCACACATTCTTTGATCCCTTCGATCCCTTTCTTAGTGGTCCCCTTGGTCCACAATCTCCATTCCACTTCTTTAAAGGAGGTCACCATTATACCCCTCCCCCATCGACCGGGCCATCGGCACCCACCGAGTCCGTTCACGGGCGAGAGACACCCTACCCTCCAGTCCCACCCAAACCTCCCAAATCCAAAGGAACGTCTTATGATTGTACCGACCCCCGGTCACACCTAGGGTATGCATGGCACACATTAGGATGTCCTGGACCACCTTGCATATGATTGTGTCGAACTAACTATAGGGTTGTTTAAGGTTGTGTGTGCATCCGTGTGTTTTTATTTTGCTAAGCATTTTAGGAGTGCATTGTGAGTCTGCCGAGTCTAGTGCTAGGCATGTTAGGAGTCTGCATGAGTGAGGCCAGCAATGCACGTTACAAAGAGCTAGCCGATGCCCATCGACACCACCGAGAGTTCCAAGAGGGTGAATATGTCATGATCAGGGTAAGACCTGAACGGTTTCCCTCTGGAACCGTTAAGAAGTTGCAAGCTCGCGGAGCCGGTCCCTTTAGAGTGTTGAAATGCGTTGGATCCAATGCGTATGTTGTGGACCTGCCCGAGGAATACGGTATAAGCTCTACCTTCAATGTATCAGATCTTATTGCATATAGGGACCCAGCGGTGATCCCTAGTGAGCCTTTTGAGCCATCTCCTCCCCTTGAGAGTGATCCCACACCTGAGTGTCCACTTCCACCTCCAGCCCCTTTTTCACGGCAGCGTGAGCATATAGATCGTATACTAGACGAGCAAGTGACAGTTACCAGGAGTGGATCTTACCCGCGCTACTTAGTGCGATGGAGAGGACGGCCCGCTACTGAGAACACATGGATCACACATGGCGAGTTGCAGCAGATCGATCCGGACCTTTTGGAGCGATACAGGAGCGATGCAGACCCTTACTCGACAGGGTCGAGTTTCTCCCACCCGGAGAGAATTGGTGCGGACACCAGAGTAGTTGAGCGGCGCGATACGCCGAGCCATCGGTACCGCACACGGAGCACGACTCGAGCCACCTTAGCATCTATTTGGCTCGGAGACAGCCTGGAGACGCCCCCCTGAGTCCCAACATTTATCATATTTAGTTAGCCTTTATGTGTGTGTAATTTATGTTTATTTCGTTGTATTCGGTTTGCTATTTTGATTGTAAGAGGGGGTTATATGCAATTTGGACCTCGTGGGCCCCACGGGCCCCCCAGGCCCCATCCCATTGAGCCACCTCAGCCAAGGGCCCCATGTGGGGTCAGTCAACATGTCAAATGGAGGCTTCTAGATAGGTGGGCCAAGTGGGGGACAAGTGGCTTGGAAAGTCCAAGTTGGCCACCCACCCCACCTACCAAGTCCACCTTCCACCTCCTTGGTGATGTGACACAACCTCGGACCTAATGCAAGCAAGCACAATCGCATTCAAATGAGCCAAATTGGGCCACCGCTCTATCGACACTCACCCAAGCCCGGGGTAACTTGGCAATGCCAAGGTGAGGTTGAGGGGTTGGGCCCTTGTTGGTAGAGGGCCAGCAAGGCCAAGATGGGATTCCCAATGGGTATGGATGCCCAATTCAAGGGGGCTGACAAAGTGCCAAAGGCACCGGATGTACTTCTCCCACGGTGATCACTCAAGACAACGGGGCTTGAGGACCGGGCTCTCACTCGCATAACCAGCGGAATTAAGAACAAATATTGAATGACAAGCACTAAATGGAGTGAAGGTTTGAGCACTTACTCGACCGGTTTGAAGAAACCGGTCCCAATCAGAGATGAGGGCGAGCGGGGAGGCGGGTGGATCCCCACACGCCGCGCCGGGGTAGCTTGACCTGCCCAAACAAGTTACAACACTACACCTGTCACAGGAGGGGGATCTTGGGGTGGGGGTTAAGGGATATTACAACCAAAATTACGTCTGCACAGGGAGGGGCCTGCAGCCGGCCAAGCGGGGAGGGGAAACTACGGTTAAAAGCATGGAACGATGAAGTCACCGGTTCTACCTGCTCTCTCCGAACAGGGACAGGTAGACAGTGTTGCTATTGTAGAACTCGCTCAGGAATTTCACTGATAATGAGACTAGTGAGGAAGTCTTCGTAGCTGGGAAGGGAATGCCTCAGAATTTCTTCAATTTCTTCTGGACCCACTGCTGACCAGGATGGAGGTTTGAACAAAGCTTCAGATTCTCAGACCTGCAGTTGTAGACTTCTAACAGCAGATTGCAGAGAACGCCCCGGCAGCCCCCGACCTCGGAATCAAGCGCCGTCAGAGTCGTTGGAATCGTAGACGAGTCCTCTTCTCAGAAAAACTGACGGGGAAGCCAACCGATGTTGGAGAAGACTAGGGGATGCAGAACAATGGCGACTGGTCGGTGCAGACTATGAGTAGCAGATCTGCGTAGCTGAGGGAGAAAAATGAGAACTCTGGATCACGAATGCCGAATGAAGTTATGTTTCTTGATTCTGGAAGTAGACTGGGCGATGAAGAACTTTGAAGAAGAACTCATGGACTGATTCCTTTGGAGTTCGTCGTGGCAGAGCTTCTAATCTGGCTCAGGTCCTCAGCCGAGGCAGAACTGCGCAGTTGTGGGAGAATGGACCTCCTGGACGGCTCGGAGATCGGAAGAAGATGAAACCACCTCTGTTATGAAGGAGACTGGTAGACGCTTCCGAAGATGGCTCTTGGGTCTTCAAACGCATCCGGAGGAAGTCGTGGTGGATGCTGCAATTTGCTGGTTCATCTGCAACCTCTGGACAGCAAACTGTAACTTCGAAGTGGCTTCCAATGACCAAGAAAGAAGAAGGGGAAGGGGGTAGATGAGTGTGGGAGTGACCCCTGGTTGTAAGGGGGTCTTGGAGGGGGTGTTCTAAGGTATGGGAGGTGGAGAATAAGGTCTGGAAGTGGGTCCAATAGATGGTGGTAGTGGGGGTTGCGAATTTGGTTGGAATGGAGAGAGGGAAAGGATATTCAAAAATAGGTTTAAGGGTGTGGTTAGATTTTTATCTTGGGAATGGGGGGGTTGTGTTGGGGAAGGGAAGGGGTACTTGGGGTAGTGGGAAGGGTGCTTGGGAAAGTGGGAGGGGTAGTTGGGGGTTGGATGGTGAGGAGAGGATTGGTGGAGGGGGTCTTGGGAAGGGGTGGAGTATTGATGAGGGTTGTGGGGAATGGGAAGAGGCTTAAATGGGATAGGTGGAGAGTGGAGGTGGTTGGGAAGGGAGGAGAGAGAAGAAAATTCGAATTTGGGTGTTGAGGAGAGATAACGTGGAGTGAAAAAGTGACATTAAGAGAGGGAAGGGTGGGGAATCTCTCCCCTAGGGTTTCTCACCCAAAAAATAGAATCTCTCCACTAGATAAGAAGTGTAAACTCTCAAAATGGCAAGTTTTTTCATTCATTGATTCATTAAGTTGGAATGGGGGGGATGGGGTCCTATATATAGGAAACCCACATTTCTATAAAAGTCCCTGACAATTGACTCAATGACAAATAACCGAGGGGGTAGGGGAGAGCCCTTGGGCCAAGCCCAATGAATTGGGCCCAATAGCTAACTAGACAACCTGATGACACTCAAACTTAGGGAAATGAACACAAGACCTAGAAACATGACTCAAATAAAAGGGAAAATACATCAAATGACTCAAATAAAAATTACATAGGACTCAAAATTAAATGACTAGAACATTCCAGATGCAACCGGGGCGAGGAGACGAGCTGTGAACGTGGGCATGGGAGGTGATGTCCCCATCATACTCTCGGGGTGCGGAGAACTCGACTCCGTCGAGTAAGTGTCCTTCCCTCCTCGGAGGGTGTAGAAGTGTTACTTCCCTCAAGTCTTCCGAACGAGATCGATCTATTCACCTCCCGAGATAGCACTCGTATACCTTGCTCCTGGTGGTGGTGACATGTTCATCCAATATTCGTTCAATGTGCTCACGCTGGGCTCTCTTGGCTAGTGGACTCTCCTCACGGGTGGGTGCTCTCTCAACAGAGGGAATAGGCTCAATATCCTCACTAGGTACCACCGTGGGTCCCTTATATGGCACTAGGTCGGCGACATTGAATGTGGGACTATTCCATACTCCTCAGGGAGATCTAACTCGTAGGCATTTGCACAAATGTGCCTCAAGACCTGGAAGGGACCAGCCCCACGTGGCCTCAGTTTAGAGTTGGCTCCTGGGGAGAGCCTCTCCGTCCTTACTATCACAAAGTCACCCTCATGGAATTCTTGGTGAAGCCGATGAGAGTCGGCCCGCCTCTCATAAGCCTCATTCTTTTTGCTTATGTGCTTGCAAATGCTTTCATGCAATTTTTTGAATGTTGACATTCTAGGGGTGATGGGTGGGACTGGGCAACCAAAAGTAGACCGATCATGCTTTGATGCCAAGAAGACTTTGATGGATTTTGGAGGGCCAGGGCAACCATATGTGGACTTATCATGCAATGTTGTCATGTAGACTTTGGTGGGCCTAGGTGGGCCGGGGCACCCGTAGGTGAACCTATCATGCAAAGTGGTGATGAATGTAGGGGGACCTGGACATCCGTAGATGCTTTTGACATGCTTAAGACCCATGATAAATGAAGGTGGACCAATACATCCGTATATGGGCCACTCATGCCTTCTACTTGACATGTGGGTGGTATGAATGAATGGACCCAACATAGTGTTCATGCCAAGTGTTGTGGTAGGCCTAGACACATGCATGTTTTTCCTAAGGGTGACTTCCATGTGTATAGGTGTGGGACAACCTTTGAACTCCCATTGGAAAGGATCGAACGGATCTAAGAATGTGGTTATCATGGGATGGAGCACAACCTCATTACCTAGGGAAATGTGGCCCAAGGTCATGGCTCCCAAGGTGTAACCCGGGTCATAGATGAGGTGGGTTTGGCCCAATATGGTGGGTGAGGGTAGGAAAGGGTGGGTGGTTGGTAAGATGGTTGGGTCATATGAGTCCCTTGACTCCCATTGGAATGGATCATATGGATCATAAAATGGGTCACCTAAGGGGAGGAACTCCATGTCCTCAAGATCCTTAAAAGGTGCTAAGTCATCCTTCTCCATTATAGTTGGGCCAATGTTCTTGACAAGTGAGTCGGCCATGAGTGGAGGGCTTGGCTTTCTACCCGAGATAAGAAGCTCTAAATCGAGGAGAAGGTTGGGCTCATCGGGTGTAGGGAGGAATAGAAGGAGGTCGCTAGTGTAGCAACCAATAGTGCAAACCGAGGTGATAGACCCTATGCATATGTGTAGGAGGCTAAGGCTCCTAGGTTGTTCGACCATAGGGGTCAACATGCTAGTCATCTCTACTTGCCATGCTATGCCCTTGAGGAGGTCCTCTAAGGTCTCCACTTGATAGGATGCTTGGATTGTAGTGTGATAGGAGAAGAAGGGCACTATGGGAAGGTCTCGTTCTATGGGAGGGAAAACATGGGCCGGGGTCTCTTGAATTGGGCTCTCCTTTAGCCAACTAACAATGGGTTCTCCTAAGATGAGCTCCGCCTCAACTAGAGAGGGTGGTATAAGGTAAAGACCATCGTGTGAGGTTCCTTCTTCTGCTTGGACTTGGGTTTCCTCCAAAGTGGGTGGTGGGTTTGGAGTGCTCACAACTATTGGATTGGGTATGAGTTCTGCTACCAAGGAGGTGAGAGAGTCTTTTGGGGTGATGAGGGTTTGTGTGTGGTGTTCCCAGGGTAGAGGGTAAAGGGAAACTTGGATTGGGATTGGTAGGATGTGGTTTGGGAGTGGAAGTAGTGGAGGTCTAGGTTGGGGTAGGATGGGGTTTGGAAGTGGAAGGTGGGTTGGGTGACAGGATTTGGATTGGGTGGTGGTGGCCGTCATGGTTCTAGGTGGAGGGATGGACACGAGGTCTACTTGGGTTTGAATGGTAAGAATAGGGTGAGTGGTGGTCCCTTTTGGAGAAACCGGGTCGGTTAGGGGTCTCTTCCCCTTGGGATCGGCTGGTTGTGGAGGGGTGGTAGTGGGGGCCAATTGAGTTTGGATAGATAGGTTTGCGGAAGGAGGTTTTGGTTGGAGTGTGGGGATCCTCATGGGATTTGGTGGAGAGGTGGTTGTTTGGTTTATTTGGGTCTTAAGGGAGAGGACTTGGTCGCGAAGTGTTGTTATGATGGTTGAGAGATAAATTGTTGGGGGTGGTGGAGACCAATGGTCGGTCTCAAGTTGGCCGGGTGGGGGTGGAGGAGTGGTAGTGCTCCTCGGGTTAGGGGAGCTTGAGTAGGAGGGGTGGAAATGTTTGGGGATGTAGATATTTCTAAGTTCTACCTTCATCTCTTCCCATGAGTGAATAAATTCTTGTCTTCTAACCCTCCTTAAGCCCTCTATGTGTTCCCACTTACTCTTGGCTTGACACCGAAGTCGTCCCTTGGCCTTTCGGACTCTCGCGCATCCATATACTCAAGTCTTTTCAAAGTACTTTTCTATGGTAGCCTCCCACCTAAGATAGTCACTAGAATGCGATCCGTCAAAGGTAACATCCCTATCTAGGATGAAGTCCATGAGTGGTGAGTAGGCTAAGTAGGTGGCCATGATGATCGGGGGAATCAATGCAAGGGTCGGATTGATGATGACTCCAATGCACGCATGCCCTAGGACTTGACTTGATAGAGACAAGTCAATGACTTGTTATGATACCAATTGATGTGACACAACCTCGGACCTAATGCAAGCAAGCACAATCGCATTCAAATGGGCCGAATTGGGCCACCGCTCTATCGACACTCACCCAAGCCCGGGGTAACTTGGCAATGCCAAGGTGAGGTTGAGGGGTTAGGCCCTTGCTGGTAGAGGGCCAGCAAGGCCAAGATGGGATTCCCAATAGGTATGGATGCCCAATTCAAGGGGGCCGACAAAGTGCCAAAGGCACCGATGTACTTCTCCCACGGTGATCACTCAAGACAACGGGGCTTGAGGATCGGGCTCTCACTCGCATAACCAGCGGAACTAAGAACAAATATTGAATGACAAGCACTAAATGGAGTGAAGGTTTGAGCACTTACTCGACCGATTTGAAGAAACCGATCCCCATCGGAGACGAGGGCGAGCGGGGAGGCGGGTGGATCCCCAAACGCCGCGCCGGGGTAGCTTGACTTGCCCAAACAAGTTACAACACTACACCTCTCACAGGAGGGGGATATTGGGGTGGGGGTTAAGGGATATTACAACCAAAATTACCTCCGCACAGGGAGGGGCCTGCAGCCGGCCAAGCGGGGAGGGGAAACTATGGTTAAAAGCATGGAACGATGAAGTCACCGGTTCTGCCTGCTCTCTCCGAATAGGGACAGGTAGACGGTGTTGCTGCTGTAGAACACGCTCAGGAATTTTGCTGATAATGAGACTAGTGAGGAAATCTTCGTAGCTGGGAAGGGAATGCCTCAGAATTTCCTCAATTTCTCCTGGAGCCGCTGCTGACCAAAATGGAGGTTTGAATAGAGCTTCAGATTCTCGGACCTACAGTTGTAGACTTCTAACAGTAGATTCCAGAGAACGCCCTGGCAGCCCCCGACATTAGAATCAAGCGCCATCAGAGTCGTTGGAATCGTAGACGAGTCCTCTTCGCAGCAAAACTAACGGGGAAGCCAACCGATGTCAGAGAAGACTAGGGGATGCAGAACAATGGCGACTGGTCGGTGCAGACTATGAGTAGAAGATCTGCGTAGCTGAGGGAGAAAAATGAGAACTCTGGATCATGAATGCCGAATGAAGTTATGTTTCTTGATTCTGGAAGTAGACTGGGCGATGAAGAACTTTGAAGAAGAACTCATGGACTGATTTCTTCGGAGTTCGTCGTGGCAGAGCTTCTAATCTGGCTTAGGTCCTCAGCCGAGGCAGAACTGCGCAGTTGTGGGAGAATGGACCTCCTGGACGGCTCGGATATCGGAAGAAGATGAAACCACTTCTGTTGCGAAGGAGACTAGTAGACGCTTCCGACGATGGCTCTTGGGTCTTCAAACTCGTCAGGAGGAAGTCGTGGTGGATGCTGCAGGTTGTTGGTTCATCTGCAACCTCTGGACAGCAAACTGTAACTTCGAAGTAGCTTCCAATGACCAAGAAAGAAGAAGGGGAAGGGGGTAGATGAGTGTGGGAGTGACCCCTGGTTGTAAGGGGGTCTTGGAGGGGGTGTTCTAAGGTGTGGGAGGTGGAGAATAAGGTCTAGAAGAGGGTCCAATAGATGGTGGTAGTGGGGGCTGCGAATTTGGTTGGAATGGAGAGAGGGAAAGGATATTCGAAAATAGGTTTAAGGGTGTGGTTAATTTTTTATCTTGGGAATGGGGGGGTTGTGTTGGGGAAGGGAAGGGGTACTTGGGGTAGTGGGAAGGGTGCTTGGGAAAGTGGGAGGGGTAGTTGGGGGTTGGATGGTGAGGAGAGGATTGGTGGAGGGGGTCTTGGGAAGGGGTGGAGTATTGATGAGGGTTGTGGGGAATAAGAAGAGGCTTAAATGGGGTAGGGGGGGAGTGGAGGTGGTTGGGAAGAGAGGAGAGAGAATAAAGTTCGAATTTGGGTGTTGAGGAGAGAGAAAGTGGAGTGAAAAAGTGACATTAAGAGAGGGAAGGGTGGGGAATCTCTCCCCTAAGGTTTCTCACCCAAAAAATGGAATCTCTCTACTAGATAAGAAGTGTAAACTCTCAAAATGACAAGTTTTTTCATTCATTGATTCATTAAGTTGGAATGGGGGGGATGGGGTCCTATATATAGGAAACCCACATTTCTACAAAAGTCCCTGACAATTGACTCAATGACAAATAATCGAGGGGGTAGGGGAGAGCCCTTGGGCCAAGCCCAATGAATTGGGCCCAATAGCTAACTAGACAACCTGATGACACTCAAACTTAGGGAAATGAACACAAGACCTAGGAACATGACTCAAATAAAAGGTAAAATACATCAAATGACTCAAATAAAAATTACATAGGACTCAAAATTAAATGACTAGAACATTCCGGATGCAACCGGGGCGAGGAGACGAGCTGTGAACGTGGGCATGGGAGGTGATATCCCCATCACTTGGTCCAAGGGCCGCCCCCCTCCCTTTATTTTTTTATTTATTTTATATGTGTGTGTCTCATGCCATCCCAACCCTTCATCTCCCACTCCTAGATCCTACGGTTGTGGATGGATGAGAGATGTAACCTATTTAAGCTTGTATTTTTCATTTTGGATAATTAATGCCATTTGAATTGAAGAAAAAGCTTAAAGCTCCAGCCTTGGTGCGCCCCCTTCTCCTCTCCCTCTCCCCCTTGAAGCTGTGAAGGCTTCCTTCTGGTGGTGAGACTCCACCCTATCAGTTCCGGTCGCCGCCGCGGCTGCCACGAGCCGCCACCGCACCGCCATCGCCATCAACGGAGTTCTGCCCGCGCAGTACCATAGAAGTTTCCATGAATTTCTTATCTCAGCCACGAGCTCAGATAGATCTGGGGATTTTAGTGGATGTTCCCGAGGTGTCAAGGACGTCCCACAAATTTTGGTTTGCCATTCAGATCTCGTTTCATATTTTTTGATTTTCATCCACTCTTCCATTTCGGTTCTGCCAGAGTTCTATCCAGAGTCATCCCCGCCCTGAGTTTCATGTCTTAGGTCCACTTTTTGATTTCTTTTGGTTCGCCCAATTTTACTGGGGGTTTCATTCATCCACCCCTTAATCCACAATTTTTCTCAATGTTTGGTTCGTCCATCTCATATTTTATAAAAATCATTCTCAGTCCCAGCTACAGTTCTGTCCCCCTGTTCCTAGATCCGACCACCAGTCACCCCAAACATCATAGTAAATCACCACCACCTCCAAATCAAATTCCAAAAATAGTCCCCGTTCCGTGGTTTGATACCCTACAACTTTGAAGAAGAGCTCAAGAGCTGAATCGGAGGTTTACTAGGCGGTCAATGGTGGTTCTCAGACAAGTGCCCTGCAGACCTGAGATTTCGGTTACTATACAACAGGGGCTTGTAAATTCAATAAAGTTCTCATCCGACCAGATCCAGCAGATCTCTCTAGGTCTAGATCGAAGCATTTGAAGAGAGCTTTCCAACGATAGCTCATGCGTCCCGATCTGACGTCGGGATTGCTCGCAGCGGCCGTTTTCGCCGGAGCGCGGGCCGGAAGACAGCAACCAAAATCTGTGGACAGCTAGTTCATCAATTGGGAATCGGGGCCGATCGACCCCCGATCGGTGTTCCCGGCCGACCGCCGTCCGTGGAGGCGTGCCACCAGGGGTCCCCATCATAGTGGGTCCCACCCCCGCAGATCCGGAGGACAGCGCTATCCATGGGCCCCGCGGGCCCGCAGAACCCGCCGTTCGGAAAGCACGAAAATGCGGAGTTCGGCACCGCGAGACGACATCAAGATGCTGCCCGTCAACCCGAGTTGCGTGATTCCCGGGCTCCACATGTGACCTTTTACCTCCCTGCGTGGAGTGGGTCAAATCTTTGTATTGCTGTGATATTGTTTAACCGGGAGTCCGTGATTCGGCCGGGGTTATCTTCGCCACACCGGGTGCGTGGAGGTAATGGTCCGAACCTCTTGGCATTCATTTGCTTAGCTAGTATACGGTCTTTTGCCACTGCCGAGAGTGTAGGTACTAGCCCGTGTGTCCATGTCACCGCTGTGAGAGTGAGTGTGACCCGTCCCGTGACTCGATCCGAGTCCGAAAGTTGAGTCGGACTACCCTTGACCTCCGCCGGTTCCTTAACCGCGCACGGTCCGCGCTTTCCCTCGCTTCGGATGACGAGTGAGCTTCCACTTCTGTTAGCGACATTTCGCCACTAGGAGCTCGTAGTGTCAGGCTTAGTGTCTCCCTGGTGTGTGTTGCTGGTCGTGTCCTCATCTAGAGTCCGAGGGTGGCACCATATAGTGCTGTCTCCCGTGTCCGTCCCGCATCAAATGTGGTCGATTATCATTTGCTTCCATGAATTCCATTATCATGCATAATATAGTCATGAACGTCATGTGTGCATGCATGCATAGATCCTCGGGTATATTAAATTACGTCGACAGAAAATTGGATTACGTCTGGTCGGAAGTCTTCGCTATGCGCGATGGTGGTCTTCGGACCCATGTCCTCCGCCACGTACCGAGGATCCATAATTATATGAACTATCCATCTTCTGCACGATAAATATATGCATCCTGCATGCCTTCGTCATGATCATCATGTAGCTCTTTTTTAATCCGACTTCGACAGCCCTCTATCTCAGTAATTAATCAAAGGTGTTCCCTCCTTGTGGGGGATGTAATTAACGGCATAGCCTTTATGGTATGGCGGACTGCTGGGCCCGACCGAACCTCACACTCACCCAACATGGGTCAGAATGAGTGCATCATAAATTCGTCACTCATGTGACTGGCACGCCCGCGTCGTCAATTGATCATTTGACTACCAGTTGGTCAGTTGGTCGATCGACCGTGCGAAAGAAAGAAAAGGTCGCGAACAAGTCTTACACGTCTGGTGGGACCAGTGTCACCTTTCATCTCTTTGCCGAGATACTTGGGCTTCGAGGCGCTCCCAGAGGCTACTGATGTTTGGCTTGTTTATTTCTTACAGGCGGACAATGACAACCAATGGAATAACTGGCGTTGACTTCGATCTTTCGATAGTCGCTGAACACGCGCAAGGGTACCTGGCGGTACCCATAGAATTCGGCAGCTTCCCTGCCGCTGTGGGCTTCCTCAACTTTTTGGGGTTGGCCTTTGTAGATATGCTGGAGGTCGAAGCCCCAGAACCTGTCAAGGAAGCTATAGAGAAAATGGAGCCTCTGAAGGTTCCCTGCTGCAAACACTTGTCCGAAAGTTCGGCCCCGGCCGCTAACTGTCTGGTGCACCACGTCATACGTGGGACCCACCCCAATGTCATCAACAAACACCCTGGAGGACGCCAGCGTCGCCAGGCTCGCAAGAATGTTGCTGTAATCACCGGAACTCTATCTCAGTCCGGGAAATCTATGCTAGCCAGGGGTATGCGTGTCTTCCTCAACGGAACCACTGCACGGGTGACCCCGGACCAAGTCATCCCCAACATTCCTGTCCACAATGCCTATCAGGCCCTCGCCGGAAGGAGGGCAGAAATAGAAGAAGCCGGCCACTATGGCCAGGAAAGCCCGGCACCCAGGCCGAGGAAGTTTAAACAGGTGTGGGTTCCCAAGCGGACCCGACCTGCCCACCAGCTAACTCCCATCCGCCGTCATCTTGTGAACGACGAGGCGGAAGTGAGAAGAGAAAGGGGCCTGCCCCCGAAGGAGGAAGAAGAGGCGGTTGCAGATCCTCCGCACCACAGAAGTTTTCGGGCCGCGGCCCGTCAAGCCAACGTCCCTACTGCGGGATGAAGATTCCAACAGCCGGCCGACAGAGCTCGGCGGGCCTATATCCCTCCCGCTGGAGGTCGACAATCGCCCCCCATCCTACATCAAGAACGGGGTCGAGAAGAGATGACATGCTTGGTCAGAAATTATTTCCGAGGCTTAGGCAACCCCTCACTCGGACAGCAGCGACTGATGCAGACAGTTGCCACTGAGGAAGACTATTGCCCATCAATGGCAGATGAAGGAAATATGGGAGATAGAATGATGGTGTCGTCCGTCGATGACAATGGATATAATGACGGCTTCGAGATCGAAGCCGATGAAGCCTTCCCCGAGCAGGAAGAAAGAAGAGAGTTTCTGTGTTCGCAAGGCTGACCTTTCCGCAGCAAGCCAGAAGGAGGGTCTATCAACAAATGAGAAGGATGCAGGTTTTCACCTGCAACATGACTGGTATATCTAACCGATATGGGGAGCTTCCTGAAGACCCCCAAGAATTGGCTCAATTGGCCGCACGGCCGAGGCCAACTACCCGCAGAACGGAAGCAGCAAGAGAGCTTCTGATGATGGTTAAAGGGAAACAGCCCCAGGTATATCCCCACTGGGATGACAAGGCCCTCGTCTTGACCGCTAATGTGGTGACGGTGGAAGAAGAAGACGACGTCCTCCTCGACATCCTGCCTGAGGGTACATCCGGGGAGACAACAGAGGGTATCCCCACCACTATAGACCCATCAGTTCTAATGCTACTACAAAAATATCAACGGGAGATAGACTCTCTGAAGAAGCAGCTGATGGAAAAGACTAAACATTCATCGGCTTCTAAACCACCCGAAGTCCAGGGTGAGTCGTCTCGGGGAGCGGCTCGTCGCGACGACCCTCCACCACTCTATACACTATCCCAGCCGTCAGAGCCAAGCATGGCGACGGCACAACCGCGGCCACCACAGCCTCAACCGCTGCTACCTCCGATGCTCCCTCAGGTGCACCCGACACCCCCGCTGCTGCGTCCTCCACAGGCGACCACCCTGGTCACCCCATACTTGCAGCCGGTGCACTTCTATCCAGAACCGGTTGACCCCACGGTCGTGAACCGGATGATGGTGGAGAGGATGATCGAGCTGAAGCTCGCAGAAAAAAGTGAAGGCGACTATGTCGCATTTGATGCCTATCGGGTGCCCTACCCACAACACCATGCAGCTAAACGACTTCCCCCGGGGGTCAACAAGCCGCCTAAGTTTGACAAATTTAACGGGAAAACGTCCCCTAAAGAGCACATTGCATATTACATGACCGTTATGGGTGATCTGGCCACCGATGAGTCATATTTGCTGAAGTTCTTCGGGTCCTCGCTGACAGGGCTCACATTTGAATGATACTCTAGCCTCTCGGCCGGGTCAATCAGCGATTGGTCGGATATGCAGATAAAGTTCAGAGAAAGATTCCATGTCACAGAGAGGGAGGTCACAGTGGCCGAACTCTACTCAACAAAACAAAGGGCAGATGAGACAGCCCTTGATTACATCAAGAGGTGGAGGAACCTCAGAATGAGATGCAAGCGGCCCCCGCATCAGGAGGACGCGGTACAAATATGCAAACAAAACCTCAGGAGGGAGGTCCTGGAGAAGATGATTGGAATGGAAATACGGTCGTTCGACCGGATGAATAATATGGTGGCCGAAGTGGAGGCTTTCCTAGCCAAGCCTGTCCCGGCGTCAGCTGCCAGCACAGCCCAAAAAGGCAAGGCTGCGGAACGGCGCCCCACACCTAAAGAAGCGAATGCGCTTGATATCAAGGCGTTCGAACAGCAGAAGGAGAAAGGCAAGAAGGCGGCTCCCCCGCAACCTGCGAAAGCTCTAGATGATAAAGAAGGTCCTTCGCTCAGGGAGAAAATGAAGAAAGCCTATTCCTTTCCAAAAGACAAGACCCGAGTCCTATTCGACTGGGTAACAGAATACAGCATGGTCACCCTGCCTGAGCCGAGGAGGCCGGAGGACCTGAAAAGAAAGGATAGTCCAAGATTCTGCCCCTACCACCAGATGTTGGGACATCCAATCGAAGACTGTTATGTTTTCAAAGACATCATCGAAGGAATGGTAAAGAAGAATGAAATAGAGCTGGGAGAGTACAAAGTAGACCTCCTCAGCCACGTGAAGCTCCTCCCAGGAGAGCAGCAGTCAACATGGTCTCCCTCTTCCAGGCATTACTTGAGGAGATCTCTGAAGCAAGCACACGGAGCACCTACAAAATCTATTTCCTGGAGCCCGTGAAAGAACAGCAGGGGTGGCAGCAGATCCCTATAATGCACAAGAAGAAGAGGGCACCTCGCCCGAAAGAGGGGGCACATATCCGTGGCGTTACACCCCGGCCTGCTCCGCCAGTGGTAGCACCCGTATGGGTCACTCCACCTACAGCCATCAGAATACATACACCTAACAGGAGGAGACAAACTCCGCTACCAGTAATCAAGGAAACCAATCTTGGGGTCCTTCAACTACAGCACCTGATTGAAGGGCTAGATGAATATGTGCAGCCCGAATTGAAACCTCTACTGGTACGGGACCACGTCCCATGGCAAGAGATGGAACAACTCTCACTCAAACAGGTGGAGGAAGCTGAAGCAGCACCCCCTGAAGAGGGCAGCCTGTTCTGGGGGCAGGCACCCGCAGAAACCAAAAAGAAGAGAAAGTAAAAGAAGAAGAAAAGAAAGGCCACTGAGGCCAATAAATCACAGGTTGTCTCCTGCAATACCGTACCATCACTCTTCAACCTACCCGGAGAAGAGGAAGAAGAAGAAATTTGCTTCACACCCCATGCTGGGGGAGGCAAACCCGAGGCCGCAACTGCTTCACATGCCACTCGGTCGGGCCGAAGATGGGGGCGCCAGCCACCACCCAACCACAACATCATGTTCAGAGGGGAGCAACCCTACAAGACACCTCCGCCGGAAGTTAAGGGAGTTCAAATTCCCCCTCCGTCAAGCCTATACAACAAAAGTGGGGGCAAGCCAGTCCCTTCATTCCTTGAATTTATGAAAATGTCACAGGGGAAACAGCCCTGTCAAGAGGCTAACCCTACACCCGGGGCCATTCACCCACAGCCAGCGCAATCTATTGAGGATGCAAATGCAGATGGAGCTTGCCCTACAGCAACTAATAAAGAAGACCCGACAGCCGGTGCCAGCCAAGAGGATGCCGAGTCCGAGGAAGATGAAGCAGGTCCGTCCGGACCCACAAATCAAAACCTCCCCAAGCCCAGATGGGCTGAAGAGATGAAGCTCTCCAATGTCCGGGCTGGGAGCCGAATAATGAAGTTGCACAAAAAGCTCCCCGCTCGATTTACGATCTGAGAAATTCTCTCTTTGAGTGAAGAAACTCGACAGGCGATCATCACTGCTCTGCAGACGCCTGCTCATTTTGAAGCCTGCGTAGCCGAGGCTATACCAGAAGCCAGTATGACCTTCTCTCCGGAAGACATGCTACTACCTACTGCCAGCCACAATAGGCCGCTATATATGAAAGGGCACCTGAATGGAAGGGAGCTGAATAGAATACTGGTTGATCCCGGTGCAGCAGTCAACATCCTGCCATACAGAATATACGAGAGGCACCACTTTAATGTGCATCTCGAGAAAGTCGGGGATATGCGTATCGCTGGCATCAACCAAAAATGTGAAGTATCTATGGGAGTGGCAGAATTTACGCTGACCCTGGCAGATTTCACTACAACAGTACAGTTTCATGTCATTGACTCTCGCACCTCCTACAAGGCGCTGCTCGGCCGCCCATGGCTGCATGAGAATATGGTGGTGCCCTCCACGCTCCACCAATGCATCAAATACAGACTCCAAGCGAAGGAGGAGAGGATATTTGCTGATCTCCACCCGTTCATGGTATTTGAATTTCACTTGGCAGACGCCAACCTATATACGGGGCCTCCCCGAAAGGTTTCTGAAGCTAAAGCCCCCATAAGGGCCTCGAAGAATAGATCGGGTGACGGTTGGTATCCACCACTGCCACGCGGATATGTCAAGCCGAAGGTGGTCTCCCACATCACAGCTTCTGGAGACGTCGACAAGGTAACACCCCCAGCATTATACCCCAAAGCTAAGGAAGTGCAGGTCAATCGACAGCACGCCCGTATCGGAGTGCTGGCCTCACCAAGCCAGTCCTCGGCCTCAACGACCCCACTGTCGAATCTTTCAAAACTTGGGAGGTGACACAAGAAGATGGGCCCAGTAGCTTGTTCTATACAGCTGAGGAGCATCATACTCGGGAAGACACAGACTGCAGCCTCCCCGAAGATCTAAGCAACCCGCGGGTTCCTGTCCAAGGCCTGGCATTTGCGACTGATCGGATGGCCAAGATGTTTCAGAAGCAACACATTCCTCCGGATCAGTCTCAAAAGTGCAAAGAAGCTTTCCAGAAGATGTGGTATCCCGCAAATTTGGATAAGGAAATGAGACGTGTCTCTCAGCATCCATGGTTGGGCTTTACCCTGGAGGAATATTATTACAATGGGCGGTACGAGGTGGATACTATCTCCGCCTTCTATCCTACTGAAGATAGCCCTCTGGGGGCAACCTTTGATGAGTATCCGGTGGAAGCCGAATATCTTGAACTGGCTCGGTCCGGGAATCAAGAAGGCCCTCGTCATGTCCCTAGGTCTTGCATTTATTTTCCTAGGTTTGAGTATCATTAGATTGTGTAATGTGCTATTGGGCCCAATTCTTCGGGCTTGGCCCATAAGCCCCCCCCTACCCCTTTGGTTATTTGTCATTGAGTCTTTTGTAAGGGACTTATTGAAAAATGTGGGTTTCCTATATATAGGGCCCCATTCCCTTCATTTGGAGGGAATGAATGATTCAATACAAAAGATTTCTATTTGAGTATTCAAATCTAGTTCTAGTGGAGTGAATCCTATAGTTGGGTGAGAAGCCCTAGGGGAGTGATTCCCCACCCCACCTCTCTCTCTATCCCTCTTTCTCTCTCCTCCACTATGGGGTTCGCCCCTTTCTCTCTCTCCTCCTCCTCCCTCCCAACTTCCAACCCCCACCTACCCCATTAAAGGCCCTCCACTTCCCATAGCTGTCATTACTCCACCCCCATAGTCCCAAGGTAGAATCTCTCCCATTCCAACACTATCTTCTCTATTCCCACACATTCTACCCCCATTCCAACACAATCACCCCCTTCCCCACACAATCCCTCAACTTCCAAGGCCATTTCAAATTTGAAATCCCTTCCCTCCAAGCTTTGGCCGCCCCTCCCTCTATCCCCTTTAGCCTAGGTCGCCCCCACCTCCCTCCATTCTTCTCCCCCCCTTGCAATCTCCATCCCCCTTACCTCCAGCTGAAGCCTGCGCCCTCCCCCTCCTCCTCCATCTCCCCTCCACCAATAGACCCCCTCCACACCTCCCACAACCCCCCCTCTCACCCTTCATCCACCTCCCCTTCACCACATACCCCATTCTCCTCCTTCTTTCTAGGCATTGGAAGCTGTCCCTAGGTTGCTGCTTGCAGTCCAGAAGTTGTAGGTGAACCAGAAACTTGCAGCGGCCACCACAACTTCCTCCGGATGAGTTTGAAGACCCAAAAGCCACCGTTGGAAGCGTCTACTGGTCTCCTTCGCAACAGCAGTAGTTTTGTCTTCATCCGATCTGTGTGCTGCTCAGGAGCTCCGTTCTCCCACGACTGCGCATAGCTGTCCCTGCTGAGTACCAGAACCGGATTAGAAGCTCTGCCACGACGAACCTCGGATGAATCAGCCCACAAGATCTTCTACAAAGTTCTTCTCCTTCCTGTATACTTTCATAATCAAGAAGCGGAATACCGTTCGGTATCCGGTAGCAGAAGTTATCATGTTTCTCCCTCAGCTCTGTCGTCCTGCTACCCACAGTCTGCCTCGACCAGTCGCCATTGTTCTGCATCCCCTAGTTTTCTACGACATCGGTTGGCTTCCCCGTAAGTTTTTCTGCGAAGAGAACTCGTCAACAATTTCAACGACTCTAACAGCGCTTGATTTCGAGGTCGGGAGCTGTCGGGGCGTTCTCTGAAATCTGCTGTTAGAAGTCTGCAACTGCAGGTCCGAGAATCTGAAGCTCTGTTCAAACCTCCATCCCGGTCAGCAGCAGCTCCAGAAGAAATTAAAGAAATTCTGAGGCATTCCCTTCCCAGCTACAAATATTTCCTCACTGGTCTCGTCATCAGCAGAATTCCTGAGCGAGTTCTACAGCAGCAACACCGACTACCTGTCCCTGTTCGGAGAGAGCAGGCAGAACCGGTGACTTCATCGTTCAATACTTTTAATCCTAGTTTCCCTTCCCCGCTTGGCCGGCTGAAGGCCCCTCCCTGTGTGGAGGTAATTTTGGTTGTAATATCCCTTAACCCCCACCCCAAGATCCCCCTCCTGCGAGAGGTGTAGTGTTGTAACTTGTTTGGGCAAGTCAAGCTACCACGACGCGGCGTGTGGGGATCCACTCGCCTCCCCGCTCGCCCTCATCTCTGACCGGGACCGGTTTCTTCAAACCGGTCGAGTAAGTGATCAAACCTTCACTCCATTTAGTACTTGTCTTTCAATATTAGTTCTTAATTCTGCTGGTTATGCGAGTGAGAGCCCGATTCTCAAGCCCCGTTGTCTTGAGTGATCATCGTGGGAGAAGTGCAACCGGTGCCTTTGGCACTTTGTCGGCCCCCTTGAATTGGGCATCCACACCCATTGGGAATCCCATCTTGGCCTTGCTGGCCCTCTACCAGTAAGGGCCCAACCCCTCAACCTCACCTTGGCATTGCCAAGTAATCCCGGGCTTGGGTGAGCGACGATAGAGCGGTGGCCCCATTCGGCCCATTTGAATGCGATTGTGCTTGCTTGCATTAGGTCCGAGATTGTGTCACATCAATTGGTATCAGAGCAAGTCTTTGACTTGTCTCTATCAATTCTAAGTCCTAG
The DNA here is from genome assembly GCA_022559845.1 of Amorphophallus konjac. Lineage (NCBI taxonomy): Eukaryota > Viridiplantae > Streptophyta > Magnoliopsida > Alismatales > Araceae > Amorphophallus > Amorphophallus konjac. Next base: position 372,932,286 of record CM040121.1, read on the forward strand.
GACCATTGCATTGTGTGTCCAACATCTTTGGCCCCTTGTCTTGCATGTCCACCCGTAGTGGTGCTAGTTACCGATCCGATCCTTCATCTTCAAATCCACCCATGGATCCCCATCCTCAACTCGATCAAGATGCTCCTAGGGAGGAACCTCAAGGTCAAATGAATAGGGTAGATGCTGCCCTCACCAACATTCTTGCCCAACTTGAGTCCCTTACCACTCGAATTGCTCGGCTTGAAGAGCATGAGTTCCACCCAAGGAACAATGAGCCTAGAGTCCACCCTCCACATGTTGAGCCTCCTAGGGAAGACCCTCATCCAAGGAATAATGAGCCAAGAGTTCATCCACCACATGGTGAGTTGCATAGGAATGAGTTCCACCCAAGGAACAATGACCCAAGAGTCCACCCTCCACATATTGAGTCTCATAGGGATGAGTTCCATCCTAGGAACCATGGACCAAGAGCCTATCATCCACATGCTGAAATTTATAGGGAAGACTTGGATCTTGACCCTTACCATGACCATGAGAGACCCCGCCACCATCCAATTCATGAAAGGTGTCCACGGGACGACCCGGATGACCCTCTCTTAAGGATGATTAAAGTAGAGGCCCTAAACTTTGATGGTTCCCTTGAACCAAGTGTCTACTTAGAGTGGGAAACCGCCATGAACCAATACTTTGAATGGTACCCTATGTCCGACCAAAGGAGGGTAAGGTTGTCCAAAATGCATCTCATCAAATTAGCCAAAACTTATTGGTTAAACCAAGAGGGTCTAAGAAGGATTAGGCGGGGAGAGCCTATTGATACTTGGGAGGGTATGAAGAACCAACTTAGGAACAAATACCTTCCCCAATCCTACCATCAAATGCTCTTAGATGAATGGCAGAGCCTCACCCAAGAAGGGAAGACCGTGGTTGAATACATTGAGAAGTTTGACTCCTATCTTCTGAAGTGTGGAGTTCATGAGGACCCGGCCGTTACCTTGTCTCGCTTTAGGAATGGACTTCAAAGTCACATCAAGAGAGAGCTTTTTATGAGAGATGTTGATAACCTTGAAATAGCTTATCAAATAGCTCGGGATGTAGAAAGATTTTCTAGGATCCCTCGATTTGCTACTCCCCGACCGGTCGATCCCAAAAACATGGGACCACGGCCCATTCCGGCCACTCCCATGAAAGCCCATAATCCAAGTGGGAACACCCCATTAAGGCCTTACAACCCTCCTCCCACCATCACTCCAAACAAACCCACCCCTAGTCACCCCCTCCCACGGAGGGAAGACATTCCCAAAGGCCCAAATGTAGGAACTACTTCGGGTAGCGGGCGTCAACAATGCTTTAGGTGTCAAGGGTTTGGCCACTTTGCGGGGCAATGTCCATCCAAGGGATTATCTAGCTTGCTTATTGAGGAAGAAGCTCCACCCCAAAAGAAACTTGAAGATGTCGTTGAGGACCATGAAGCCTCACTAGATTGGGAAGAGGAGTATGAAGCCCAATACCTAGAGTCGGGTCTAGATCACACCACTCCATCTACCAACTCTCATCTAGGGGTGATTAGATGCACCCTCACAAAACCCCAAGAAGGGGATTGGCGTCGAACTTCAATCTTTAACACCTTTGTCAAAATAGGGAGCCATGTAAGGAAAGTGATCTTGGATAGTGGGAGTTGTGTCAATGCCGTATCACCCGATACCGTCAAGCTTCTTGGGCTAGCTATCACCCCTCACCCAAGTCCATACCGGGTCTCATGGATCAACAACAACTCCATCCCGGTCAACACTCAATGTCTTGTGCCCCTCACCTTCTCTTCATACCATGGTCAAATATGGTGTGACATCATACCCATGGAGGTAGGTAGCATCCTACTAGGAAGACCTTGGCTTTATGATGTAGATGCCACCATCTTGGGTAGGAGCAACAAATGCACCTTTGAACATGAGGGTAAGACTATCCGTCTTAACCCCACCCCACCTCATCCCATGACCAAGAGGGACACTCCCCCTCAAGGACAACACCCCACCACCATACAAGTCTCAGGGAACTCCACCCCTCCAACCCCATCCCTCACCCAAACTCCCAAACAAAGTGGGACCTCGGGGTTGGCCAAGGGTCTTCATCTCATCACTAGGAAAGAACTTGAAGAGGAGATAGTTCAAGGAGTACCACTATGTGCGGTGGTCATTTGCCTAGGAGAACCCACTTCCACCAATCCACATCCCATAGAAATCCAACAACTCCTAGAAAAATTCCATGATGTGTTCCCAACGGAGCTCCCGGACCAACTCCCTCCCATGCGGGATGTGCAACATGCAATTGATCTAGTTCCGGGGGCCACTCTCCCAAACCTTCCTCATTATCACCTCAATCCCACGGAACATGCCGAACTTCAGAGGCAAATAGAGGAACTCATTAGGAAGGGCTTCATTCGCATTAGCAAAAGCCCATGTGCCGTCCTGGCCCTTCTAACTCCCAAGAAGGATGGGTCATGGCGAATGTGTGTGGATAGTAGGGCCATTAACAAAATCACCGTCAAGTATAGGTTTCCCATCCCTAGGCTTGATGACATGCCAAAATTGACCTTAAGAGTGGCTATCACCAAGTTAGGATAAGGTCCGGGGATGAGTGAAAAACGGCTTTCAAAACCAAAGATGGTCTCTTTGAATGGTTAGTCATGCCTTTTGGGCTTTCAAATGCCCCAAGTACTTTCATGCGTCTTATGACGGAGGTCCTTAGGCCATTCATCGGGATCTTTTTAGTGGTCTACTTTGATGATATACTCATCTATAGTCAATCCCAAGAGGCCCACCTTGACCACCTTAGGCAAGTTTTTACCATCCTTCGACAAGAGAGCATATTTGCCAACTTAGGAAAGTGCCACTTCATGACTACCTCCCTCACCTTCCTAGGATTTGTGGTGTCCACCAAAGGCGTCTCCATGGACCCCGACAAGGTCCAAGCTATTATTGATTGGCCGGAACCCCACACCCTTCATGAGGTCCGAAGTTTCCATGGATTGGCAACATTTTATAGGAGGTTTATTCGTGGATTTAGCACTATCACTGGCCCAATCACCGATTGTCTCAAGAAGGGGACTTTTGTATGGACCAAATCAGCCTCTAAAGCCTTCCAAGAACTTAAGGAAAAGTTGACCCAAGCCCCGGTCCTATGCCTTCTTGATTTCTCTAAAGTCTTTGAAGTCACATGTGATGCATCCGGGATAGGGATAGGAGGGATTCTTAGTCAAGAGGGACACCCGATAGCCTACTTTAGTGAGAAGCTATGTGATGCTAGGACGAGAAACTCCACTTATGACAAAGAGTTCTATGCCGTGGTGCAGTCCCTCCGACATTGGAGGCACTACTTGTTGCCCAAAGAATTTGTCATCTTCTCCGACCATGAGGCCCTCAAATACCTCAACTCCCAACAAAAGTTAAATGCCCGACATGCCCGATAGGTTGAGTTCATCCAATCCTACACTTTTGTCATCAAACACAAAGCTGGGAGTGAGAATCGAGCGACGGATGCCCTTAGTAGGAAAGTTTCCTTGTTATCCACTATCCAAGTGGAAGTGAGCGGATTTGATAGGGTAAAGGATGAGTACCCAAGCTGCCCCGACTTTGGGCACATCTATACCCCCTTGATCACCCATTCTAACAAGGAACATGAGGGATTTGTCTTAGAGGATGGGTTCCTCTTCAAGGGACCCAAGTTTTGTATCCCACGGACCTCACTCCGTGACTTCTTGATTTGGGAATTACATGTGGGAGGACTAGCTGGCCATTTTGGACTCCACAAAACCATTGCCCTAGTTGAGGGACAGTTTTATTGGCCAAGTCTCAAGAGAGATGTAGGCAAGATTGTGGGCCAATGCCGAACATGTGCTTCGGCCAAACAAGTGAAACAAAACACCGGCCTATACACCCCACTCCCCATTCCCGACCGTCCATGGCAAGATTTGAACATGGACTTTGTGCTAGGACTACCCAAGACTCAAATAAAGCATGACTCCATCTATGTGGTAGTGGATAGGTTTTCCAAGATGGCCCACTTCATCCCATGCTCCAAGACCTCCGATGCCTCCCATGTGGCCCGATTGTTCTTTGATGAGGTTGTCCGACTCCACGGGCTACCTAAGACCATAGTCTCCGATAGGGATGTCAAATTCACTAGTTACTTTTGGAAAACTCTTTGGCACATGATGGGTACCCTTCTTAAATTCTCCATTGCCTACCATCCCCAAACGGATGGCCAAACAGAAGTTGTTAATCGGAGTCTAGGGAACCTCCTTAGGTGTCTTATTGAGGATCACCCCAGAAATTGGGATCTCATCTTACCACAGGCGGAATTTGCATATAACAATTCCATCAATAAGTCCATTGGGATGAGTCCATTTGAAGCCGTGCATGGGTACAAGCCAAGAAAGCCTTCCGATCTCATTCCCCTTCCCCAGCATGCTAGAGTGTCCATTTCAGTCGAGTCTTTTGCATAATATATTAGAGAATTGCATGAAGAAATTCGCAAGCACATCAGCAAAAAGAATGAGGCTTATAAAAGGCTGGCCGACTCTCATCGGCGTCACCAAGAGTACCATGTGGGTGACTTTGTGATGGTAAGCACGGAGAGGCTCTCCCCGAAAGCTAACTCTAAACTGAGGCCACGTGGGGCTGGTCCCTTCCAGGTCTTGAGGCGCATTGGTGCAAATGCCTACGAGTTAGATCTCCCTGAGGAGTATGCAATAAGTCCCACATTCAATGTCACCGACCTAGTACCATATAAGGGACCCACGGTGGTACCTAGTGAGGAGATTGAGCCTACTTCTTCCTTTGAGAGAGCACCCACCCGTGAGGAGAGACCACCAACCAAAAGAGCCCAGCGTGAACAAATTGAACAAATATTGGATGTACAAGTCACTACCACTCGGAGCAAGGTATATGAGCGCTATCTCGTCAGGTGGAAGGATCGGCCTCCTTCGGAGGATTCTTGGGTGAGTCGGGAGGATCTCCAGCGGTTGGATCCAGACCTCCTCGAGCAGTACCATAGCCGGATGGACCCCTACTCGACGGAGTCGAGCTTTTCACAGCCCAGGGGATTTGATGGAGGCATCATCCACAACTCCCTTTGGCTAGGGTCTTCTTCACATTTCGGCATCGTTTGAGTTCGGGCCTCTCTCTATAAAGGCCCAATTATCCCTTTTGTGCTATCTTTTTGAGTCATTTGATGTAATTTTCAGTTTATTTGAGTCATGTCCCTAGGTCTTGCATTTATTTTCCTAGGTTTGAGTATCATTAGATTGTGTAATGTGCTATTGGGCCCAATTCTTCGGGCTTGGCCCATAAGCCACCCCTACCCCTTTGGTTATTTGTCATTGAGTCTTTTGTAAGGGACTTATTGTAAAATGTGGGTTTCCTATATATAGGGCCCCATTCCCTTCATTGGGAGGGAATGAATGATTCAATACAAAAGATTTCCATTTGAGTATTCAAATCTAGTTCTAGTGGAGTGAATCCTATAGTTGGGTGAGAAGCCCTAGGGGAGTGATTCCCCACCCCATCTCTCTCTCTATCCCTCTTTCTCTCTCCTCCACTATGGGGTTCGCCCCTTTCTCTCTCTCCTCCTCCTCCCTCCCAACTTCCAACCCCCACCTACCCCATTAAAGGCCCTCCACTTCCCATAGCTGCCATTACTCCACCCCCATAGTCCCAAGGTAGAATCTCTCCCATTCCAACACTATCTTCTCTATTCCCACACATTCTACCCCCATTCCAACACAATCACCCCCTTCCCCACACAATCCCTCAACTTCCAAGGCCATTTCAAATTTGAAATCCCTTCCCTCCAAGCTTTGGCCGCCCCTCCCTCTATCCCCTTTAGCCTAGGTCGCCCCCACCTCCCTCCATTCTTCTCCCCCCCTTGCAATCCCCATCCCCCTTACCTCCAGCTGAAGCCTGCGCCCTCCCCCTCCTCCTCCATCTCCCCTCCACCAATAGACCCCCTCCACACCTCCCACAACCCCCCCTCTCACCCTTCATCCACCTCCCCTTCACCACATACCCCATTCTCCTCCTTCTTTCTAGGCATTGGAAGCTGTCCCTAGGTTGCTGCTTGCAGTCCAGAAGTTGTAGGTGAACCAGAAACTTGCAGCGGCCACCACAACTTCCTCCGGATGAGTTTGAAGACCCAAAAGCCACCGTTGGAAGCGTCTACCGGTCTCCTTCGCAACGGCAGTCGTTTCGTCTTCATCCGATCTGTGTGCTGCTCAGGAGCTCCGTTCTCCCACGACTGCGCATAGTTGTCCCTGCTGAGTACCAGAACCGGATTAGAAGCTCTGCCACGACGAACCTCGGAGGAATCAGCCCACAAGATTTTCTACAAAGTTCTTATCCTTCCTGTATACTTTCATAATCAAGAAGCGGAATACCTTTCGGCATCCAGTAGCAGAAGTTATCATTTTTCTCCCTCAGCTCTGTCGTCCTGCTACCCACAGTCTGCATCGACCAGTCGCCATTGTTCTGCATCCCCTAGTCTTCTCCGACATCGGCTGGCTTCCCCGTCAGTTTTTATGCGAAGAGAACTCGTCCACGATTTCAACGACTCTAATGGCACTTGATTCCGAGGTCTGGAGCTGCCGGGGCGTTCTCTGAAATCTGCTGTTAGAAGTCTGCAACTGTAGGTCCGAGAATCTGAAGCTCTGTTCAAACCTCCATCCCGGTCAGCAGCTGCTCCAGAAGAAATTAAAGAAATTCTGAGACATTCCCTTCCCAGCTACGAAGATTTCTCCACCGGTCTCGTCTACAGCAGCAACACCGACTACCTGTCCCTATTCGGAGAGAGCAGGCAGAACTGGTGACTTCATCGTTCAATACTTTTAATCCTAGTTTCCCCTCCCCGCTTGGCCGGCTGAAGGCCCCTCCCTGTGTGGCAGTAATTTTGGTTGTAATATCCCTTAACCCCCACCCCAAGATCCCCCTCCTGTGAGAGGTGTAGTGTTGTAACTTGTTTGGGCAGGTCAAGCTACCCCGACGCGGCGTGTGGGGATCCACTCGCCTCCCCGCTCGCCCTCGTCTCTGACCGGGACCGGTTTCTTCAAACCGGTCGAGTATGTGCTCAAACCTTCACTCCATTTAGTGCTTGTCTTTCAATATTAGTTCTTAATTCTGCTGGTTATGCGAGTGAGAGCCCGATCCTCAAGCCCCGTTGTCTTGAGTGATCATCGTGGGAGAAGTGCAACCGGTGCCTTTGGCACTTTGTCGGCCCCCTTGAATTTGGCATCCACACCCATTGGGAATCCCATCTTGGCCTTGCTGGCCCTCTACCAGCAAGGGCCCAACCCCTCAACCTCACCTTGGCATTGCCAAGTTACCCCGGGCTTGGGTGAGCGACGATAGAGCGGTGGCCCCATTCGGCCCATTTGAATGTGATTGTGCTTGCTTGCATTAGGTCCGAGGTTGTGTCACATCACTCTCCCTTCACAGGGGTCCTACTAATGACGACTTCAACACCCTTTCTGTTAATCAGGGAAGCCTTGGTCGACTCCAATCAAGGGGAACTAGCTGCCAAGAAAGAAAAAGCCACTTCTACGGAAGATACAACTGCCCCAGAAGGCAAGACCTCCTCAACTTCTGCTACAAAACCGGGATGCTGTCCAAGCCCGGCAATAAACAACTACCAGCCTGTCATGGTTGCAACCCCATCTACAAACACTGAAGCTGCTCTCTCGCCCTCAAGAGCTGCAACGGCGATGGATTGGCTAATAGAACGATCCACCCAGCCGCTAAAACAAAAAATAAAGAAGCCTCAAGAAGCTCTGGCGGTGTCTGACGAGGAAGTCGAAGTGCTCGACCCTCAAGATGGTATTGCAAACTTCGTTGACCTCCAACCGGCACCTCCGAAGATAGAAGACGGAGGCCAGGCCACAGTCGATGAACTAATAGAAGTCAACCTGGGAAATGAGGAGGTGATGCGGGACGGGACCGAAACGGGATAGGACCTACGAATGCAATGAAGTGCGGCCAGCACTCGCACGCCAAAGGCAAGCCGGGCGGCTGACCTCCGTAGCGTTCCTCCGGGTGGAGGTGTCTCTCAACAAGAAATCCAAGCCCACAGCCATCCCTATGAGGGAAGCGTAGGGATCTCAGCGGCTAAGGAACCGCTGTGCGCCTATGGGAATCTAGTCCGAGCTCGGCGCTCGACTAGGGCCACGGAATGGGGCTCTCAACTCACAGTCACGCGGTGAATAAAAAGTTAGCTAGGATCCTAAACACTCACGCGGCATAATGGAAAGCATACTAGTAAAGCAAGTGCCAACAAGGGGGAGCGTCGCACGTACCTCCACGCCTAGCCGTGGGGAAGAAACCCTGGCCGAGACCAACAACCCCGATACACGAAGAATGAAATTACAACCCAATAAAGTGCCCACTCCTCGCAGGGAGATAACAGGCTACATGCAACAAATTCGGGGCTGCCAGGACACGGGCTGACGGGCAACACTCGGTGAAGGTTGGCCGCGAGGAGGTCCCGGGTAGCGTCGACAGGATCACAGCAACGCGCAAGTCTGCGGTAACGGGTCCCACGATCTCATCCGGACTCCAAATGATGCGTCGTCAGTGAGGGTGCGAAGCCGACAGGTGGGGAAACGTCCCGGCCAAAGGGCGCGCGCTGGAACCGCTTGTGGACGCCGGTGGAGGATCTGCAACCTGTGACAGGGTCGCTGCATGCAGAACTGCGCAGCTGAGGGAGAAAATGAAGAAAATGCTGCTCCGGAAGGCGAAGGAGGTCCCGCTTGTGGGAGGACATCGAGGACAGCCGGCAGCAGATCCCGAGTGAAGGGCTCGGTCAGATCTGGTCGTGGTTGAGAGCAGCAAGCTCGGGAATCCGAAGGTGATCCTGGCGCCGGGTGGACAGGGCAGACCAGCGCGACCTCACGGGAACGGATGCCACGAACAGCTCGGAGGTCGGAACGAGGCGAGCTCGGCGGCGTTGGAAAGAGGACGAAGAGAGGTACGACCGGTGAAATGTCCAAAGTCGCAGCTGTCATCCCCGTGGAATTTTCGCAAGGGGGCGGACAGAACCTGGCTCGCAGAGAGAGGGTGTCCTGCGTGAGCTCACGAAGAAAAATGCCACGGGCGGTGCCGATCTCCAAACAAGGCGAGACCACCTCGCACGCGTTGGCGACTCGCAGAAGAATCACCAAGAAATGGGTTGGTCGCCCAAAGTCTCCACGAGCAGGGGGTGGCCGTCGTTGCCCTTGGAGGAGAGATCCGGACTCACCGAACTTGAACTTGAGAAGGGATAGAAGAGAAAGTGGCCCTCGGCGTCGCACCGAGGGATGGGGAGTCACACCCCGAGCTTGCTCCCGTCGCAGGAGCAAGGAGGAACAGAGGAGGGGGCGCAGCCACCTTCAGCCAATTTTCTTTTCAATTCATTCAATAATTATCCTCAAAAGAAAATACAAACCTTTTATATGGGGAGGGGGAATGCTAGGGTGAAACCCTAGCCAAGAGGGAGGGGGAAGAGGTGCGCACATGGCATGGGGGAAAGGGGGGTGTGCGTAACATGGCTAGGGGGGGAAAGGGGGGTGCGCACCACTCCTTGATTGTAGGAGTGGATTGGGGAAGGGGCGGCCAAAGGAGGGAGGGGGGTGATCGGATGGGGAAGGGAAAGGGGAGGGGGCCGCACTCCACTCCTAGAAAGTAGGAGTGGGGGGTGGCTGCCACCTCCTCCTCTTGGAGGAGATGAAGGGGGGGCCCAAACCCTAGCACACAAGGGGGGGGGGGTGCAAATCCTCATGGGCCACTCATGTGGGAAGGTGGCCAGCCCAAATGGGCCAATAAGGTGGATCACAATGTGGCCCACTCTCCCTTGCCTAACTAACAAGCTTAACATCACCTAATGGAAGCCTAATTGGCCCAATTGGCCTACAAAGGTCCACAATAACAATAAAAGTGCCCACGCAGGGACTAAACCAAGGCCCAGCATGGCCTAAAGCATAAAATAACTAAAGATAACTCTGCTCGTCCGCCAAGTGATCGCCGAGCCAAAGGGATGCCGGCGAGATCCGTGTACTCCGTCGTGAAGTGTGGCGCGTGTCCTCACCAATTCTCCCCGGGTGGGAAGAACTCGACCCTGTCGAGTAAGGGTCACGGTCGCTCAAGTGGCACTCCAGCAAGTCGGGGTCGATCCTCTCTAGCTCTCCTCGTGTGATCCAGGTGTCGTATGTCGCAGGGCGCCCTCTCCAACGCACTAGGAAGCGTTGGTAGGGTCCGCTCCTGGTAGTGGTCACCTGCTCATCCAGTATGCAATCTATATGCTCGCGTTTCTGTAATGGGGCTGGAGGAGGTGGACGCTCAGAAGGTGTAACACTCTCAATAGGAGGGGAGGGCCCAAAAGGCTCACTGGGAATCACCATGGGATCCCGATATGCCACCAAATCTGAGACATTGAACGTCGAACAGATCCCATAGTCATCTGGCAGCTCAATCTCATACGCATTCGACCCAATTCGCTTCAAGACTCGGAAGGGTCCAGCACCGCGGGCCTGGAGTTTCTTCACGGCCCCCGAAGGAAACCGTTCAGGTCTGACCCTGATCATGACGTACTCTCCCTTACCGAACTCATGGGTGTGCCGATGCGCATCATCTAACTCCTCATAACGTGCGTTGCTGGCCTCAAGGTGGTGATGATGCAGACTCCGAATAAGATGGGTAGACTCATATCTACGTGAATGTAGGGGTGGTCCTGGACATCCAAATATGGATCTAATACGACATCGATCAGACTTGACAACATGGGGAGGACCTGGACAACCAAAGTATGATCTATCATGCACATGTGTCCTACTAAATATGGTAGACTCAGGAGGACGGATAACCCCAAACTTACTCATGACATTACCCCTATATGATGAGGGACATGGAGAAACATGAGAGAGAGACATGTGTCCCCGGCCTCCTAAACTCTGGCGCCTGGGTGTATGCGAGGTGAGATGTTGACTAGCAGGTCTGGATGGGGTGTGATAATGGACCTTCTCGACTAGGTGGGGAAAAGAATACGAGTCGAGAGGCTCACTAGGGAGGGGATCGAATGGGTCAAAGAAATGATGACCCCTCCCGACAGGTCCCTTTACTATACTTGCCCAAGTCCGACATTCGCCCAGGTGTAGATGATCACCTTCAGGCGCTCTAATATATGGGGCAAGGGGCTCATGAGGGAGGCAAGGAAAGCTAGGTTCCTCCCTCGGGACCGTGATACCATAAGAGGGGACAAAATCAACCTCCATGGGTATGGGAAAGAATAAAAGGACCTCGGAGGTGATATGTCCTATGGTGTAGACCGAGGTAATAGACCCCAAAGCAGGGAGTGTAAAGCTATGACTATAGGGTTGGTCAGACCCTAAGTTCAACATATATGTCAACTCCCATTGACAATCTAAACTCCTAAGGAAGCCCTTCACATTTTCAAGAAAGCAGAAGGACCGAAAAGTGGTGTGAAAGGAGTCAAGGGGTACAATTGGGAGGACTAGTCCCATGGGTGTATAGCAAGGAATGGAGACATCTAGAAGTGGACCCTCCCTTAGCCAGCTAGCTAAAGACTCTCCAATGACCAGTTCACCCTCGGAAGGTAAGAATGGCTCTATATGAGGGTCTAAGGGTGAAGCATCTCTCTCGGGAATGGAAACAGAGTCCTCTATGATGTGGAGGGGCCCCTGGCTCTCAGTCGAGGGTCTCAGGCCGAGAGTGTTGGCCCTAACTTCCAAAGGTTCAGGCACGACTGGGTGCTCCATGGGGTCACTCCCTAACTCCTCGACCTCAGTTAGGTACTCCTCAATCAACTCCTGTTCAGCCTCGTAAATCACTGGAACAAAAGGCGGAGTGGATCGCTGGGGGTGGGTGGCTAGCGACACGGAGGTGGTCGGCGCAGCGCCGTCGTGGAAGACAAACTCGCCTGGAAGGTGAGATGGGTGTAAGGTGTAGGTCCTTCTGTCCAGGTCGATGGTCGCTCTTCTCTCCTCCAACCAAGTTTGCCCTAAAATGATGCATGGACCAGCAAGTGTGTTGATCTTACACCATGCACCATCGTGATATAGAACGGGGCCGAACCATCGTTGAAACTCGACAAAAGCTAAGCCACCGTGGAGAACAATCTCCCCAGTCTTAGAGAGAGACTCAACAATGTCCTGTGAGACCCAATTAGATGGAACCCTACTGATGAAGTCGATCTCCGTATGCAACCCATTAGGTAGGACCGCCACAGACATGACAGGGCACTGGAACGACTCGGTCATCGGTATAGGGATCGGGTCTCCCGACGACTGAGTGGTAGGGGCGACACCCAGGGGTCGTGCCATAAGAGCGTCGAATCAGGCCAACAGGGATGACCAATCTGACACGTGGGCACGAGGAACCACCATGGGGCTGGCGGGGGGGGGGGGGGGCAGGACATGCAAGACTCAACGAGACAAGGATAAAACTCTAACTAGACACAAACCTAAAATGACAATGCACTGGTAGGTTACCTAGATGAACCAAGAGACTTAATGCACCCTAGACAACCTAAAGACTCAAATGACCTAAGACCCCAATTTGTTAGAGCAAACTGGTTCCCTAAGCTCTGATACCAATTTGATGCGGGACAACCTAGCTCTGATACCAATTTGATGCGGGACGGGACCGAAACGGGCTAGGACCTACGAATGCAATGAAGTGCGGCCAGCACTCGCACGCCAAAGGCAAGCCGGGCGGCTGACCTCCGTAGCGTTCCTCCGGGTGGAGGCGTCTCTCAACAAGAAATCCAAGCCCACAGCCGTCCCTATGAGGGAAGCGTAGGGATCTCAGCGGCTAAGGAACCGCCGTGCGCCTATGGGAATCTAGTCCGAGCTCGGCGCTCGACTAGGGCCACGGAATGTGGCTCTCAACTCACAGTCACGCGGTAAATAAAAATCTAGCTAGGATCCTAAACACTCACGCGGCATAATGGAAAGCATACTAGTAAACCAAGTGCCAACAAGGGGGAGCGTCGCACGTACCTCCACGCCTAGGCGTGGGAAAGAAACCCTGGCCGAGACCAACAACCCCGATACACGAAGAATGAATTTACAACCCAATAAAGTGCCCACTCCTCGCAGGGAGATAACAGGCTACATGCAACAAATTCGGGGCTGCCGGGACACGGGCTGACGGGCAGCACTCGGTGAAGGTTGGCCGCGAGGAGGTCCCGGGTAGCGTCGGCAGGATCGCAGCAACGCGCAAGTCCGCGGTAACGGGTCCCACGATCTCATCCGGACTCCAAATGACGCGCCGTCAGTGAGGGTGCGAAGCCGACAGGTGGGGGAACGACCCGGCCAAAGGGCGCGCACTGGAACCGCTTGTGGACGCCAGTGGAGAATCTGCAACCTGTGACAGGGTCGCTGCACGCAGAACTGCGCAGCTGAGGGAGAAAATGAAGAAAATGCTGCTCCGGAAGGCGAAGGAGGTCCCGCTTGTGGGAGGACATCGAGGACAGCCGGAAGCAGATCCCGACCGAAGGGCTCGGTCATATCTGGTCGTGGTTGAGAGCAGCAAGCTCGGGAATCCGCAGGTGATCCTGGCGCCGGGTGGACAGGGCAGACCAGTGTGACCTCACGGGAACGGATGCCACGAACAGCTCGGACGTCGGAACAAGGCGAGGTCGGCGGCGTTGGAAAGAGGACGAAGAGAGGTACGACCGGTGAAGATCCCACGTCCAAACTCGCAGCTGTCATCCCCGTGGAATTTTCGCAAGGGGGCGGACAGAACCTGGCTCGCAGAGAGAGGGTGTCCTGCGCGAGCTCACGAAGAAAAATGCCACGGGCGGTGCCGATCTCCAAACGTGGCGAGACCACCTCGCACGCGTTGGCGACTCGCAGAAGAATCACCAAGAAATGGGTTGGTCGCCCAAAGTCTCCACGAGCAGGGGGTGGCCATCGTTGCTCTTGGAGGAGAGATCCGGACTCACCGAACTTGAACCTGAGAAGGGATAGAAGAGAAAGTGGCCCTCGACGTCGCACCGAGGGATGGGGAGTCACACCCCGAGCTTGCTCCCGTCGCAGGAGCAAGGAGGAACAGAGGAGGGGGCGCAGCCACCTTCAGCCAATTTTCTTTTCAATTCATTCAATAATTATCCTCAAAAGAAAATACAAACCTTTTATATGGGGAGGGGGAATGCTAGGGTGAAACCCTAGCCAAGAGGGAGGGGGAAGAGGTGCGCACATGGCATGGGGGAAAGGGGGGTGTGCGCAACATGGCTAGGGGGGGAAAGGGGGGTGCGCACCACTCCTTGATTGTAGGAGTGGATTGGGGAAGGGGCGGCCAAAGGAGGGAGGGGGGGTGATCGGATGGGGAAGGGAAAGGGGAGGGGGCCGCACTCCACTCCTAGAAAGTAGGAGTGGGGGGCGGCTGCCACCTCCTCCTCTTGGAGGAGATGAAGGGGGCGCCCAAACCCTAGGCCACAAGGGGGGGGGGGCGCAAATCCTCATGGGCCACTCATGTGGGAAGGTGGCCAGCCCAAATGGGCCAATAAGGTGGATCACAAGGTGGCCCACTCTCCCTTGCCTAACTAACAAGCTTAACATCACCTAATGGAAGCCTAATTGGCCCAATTGGCCTACAAAGGTCCACAATAACAATAAAAGTGCCCACGCAGGGACTAAACCAAGGCCCAGCATGGCCTAAAGCATAAAATAACTAAAGATAACTCTGCTCGTCCGCCAAGTGATCGCCGAGCCAAAGGGATGCGGGCGAGATCCGTGTACTCCGTCGTGAAGTGTGGCGCGTGTCCTCACCAGGAGGACCCTAGGCCTACCTTCCTCAGCGCCCAACTATCCCCAGAAGAACGGGAGCTGTACATCCAGCTGCTGCTAGAATACCGAGATTGCTTCGCCTGGACTTACAAAGAGATGCCAGGTCTAAGCCCCGCTGTCTCACAACATGAGCTAACAATCAGCCCTGAGGCCGAGCCAGTGAAGCAACCACCGCGGCGCATGAGGCCAGAGCTCATCACCCAAATTTGTGCTGAAGTCGACAAGCTCATTGACGTGGGATTTGTTGAAGAAAACTAGTACACTACATGGCTGGCGAATATCATCCCCGTGAAGAAGAAGAATGGACAGATCCGGATATGTGTCGATTTCTGAGATCCAAATAAAGCCTGCCCCAAAGATGACTTCCCGATGCCAATAACCGAGGTCATGATTGATGCTACAACCGGCCATGAAGCCCTGTCATTCATGGATGGGTCTTCCGGTTACAATCAGATTTGGATTGCGGAGCATGACCGAGTCCATACTGCTTTCCGAACTCCTAAAGGCATTTATCATTGCAAGAGAATGCCGTTTGGACTGAAAAATGCTGGCGCAACCTATCAGCGCGCAATGACCAAGATCTTTGACGAGCTGCTCTACCACAAGGTCGAATGCTACATAGATGACCTGGTGGTCAAAACCAGAAGAAAAGAAGATCATCTGCAAGACCTCCGGATTGTTTTTCAGAGGCTGAGGCAGCATGAGCTGAAGATGAACCCTATGAAATGCACGTTCGGAGTGTCGAGCAGAAAATTCTTGGGCTGCATCGTCCGATATCGGGGAATCGAGATAGACCCCGTAAAGATCAAATCAATTCAGGAGTTACCTCCACCAAGGAACATCTCCGAGCTGAGATCACTTCAGGGCCGCTTGGCTTATATCCGGCGGTTCATTAGCAATTTGTCAGGGCGATGTCAGCCTTTTCACAAGTTGATGATGAAAGAGGTTCCCTTTTATTGGGATGAAGATTGCCAGACGGCCTTTGACAAGCTGAAAGACTATCTGAAAACTCCTCCAGTGCTGGGTGCACCGGTGAAAGGATGACCATTGATACTGTATATAGCAGCTACACATAGTTCTCTGGGGGCAATGCTGGCCCAGAATAATGAATAAGGGAAAGAGCAAGCCCTCTATTACCTCAATCGGAGACTGGTCAGAACTGAAGAGAAATATACTTATATTGAGAAGATCTGTCTGGCGCTGGTCTTCGCAGTTAAGAAGCTCCGACACTATATGTTTGTAGACACGCCAAAATTGACGTTACTGTGAGTATATCTCATATTACCTTGTAATGCCCCAATTTGACCCTCAAATTAACTTTGTTTGAGTGTTTTTCCCACTTTCCTTGAATTTCTCTATTTTTCCTCCCTTTTCTTATTTTTTCCTATTTTTCTAGATTTTCTGGACATTTTTCTCTATTTTTATGAATTTTTTGGAATTAACGACATGAAGAGGGGCGTCATTTTATTTTAAGAAAATTAAAAGAAAATAAAAAAAATTGACGCCACTTCCATCAAGCGTCAATTCCTCTCTTTTCCCATTTTTTTGAATTTTTCTGAAGATTATTCAGATTTTTTTAGAATTAACGACTTAGAATGGGACGTTATTTTGGTTTTTAATAAAATAAAAATTAAAAAAATAAAATTCACGACACATGCAAGGGCGTCACTTTCAATTTGATTATTTTAATATTGTTTTTAAACCCTCTTCTAGAGGTGATTTGGTGGCCTTCCGGGTGTCAGAAAAATACGTAAAAATAGTCATTGGAATCAGCACAGTTGGATGCACCTCCACCTAAAAAATAAAAAAATAATATTGAGAAATAAAAAATGGCCCTATTTTGAATATTTTGAATTAACGACCTTAAATTGGACGTCAATTTAATTCACGCTCGAACGTACGGTCGTCCATTCTTTTTGACTTTTAATTAACGACGTTGTGCAAGTCGTTATTTTTAATTAACGTCTCAAGTCCGGTCGTCATTTCCATTACTATATTTTGAGATTTTGAATCCGACCAAAATTTGTGTTAAATTATAAATGGCGCTCTTCCTCAAGTAGTCACTTTTTAAATTGACGTTTCCTCTGCGGGCGTCTTTTTAAGAAGCGACCGTCTCTGAGTCGTTAATTCTTGTCCCAGAGCCTCTTTTTTTTCCTCGTTTTAAGCCTGTTTTGATGGAAATCTCAG
Source organism: Amorphophallus konjac (assembly GCA_022559845.1). Lineage (NCBI taxonomy): Eukaryota > Viridiplantae > Streptophyta > Magnoliopsida > Alismatales > Araceae > Amorphophallus > Amorphophallus konjac. The sequence goes on from CM040121.1 coordinate 372,949,285, forward strand.
TTCAAGATTCAAAATTCACGAGCTTTGTGGGTTTGATGAGATCGACAGTTTACACAAAATCTGAGCTGAACCTTCTCCGAGTCAGGAAGTTTGACGGAACAAGCATCTCCGAGTGATCGGCAAGCAGCTTCATCAACAAATGCAATCAAATGGGCCATTCCATGCTAATCGTCTCATTTTATTGGGCCGTATACATGGGCCTAATGGGTCATCTCTATGAAATTTTATTCACAATAAAAGAGTCTTATTATGTATTTTAGTCTTTCGGTGTCTTTAAGTATTCCTAGGGAATCATGATAAGAAGGTATTAAGTGTTAAGGAGTCTTATTATGTATTTTGATGTTTCCGATAGGGTGTCTTTTAGTATTCCTAGGAAGTCATGATACTAAGTGGTAAGTGTCTCTTAATCTTCCTTGTATGCCTATATAAGAGTCTTGTATCCCACGGTGGAAAAACAGTGAATGAAGATCTATTTTTGGAACCCATGTGAGTCCCACGTAGGGGGACCTTTCCCCCTCCCTTATCTTCTTCCCTTCACCCCCCTGCAATTCCCATGGCCGCTAGTGCCTTTTCTTCCTTCCCTCTCCACGGGTGCGATGCCCACTTCTTCCCTTCCTCAACCACGGGTGAGTGATGCCCTTCGTCTAATTCTCTCTATCTCTCTCCAATTCTCTCTCATCCCCACCCCAAATTCGGAATCCACTCTCTCTCCTCTCTTTCACCTCTAATTAAGACCCCTCCCCCTTCCCTATACCCCTCATTTAAGTCCCCTCCCCTCCCCTAGGTAGAACTCCCACTCCCTAGGCATTCTCTCCCCTTCCCCACACAACCTTTCGTCTTCCCAGGCACCCTTTCATCTCCCCAAGGCCCAATTTCGAATTTGGGTGTTCCCTCCTCTCTCTCTCACCACCCCATTACCTCCCCACCTCCCAAAAGCACCCCCCTGCAACCCCAGCCACGTCCATCCCCCCCCCCTCCCTTAACCCAAACCCACAAATCCCTTCCATCCCCCTTAATCCCCCCTCCTCAATCAGCTCCATTCGCAGGCAGAAATCAAGCCCGAGTTGCAGTCGATATTGGGAGCAGTTCCAGGCAGAATCGGCTTCCGGGTTCTTCATCAAAAACGTACGTTGGCGAGTCTTCTGACCAGGCGAGGTGGAATCGTCCTCTTCCGAGTTCGTGAGCATCGGCAGTGGCCAATCTCCCACGACTGCGCAGGAGGCTCCTGAACCCGACCAGAAGTTGAGGAAGACCACCACCACGCCCAACCCTGACGGAATCCGACTCCGAGCTGTTCAGCAAAGTTCCTCCCCTCTCTGTCAGCTCTCAGGAACAGAAGGCGGTTCGTCGATCGGAGCTCAAGGTGTGAAGTTATCAATTTCCTACCACTGTTGGGTCATTCTGTCCACCGATCCCCTCCTCCGACCCGTCCCCACTCAACGGGACCTGCACGTCCACACCGACATCCGACTGAGGCGAGACCAGTGCCGCTGGAAAGTAGTCGTCCCCACGATTCCAACGCCACCTGCTGCGCACCAAACGGAGTTCGGGATTGCTCGTGGTGTCCATGTCAAGCCGCTGTTCAGAAGCTGCCCCTGCACAGAACCAGAACGGGGTCCCCGCTCAGTCGTCCGTGGCGACCAGGTTCGGGCGGAACCAAAATTCAGAAAAATTGTGCTGCATCCCTACCCTGTTACGAAGCCAACGGCACCAACCGCACCTCCGGCAAAATTCCAGAGTGCGATCTACAGCCACTTCAACAGCTGCTGGTCACAGATTCCAGAACCGGGCTGATAAAAGAATTTGGAGAAATATGAAAGAAGAGTCAGTTTTATGCCCGACGTTAATTCGTTTCACATCAAGTGGTATCAGAGCTTAGGGAATCGGGCCGTCCCATCGGACCGAGATCCTGAGCTTTGAGGTTCGAGGTCGAACCTCCTCCAAGCGGAGGAGTATGATGGAAATCTCAGTTCAAGATTCAAAATTCACGAGCTTTGTGGGTTTGATGAGATCGACAGTTTACACAAAATCTGAGCTGAACCTTCTCCGAGTCAGGAAGTTTGACGGAACAAGCATCTCCGAGTGATCGGCAAGCAGCTTCATCAACAAATGCAATCAAATGGGCCATTCCATGCTAATCGTCTCATTTTATTGGGCCGTATACATGGGCCTAATGGGTCATCTCTATGAAATTTTATTCACAATAAAAGAGTCTTATTATGTATTTTAGTCTTTCGGTGTCTTTAAGTATTCCTAGGGAATCATGATAAGAAGGTATTAAGTGTTAAGGAGTCTTATTATGTATTTTGATGTTTCCGATAGGGTGTCTTTTAGTATTCCTAGGAAGTCATGATACTAAGTGGTAAGTGTCTCTTAATCTTCCTTGTATGCCTATATAAGAGTCTTGTATCCCACGGTGGAAAAACAGTGAATGAAGATCTATTTTTGGAACCCATGTGAGTCCCACGTAGGGGGACCTTTCCCCCTCCCTTATCTTCTTCCCTTCACCCCCCTGCAATTCCCATGGCCGCTAGTGCCTTTTCTTCCTTCCCTCTCCACGGGTGCGATGCCCACTTCTTCCCTTCCTCAACCACGGGTGAGTGATGCCCTTCGTCTAATTCTCTCTATCTCTCTCCAATTCTCTCTCATCCCCACCCCAAATTCGGAATCCACTCTCTCTCCTCTCTTTCACCTCTAATTAAGACCCCTCCCCCTTCCCTATACCCCTCATTTAAGTCCCCTCCCCTCCCCTAGGTAGAACTCCCACTCCCTAGGCATTCTCTCCCCTTCCCCACACAACCTTTCGTCTTCCCAGGCACCCTTTCATCTCCCCAAGGCCCAATTTCGAATTTGGGTGTTCCCTCCTCTCTCTCTCACCACCCCATTACCTCCCCACCTCCCAAAAGCACCCCCCTGCAACCCCAGCCACGTCCATCCCCCCCCCCTCCCTTAACCCAAACCCACAAATCCCTTCCATCCCCCTTAATCCCCCCTCCTCAATCAGCTCCATTCGCAGGCAGAAATCAAGCCCGAGTTGCAGTCGATATTGGGAGCAGTTCCAGGCAGAATCGGCTTCCGGGTTCTTCATCAAAAACGTACGTTGGCGAGTCTTCTGACCAGGCGAGGTGGAATCGTCCTCTTCCGAGTTCGTGAGCATCGGCAGTGGCCAATCTCCCACGACTGCGCAGGAGGCTCCTGAACCCGACCAGAAGTTGAGGAAGACCACCACCACGCCCAACCCTGACGGAATCCGACTCCGAGCTGTTCAGCAAAGTTCCTCCCCTCTCTGTCAGCTCTCAGGAACAGAAGGCGGTTCGTCGATCGGAGCTCAAGGTGTGAAGTTATCAATTTCCTACCACTGTTGGGTCATTCTGTCCACCGATCCCCTCCTCCGACCCGTCCCCACTCAACGGGACCTGCACGTCCACACCGACATCCGACTGAGGCGAGACCAGTGCCGCTGGAAAGTAGTCATCCCCACGATTCCAACGCCACCTGCTGCGCACCAAACGGAGTTCGGGATTGCTCGTGGTGTCCATGTCAAGCCGCTGTTCAGAAGCTGCCCCTGCACAGAACCAGAACGGGGTCCCCGCTCAGTCGTCCGTGGCGACCAGGTTCGGGCGGAACCAAAATTCAGAAAAATTGTGCTGCATCCCTACCCTGTTACGAAGCCAACGGCACCAACCGCACCTCCGGCAAAATTCCAGAGTGCGATCTACAGCCACTTCAACAGCTGCTGGTCACAGATTCCAGAACCGGGCTGATAAAAGAATTTGGAGAAATATGAAAGAAGAGTCAGTTTTATGCCCGACGTTAATTCGTTTCACATCATGTTTTCACTCTGGGAAGGACTCTAATGACTTTCTATGGCTGAAGGAACTCCTTTCCATGATTATCTCTTGCTAAAATCGGGCTATCTTAATTGTATTGGGATTTAAACGTCAATCTACCCTATTAATAGAGCTCTGGCGATTCTGTCGAGGGGCTTCGATTTTCTTCTTCTTCTTCTTCTTATGCTTCTTCTTCTTCTTCTTCTTCTTCTTCTTCTTCCTTTTTTAGGGCTGCTGCTGCTACTGGCTAAGGAGGAAGCCATCTTGCGTTGCACTGTTCGTCATCGAGGCTTCTTCTCCATTGAATATCAAAGCCAAAGTTCAAGCGCAGGCTATTTTTTTTTCAGTTCTTTTCTTTTATTCACATATGCATGCATAGCATCTTCTGTGTTTATCTTTCTCAACCACGTTGAAAAATCTCCCACAGTGCAACTCTTGCACACCTCCTTTTGCTTTATACATATATTTTGCATTCATCATCATACCTCCCACCCTTTTGCATAGGGGTTTAAGGGCCAACACCCAATAAGGTGTGTTCTTACACATGCTTTCATGTCTATTTTTATCATGAATTTGATGCTACACTCACCTTATTTCTAATTCAATCTTTTTTATGGGTGTTTGTTAATTTTGCAAAGGTAATCATCAAGAAGAACTCTCTTCATCGGCCGGCCGATCGGAAGAGAAAGGAGCACTCACAAATCCCCCGCGCTTCCAAGGTATTTTCGCGATCCCTCCCTTTATTATCATTGTTTATATCCTTTTGAGGCCCTCGCGTCTCTGGCGATCACAAATCCTCTTAGCACCTCGTGCTTCATCCATGCTCCACACACATTTTATGCTTAATATGCTTTCTTTTCTTTTAGTTATATTTATTCCTTGAGTGGATTTTCTTTTAAGAATCTACAAATTGACGATCACGGTGGGACCCCTTTTTGTTTTTCTTTTGATCACCCTTTCCCTTGGGCACCCACATGTGCCATCTCCTTTTGCACCCACGGTGCACCTCCTTTTGTGCTCCACGTAGCACTCTCCCTATGTGATCTGTTAGTTTGATAGGTTTCTTTTAGAAATTCCACTTATCCAAAAAAAAATTTTGATGATGAGCATGCTAAAATCTTAATTCATATATTTGTTGATTGCCATGATTATGTTGTGACTGTGAGTATCTTCTTTTTATCACTGTTTGATACTTCTGGCCGTGGAGTGTTTCTGGAGACAGAAAGAATTAACGCCTTTCACAGAGGCGCGTTTTATTTTAACGCCTTCACCCAGGGCGTTTGTTTGCTGTGTAACGCCTGCTGCAAAGGCGCCTTTCATCATATCTCCTGGTATTCTTATGCTATCTGAGAATTCACGCCGTCACTCAGGGCGTTCTTTTATTTAGTAGCGCCTCTCTTCAAGGCGTGTTTCGCTGCCCATTGCGCTATTTGACGCCCGCTCCCTTAGGCGTCCTTTTACAGGTAGCGCCTCACACCAAGGCGCATTTTTCCATTCTGTGAGCACAGTGATTCACGACAGCCACGCTGTCGTCTCTTTTATTGGTAGCGACTGGCGTCAGGTCGCCTATTTCCTGTGCGTTCACAGTGACTTGCTTCCCTGCTGCCTGTGCTTATTTGTGCTGCATTGATTCTTACATTGAGTATTTGGGCTATATTGGTGTGATCTGCTTATCTTATCTTGCATTTTGTGGCATTTGATTTGGGAGACCTCCTCTCTCTACACTAGGATTCCACACACCCTCTTGGTGAAGGAAGGACCCTCCATTGAGCATTCCGTCTCTTTGGATTGGAAGTTCCTAAACCAAGCCTCCGTAAGTCCCCGCACCCGTGGATTCCCTCATGGACGTCGGGCAGGTTGTACCCTTGAGGTCCCGGGTTTAGTTGGCCTATATACGGTGAGAGAGTGTTCCTAGTTGTCATCGAAGTGAACTTATATTGAAACTAGGTTCCTCCCTTGTGTGAATCACTCCAAATTGTTGTTGAAAATCACTCTAATTCACCAAGGATCAAACAAAGAAATCAAGGGTAACCATTCCAACTTGTGTGCTTCTTTGCAAACTATTTTGCTTGAACTTTGATTGTATAATGGCTTACCTTGATAGATAAAATAACATGTTTAATTTCAATTGTGAGGATGCACAACCTAGCACATCCTATACTCCTCAATTTCAACATGTTCAACACCATTCTCACCACAATTCTTTAAAGGGACCACATCCTCATTCTAATGCTGTTGCCCGACCCATGGGCAAGGTCCGATCTCATGGTCCCTCGCTTCAATCGCGAGCCACTACTCCTACGGGACCGTCTCCTCCTAACGATGAGAAGGTCTCCCAAATCTTGCATGCATTAGATCATCTCACCCCTCAACAAATTCAAGCCCTTAAGGCCGCTGTTGAGGGTGCATCTCATTCATCTCATCCTCCTTCCAATCCTACTCGGGTGGCCCATCACCCACCTCCCTCTTCTATTCACATTCCTACTCGGGTAGCCCATCACCCATCTCCTTCTCCTCGGGTGATCCAATACCCACCTCCTTCTATTCCTCCTCCACCACGGCCCCAAGGCCCATTTATTCCTTGCAATCCGGCCCATCTGGGTTCTTCTATGGGTCATCCCATTAATCCCTTTCCACGGCCTTTTTATGCGGCCCCTCCTTCAAGGCCCTGCCAACCCTCGGTTACTCAAGTCTCACCTCCCCAATAAACTCTTCTCGACAAAGTCACTTCATTGGAGGAACAATTAAAGAGGGTTATGAGCCCACGGCCCGCTCCTCCTACTCCAGTCAATCCCCTCCACGCCGCTCTGAACGACATTACAAAGATGGAGAAAGATTGGAAGGACATGAGAGACGATTACGGCATCAGCATTTCAAGCAAGCAAGAGCCGGCATATTTCAACGTTCAAGTGGACACTGTCCGCCCTCCACCCATTCACCCCATTCATTCATATGGCCCTCCATCTCCACATTCACAATACCATTACACTCCTCCACCCACATATACGCCTCCACTACGGTGTCCACTTGAACCGGCTGATGAAGAACTGGCAATTGAAGAATTTGAGGCGCACAATGATGAAGCTATGCAGGCACCCCTTCCGAGTTTCCTTTGCTTCCCTCTCCCTCCACTACCGCTTGATGAACCCCCTGCTCAGGACGAAGCCACTGTCCCCAATACATTCCCCGTTTATGAGACTAATTGGTGTTACGACGATGGGTCAATACTCCAATCACCCATGTCGGTGCACCAAGACATGTCTCCTATCCGTAACACCTCTCGCCCCATCCGTCATTTTCAATGCACTAAACCTTCTCCATTCACCCCTCCCGTAACCACACCAATAGCCTCAACTCCACCGGCCTCTGCCGAGCCTCTATCACCTTCCACTACGTCGGCCTCTCCCGAGCCTTCCATAACCCCTTCTCTTTGTTCGCCACCTTGGCCCTCCATTATCTCTTTAATCCCAAACCTAGCCGCTCCTACTCTACTACTTAACCCTTCACCCTTACCCGGGGCTAGTCCTGAGCAGGATACACCCCTTTTTGCACTCGAGCCAACTCCGACTGCTTCCGAGCAAAGGGAGAAGCTCGACGTGTTTGAACCTTTGTTTCCACTCATCCTTTCTCCAACACCTTCCACTATACCTTCACCATCCATGGAGCCTTCCGCCTCCGCTTCACCCCCCTTTACTACTCGGAATGGGTGTCCTTCTGCAAGTACTTGTGCCGAAGATAATCAAGAGCCGGGCAAGAAAGATTTGGCCACAGTCATGCCGTTCAAGATACAAGTATTTATTTGCCGGATGCCAATCCGGGTTGTTATGCCGAACATGGTTGAGGAGGCCAAGTCCCCGCCACTGCTCGCCAGAAGAGAATGCCAAGCGTTGATGCTGTGCAAGGGCCGGGCAGGGCACCCCTTGTTCCAACTTTCCAATCTTGAATATATTCTTCCATACAAGGAACGAACGCCCACCTTGATCAATATTCTTCATAAGCTACAATCTCTAGGTAACACGATGCTTACTATCCCAACTCTTCAACTCCCTCACACTATTACTTTTCACTTTTCAAGGGAGTTGTCCTTTACTATTGAAGCTTCGTCATGGGCTTGTACTTTATCCACTAGGCCAATTGACTATACACTTTCACCACCATGGAGGGGCAGTTATCTGGATGCTAAGGGGCCTTCCACTATTTCATCCACCTTCTATTCAACACCATCCACATTCTTATCTATCACCACTCCAAGAGTAAGGAGGAGGATCTCATCCTCTCGCCGTTCATGTTCTTCATATTCTTTACATTTCATGCATTCCATGCATTCATCGCATCTGTTGCATTGCATTCGCATACATTTGCACTTCTTCTTTCCCAAGTTTCCGGACCCGTATCTTCCCCGCCTTCCGGAACCTCCGGATCTTCCGCATTTCCCATCTTATTCATCTTCATCCTCTTCTAATCCACTCTCCCTGGGGCATCGCGTCCCCTTTCCTACTATCTCCCTGGAACCTCCAGGTGTTTTATCCCTCCTCTTAGGGCATGGCGCCCCTTCTGATTCCACTATTCCAGAACCTCCGAATCTTTCTCTTCTCCCCGGGCATCACGTCCCTCGGCATTTTCCTCCTCCGGAACCTCCAGATCTCTCTCTTCTCCTTGGGCATCCTGCCCCATGGTATCTTCCCCCTCCAGAACCTCCAGATTCTCCATCTTATTCTTTCTATCTTCTTTCGGGGCATCCCGACCCTTCTGATTCTATTCCTCCGGAACATCCGGATCCTTCATCCTCCTCTTTATCCCTTGGGCATCATGCCCCATGGTGTCTTCCTCCTCCGGATCCTCTGGATTTCCTATCTCCCCTCCTAGGGCATCACATCCCTTCTTTCACTATCCCTCCGGAACCTCCGGACCCTCCTGACCCTTTTCATCCACTCTTCCCCGGGCACCGCATCCCTCGGCATCTCATTCCTCCGGAACCTCCGGACCATCCATCTTTCTTCCGATTCATCTTTCTGCTCTTCCAGGACATCACATCCTTCATTTTCTTCTTCCTTTTCCATCATCTTTTTCCCTATTTCTTCCCAAGGCACTGCGTCCCTCGATATTTTATCCCTCCGGAGCCTCCGGATGATTCCTCCTATCAGGATTCTCCTCCACAACCTCCGGACCCTCCGGATCTGCCTCTTTGCATTTATCAATTTCTTCTTCTGATTCCCCCTAATCCTGTGTCCGACCTAACTTCTTCCACATCCACTGCCTTGGGCATCTGCCCATTCTCTCACTGCTTTCGAGGCTTTAGTCCTCACTCCTCCTTCTAATTCTCCGCTTCTTCTGTAGACCTTTCATGTGATCAGGGTCTCTACACCTTAGTGAGGGAGTTCTAGCCCTCGCCTCTCTTCCTTTTTTTCCTTATTCGTCTGAGTCTGGTCTTGGCACCACTCCTTCTTGTTAAGCCACTTTCAAACCCTTTGCTTCCAATCCTTTTGACTGCCAAAGAGGACTATCCCACGATGATCAACCTCGCCTCTGACAGCTGCTTCTACAAAGGTTGCAAGGTAACATATTGGCGTAAGTACTCATTTCATGATATCATTATCTCATTGCTTCACGATGATTTTCAAAATAAAGTGCTTTTTAACAAGATTAAGAGTGGTAGTCAAGACCTTTATCCTAGGTCGAATTTTATCTTTACTAAATCATTCTCAAAACAGTCTTTTAGGCTTATTTTTACAGCACCTTTGGTAATAAAAACCCCACGCTGGGAATTCAACGTTCTCTCCCCGCTTGTTAAGAGTAACCCTTAGATGGGCATTCCACACACTTCACGGCGTCCTTAGCCGGCTCCTTTGGTTAAACACCGTCCCTACTTTGGCCATGTCATGAGTATATCTGAAAGTCTTTTCTCTTCTTTACTCGACTGCGTGCAGGGGCAAGAGGTTGACGGATGAGATGACCCACCCAGGGTAATCCCCAATACGAGAGGAGTCTCAAATAGGGGCAGTCTTGACCCAAAATTAATATGAGTTTTCATATGAATTTCATGATATACATCTCGCCAAAAGGGCTATTATGAAAATCAAGTCAAAATTTTAATAAATGCAAAATTATGAATTATGGCATGTCAAGAGTGGCAAAGTCCCCGCAGGGAAAACTCTGCTCGTATGCATGTCAAAGGTCTAAAGATCAAAGGCACAAAGCCCCGGCACAACAGACTACCTCTTTGAGGGGAAACACCTTGGAATGAATTCAAGTCCCAACATCTCCCATCCTACGTAAAGCTTATCCTCAATTATTTTTCTCTTCTCCCTCTAAGATCGAATGTTTCTCGGGTATGGCCTTGGTAGGAGCACCGTTAATCAAGGGCAGTCAGTTATAGGGCGCCACCCTTCAATGCACGCTCGGCTTTGGGTAATTTTAGCGAAAGGGGAAGGAACAAGGACCTCTAGCCAGTGGTTCAAAAATATCCTTTGATGCTGCATTAACAAAGCCTAAACCAAAAACAAAAAAAAATCAAAAGAAAAAAAACAAAAAAAACTTGAATATTTCCTAAGTCAAAATCAAAAAAAAACTTGAATATTTCCTAAGTCAAAATCAAAAAAAAATTGAATATTTCCTAAGCCAAAATCCAAAAAAAAATTGAATATTTCTTGACCAAAATCCAACAAAAATTGAATATTTTCAAAATTCATAATAAAAATTCAAATATTTTTCAAAATCCACATAAAAATTCAAATATTTTCAAAACTCATAAAAATTTACATATTTTAAAATCCAAAAAATTGTATTGTATTTTTCTGATGGTACTTTTGCAGGAACGACAACTTTGCAAGGACCAAGAGCACGTGATGAGTCATCTCCATTCATTGCCATCTACCTTTTGATTCTTCCCATGTTCACAATTGATCACATCTTCACAATTTGCTACGCATTACTCCGATTATTCATCTCCAAATCTTTTTTTATCAAATCTTACTGATCACTCCGCCGATGGGCATTATCAGATCTTGATCATTCAACTCCAAATCTTGATTAGCCAAGTTGTCATCCTCATGACAAACGACAAATAATGATGCTATGCTATCTATGCTTTAATGATGCTACCTATGTTATTCATGCCTTTCACGCTGTGCACACTTGAATGCTATTCATGATATGATACATATATGCTATTGATGCTTTGATTCATGCTATGCTTGCTATGCTTAAATGTCTTATTCATTGCTTGTTATCTTTTATATCTTGGTTGATGAATCATTGAGCGTAGGAAGAAGCTCTTGGTCCCACCAACTGGGCATCATCATCCAAGCCCCACGGTGCTTGCACCTCATTTCTCAGTTCCCCCATGCTCATTGCTATCACCATCCCCCTGTATGCATTCTACTATATGTTACATACGCTACTAGATTATATCAAGGACCTTGTGACTTTGGTAAATCTAGGATTTGAGTTCCCCTTCATCAAAAATAATGATGATTCCAGAGGAGTCTTAGTCACACGGATAGGCCGTTGAGCCGTCTAAAACTGGGAATGATGGTTCCCTTTTGCGAGTTGATGCGTAGATAAACGGGCTTCGGCTTAGTATCGGCTCGCAGAATGGGTTTCTTGACCTAGTCTTGGCAGTTTAACAATATTATCCTTGATTATCTTATATTTTCATTTGTTTTAATTTTTTCCTTTAAACTCAGCATGCATTCATATAAGAGTTTGAAACAATTTTTGGAAAATCATTCTGATAAGCTAATTTGGAGAGTCAAATTGATCTTAATCTTTCCAGATATGAGATATTCATTGCTGAATGGAATCCTCAGTTCGTTTTATCGCTGTTTTGGGTCATTTTCTCGAAAGCTCATTGTTTGGATTTCTATCCTCTTATTTCAATCCTTTCCCTTGATCCACCTTGGCTGCAGCACGTCCACATTGGTTGGTAACCGCTCCCAATGGTGAAACCTACAGGTTTGTGACCTGGGGTACTTCCACCGCGCTGGAAGTTGATCATTCTCCTTCGTGCCCGCGTGCACACTCCTCCTCTTATCTAAACATCGTTGATTTCATTGAACTTCTCGGGATTTCTTCATCTCGAGCTTTTGATTTCATTCTCATCAAGTGATGTTGATTGCGTGTCTCATCACACCTTGGCATCTACTTTTCACTTTGCTCTGCTCCCTTGTAAAGTAGACGCCAAGGCGGGGCAGTTGTAGACACGCCAAAATTGACGTTACCGTGAGTATATCTCATATTACCTTGTAATGCCCCAATTTGACCTTCAAATTAACTTTGTTTGAGTGTTTTTCCCACTTTCCTTGGATTTCTCTATTTTTCCTCCCTTTTCTTATTTTTTCCTATTATTCTGGATTTTCTAGGTATTTTTCTCTATTTTTATAAATTTTTCAGAATTAACGACATGAAGAGGGGCGTCATTTCATTTTAAGAAAATTAAAAGAAAATAAAAAGAAAATTGACGCCACTTCCATCAGGGGTCAATTCCTCTCTTTTCCCATTTTTCTGGATTTTTCTGAAGATTTTTTAATTTTTTTTGGAATTAACGACTTAGAATGGGACGTTATTTTAGTTTTTAATAAAATAAAAATTAAAAAAATGGAATTCACGACACATGCAAGGGCGCCACTTTCAATTTGATTATTTTAATATTATTTTTAAACCCTCTTCCAGAGGTGATTTGGTGGCCTTACGGGTGTCAGAAAAATACGCAAAAATAGTCATTGGAATCAGCACAGTTGGATGCACCTCCACCTAAAAAATGGGAAAATAATATTGAGAAATGAAAAATAACCCTGTTTTGAATATTTTGAATTAACGACCTTAAATCGAACGTCAATTTAATTGACGCCCGAACGCACGGTCGTCCATGCTTTTTGACTTTTAATTAACGACGCTGTGCAAGTCGTTATTTTTAATTAACGTCCCAAGTCCGGTCGTCATTTCCATTACTATATTTTGAGATTTTGAATCCGACCAAAATTTGTGTTAAATTATAAATGACGCCCTTCCTCAAGTCGTCACTTTTTAAATTGACGTTTCCTCTGCGGGCGTCTTTTTAAGAAGCGACCGTCTCTAGGTCGTTAATTCTTGTCCCAGAGCCTCTTTTTTTTCCTCGTTTTTAGCCTGTTTTCACTCCGGGAAGGACTCTAATGACTTTCTGTGGCTGAAGGAACTCTTTTCCATGATTATCTCTTGCTAAAATCGGGCTATCTTAATTGTATTGGGATTTAAACGTCAATCTACCCTATTAATAGAGCTCTGGCGGTTCTGTCGAGGGGCTTCGGTTTTCTTCTTCTTCTTCTTCTGCTTATTCTTCTTCTTCTTCTTCTTCTTTTTTTTTAGGGCTGCTGCTGCTGCTGGCTAAGGAGGAAGCCATCTTGCGTTGCACTGTTCGTCATCGAGGCTTCTTCTCCATTGAATATCAAAGCCAAAGTTCAAGCGCAGGCTATTTTTTTTTCAGTTCTTTTCTTTTATTCACATATGCATGCATAGCATCTTCTGTGTTTATCTTTCTCAACCACGTTGAGAAATCTCCCACAGTGCAACTCTTGCACACCTCCTTTTACTTTATACATATATTTTGCATTCATCATCATACCTCTCACCCTTTTGCATAGAGGTTTAAGGGCCAACACCCAATAAGGTGTGTTCTTGCACATGCTTTCATGTCTATTTTTATCATGAATTTGATGCTACACTCACCTTGTTTCTAATTCAATCTTTTTTATGGGTGTTTGTTAATTTTGCAAAGGTAATCATCAAGAAGAACTCTCTTCATCGGCCGGCCGATCGGAAGAGAAAGGAGCACTCACAAATCCCCCGCGCTTCCAAGGTATTTTCGCGATCCCTCCCTTTATTATCATTGTTTATATCCTTTTGAGGCCCTCGCGTCTCTGGCGATCACAAATCCTCTTAGCACCTCGTGCTTCATCCATGCTCCACACACATTTTATGCTTAATATGCTTTCTTTTCTTTTAGTTATATTTATTCCTTGAGTGGATTTTCTTTTAGGAATCTACAATGTTGTCGCATGAAATCAGCTTGGTGTCCAAAGAGGATCCCCTGAAGTACATCATGTCTCAACCGGCACTCAAAAGCCGCCTGGGCAAATGGGCGGGAATCCTTATGGAGTTTGATATCTCCAACGTACCGCGCAAGGCTGTCAAGGGCCAAGATATTGCAGACTTCTTCGCTGAGCACCCAGTGCCCGGGGATTGCCCATTGGAGCCGGAGCTTCCTGAAGATGAAACCCTAGAAGCCGTTCAAGTACAACCCGCCTTATGGCAGCTATACTTTGATGGCGCTTCCAGAATTGACGCCTCTGCCACTGGATCAGCCAGAGTCTGGGCAGGACCAGGCATAGTCCTGAAATCCCCATAAGGAGAAGTGGTACATACATTGATGTGACACAACCTCAGACCTAATGCAAGCAAGCACAATCGCATTCAAATGGGCCAAATTGGGCCACCGCTCTATCGACACTCACCCAAGCCCGGGGTAACTTGGCAATGCCAAGGGGAGGATGTGGGGTTGGGCCCTTGCTGGTAGAGGGCCAGCAAGGCCAAGACTTGATTCCCAAAGGGAGGGGATGCCCAAATCAAGGGGGCCGACAAAGTGCCAAAGGCACCGGTTGCAATATTCCCACGGTGATCACTCAAGTTTATGGGGCTTGAGGATCGGGCTCTCACTCGCATAACCAGTGGAATTAGAACTAATATTGAAAGACAAGCACTAAGTGGAGTGAAAGTTTGAGCACTTACTCGATCGGATTGAAGAAACCGGTCCCGGTCGGAGACGAGGGCGAGCGGGGAGGCGAGTGGATCCCCACACGCCGCGGCGGTGTCGCTTGACCTGCCCAAACAAGTAACAACACTACACCTCACGTAGGAGGGGGATATTGTGGTGGGGGTTAACAAAAATTACAATCAATACTACCTCCACACAGGGAGGGACCTTCAGCCGGTCAAGCGGGGTGGGGAAACTAAAGCAAAAAACGAGGAATAAGGGTGGACGCCGAATCTGCTTGCTGTCTGTGAGCCGGGATAGAGAGTCGGTGTTGCTGCTGTAGATCTTGATCAGGAATTTTTTTGATGACGAAACTAGAGGGAAAACCTTCGTAGCTGGAAGGGGAATGCCTCAGAATTTTCTTAATTTCTTCTGGAGTCGCTGCTGGTCGGGGCAGGAGCTTGAACAGGGCCTCTGTTTCTCGGACTAGCAGGGGCAGGTCACCAACAGTAGGATGCAGAGGCTGTCCTGGCCGCTCCCGAACTCCAAATTTGATGCCGTAGCGCCGTTAGAACCGTGGGTGAGTCCTCTTTGCAACAAAAGAAACGGGGACACCAGAAGAGGTCAGAGACAATCTGTGGAACCAGAAGAGTGAGGAGGGGTCGGTGCAGACTGTAGAAGGCAGAACCACGCATTCGGGGGAGAAAATTGGTAACTTCTGTTCCCGGATGCTGAATGAACTTCCGCTTCTTGAATCTGAAACTAGACAGGCCAAAGAGAAACTTTGAAGAAGAACTTGAAGACTGATTCCTTCAGGGTCCGTCGTGGCAGAGCTTCTAAACTGGTTCAGGTCCTTAGCCGAGGCAGAACCACGCAGCTGTGGAAGAATGGACCTCCAGGATGGCTCGGAGATCGGAAGAAGACAAAACCACTTCGGTTGAGAGCTGGCAGACGCTTCCGACGATGGCTCTTGGGTCTTCAAACTCGTTCGGAGGTGATCATGGTGGCCGCTGCAAGCTGCTGCTCTGCTGTAGATCTTCAGTTGAGAGCTGTAGGTTGATGATGATGGGGGGGAATGGGGTATATTGGAGGGAAAATGGGGGTGGATGAGTGTGGGGAAAGCCCGGGCTGTGAGAGGGTCAAGGAGGGGGTGTTCTAAGGTGGGGGAAGGGAAGAATGGGGTCTGGAAGGGGGTCTAACAGGTGGTGGGAGGAGGAGCTACGAATTTGGGAAGGTGGGTGAGAGGAGAAGGTGAGGGGGGGCTCAAGTGAGTGGAGGGAAGGGTGGATTTCAAATTCAAATATGCTTTGGAAGTTGTGGGGTTGTGTGGGGAAGGGGTTGATTGTGTTGGAATGGGGAAAGTGATGTTGGAATGTGGAGGATGGTGTTGGAATGGTGAGGGATCTCATTGGGACTAGGGGGCTGGAGTAATGGAAGCCATGGGGAAGTGGAGGGCTTTAATGATGGTAGGTGGGGGTTGAGGTGGTTGGGAAAGGAGGAGAGAGAAGAAAATTTGAAATTGGGTGTTGAGGAGAGAGAAATTGGAGTGAAAAAGAGGGATTAGGAGAGGGAAGTGTGGGGAATCTCTCCCCTAGGGTTTCTCACCCAAAAAATGTTGGAATCACTCCACTAAACTAAGCTTTGGATACTAAAATGGCATTTTTCATTGATTCATTCATTAAGTTGAAATGGGGGGAATGTGGTCCTATATATAAGAAACCCACATTTCTACAAAAGTCCCTTACAAAAGACTCAATAACAAATAACCGAAGGGGTAGGGGGGGCTCATGGGCCAAGCCCGAAGAATTGGGCCCAATAGCACATTACACAATCTAATGACACTCAAACTTAGGAAAATAAATGCAAGACCTAGGAACATGACTCAAATAAAAGGGAAAATACATCAAATGACTCAAATAAAATTACATAGGACTCAAAATTAAATGACTAAATCATGCTGGATGCAACCGGGGTGAGGAGACGAACGGTAAACGTGGGCATGGGAGGTGATGTCCCCATCATACTCCCGGGGTGCGGAGAACTCGACTCTGTCGAGTAAGTGTCCTTCCCTCCTTGGAGGGTGTAGAAGTGGTACCGCCCTCAAGTCTCCAGAACGAGACCGATCCATCCACCTGCCGAGACAGCGCTCATATACCTTGCTCCGAGTGGTAGTGACTTGTTCATCCAATATTTGTTCAATTTGTTCACGCTGGGCTCTCTTGGCTGGTGGTTTATCATCATGGGTGGGTGCTCTCTCAAGGGAAGAAGTAGGCTCAATCTCCTCACTAGGTACCACCGTGGGTCCCTTATATGGCACTAGGTCGGTAACATTGAATGTGGGACTTATTCCATACTCCTCATGGAGATCTAACTCGTTGTCATTTGAACCTATGCGCCTCAAGACATGGAAGGGACCAGCCCCACGTGGCCTCAGTTTAGAGTTGGCTCCCGGGGAGAGCTTCTCCATCCTTACCATCACAAGGTCACCCACTTGGAATTCTTGGTGATGCCGATGAGAGTCGGCCAGCCTTTTATAAGCCTCATTCTTTTTGCTGATGTGCTTGCAAAGGTTTTCATGTAATTTTGTGAATGCTATCATTTTAGTGGTTATGGGGGGACCTGGACAACCATAGATGGACCTATCCTGCCATGATGCCAGATGGACTATGATGAACCTTGGTGGGCCGGGGCAACCATTTGTGGACTTATCATGTAATGTTGTCATGTAGACTTTGGTGGGCCTAGGTGGGCCGGGGCAACCGTAGGTGAACCTATCATGTAAAGTGGTGATGAATGTGGGGGGGCCCAGACATCCGTAGATGCTTTTGACATGCTTAAGATCCATGATGAATGAAGGAGGACCATGACATCCGAATGTGGCCCACTTATGCTTTCTACTTGTCATGTGAGTGATATGAATGAATGGACCTAACATAGTGTTCATGCCAAGGGGTGTGGAAAGCCTAGACACATGCATGCTTTTCCCAAAAGTGACTTCCATGTGTATAGGTGTGGGACAACCTTTGAACTCCCATTGGAAAGGATCGAATGGATCTAAGAAGGTGGTCATCATGGGGTGGGGCACCACCTTATTCCCTAGGGATATATGGTCCAAGGTTATGGCTCCCAAGGTGCAGCCCGGGTCATGGATGAGGTGGGTTTGGCCCAATATGGTGAGTGAGGGTAGGACAGGGTGGGTGGTTGGTAAGATGGTTGGGTCATATGAGTCCCTTGACTCCCATTGGAAGGGATCATATGGATCGTAAAATAGGTCACTTAGGGGGAGGAACTCCATGTCCTCAAGATCCTTAAAAGGTGTTAAGTCATCCTTCCCTATGATAGTTGGGCCAATGTTCTTGACAAGTGGGTCGGCCATGAGTGGAGGGCTTGGCTTTCTACCCGAGATAAGAAGCTCTAAATCGAGGAGAAGGTTGGGCTCATCCGGTGTAGGGAGGAATAGAAGGAGGTCGCTAGTGTAGCAACCATTGGTGCAAACCGAGGTGATAGACCCAATGCATAGGTGTAGGAGGCTAAGGCTCCTAGGTTGTTCGGCCATAGGAGTCAACATACTAGTGAACTCAATTTGCCATGCTAAGCCCCTAAGAAAATCCTCTAAAGTCTCCACTTGATAGGATGCTTGGATTGTGGTGTGATAGGAGAAGATGGGCACTAGGGGAAAATTTTGTTCTATGGGAGGGCAAACATGGGTCGAGGTCTCTCTAATTAGGCTCTTCCTTAGCCACCTAACAAGGGACTCTTCTAAGATGAATTCGGCCTTATCTAGAGGGGGTGGTATAGGGTGAAGATCCTTGTGCGAGGCTTCCTCTTCAATTGGGACATGGGTGCTCTCTATGGAGGGGATATGTTCCCGAGGGATATTTGTCTTCATGTGGCAAAGCGGGTGGACTACTTCTTCCAAAACTAATGGAGTGGGAAGGTTCTTTGATGGTGGGGTGATGATGGCCGGAGTATGGTGCACCCGGGGTGGTGAACGAGGGTGGGATTCCCGCGGGTGGGAGAATAAAAGGTTGTTGAATTTAAAGGTTCCCGAAAGGTGTGGCGGACGTAAAAGGCAAGTCCGACGTGTTGGGTCGATGTTGGCATTCCTTTCATCTAACCATTTCTTACCTAGGATTATACATGGACCTGCCAATGTTCCCTTTTGACACCAAGCCCCATCCAAATACTTAATCTTCCCGAACCATTTATGGAATTCAATAAAGACTTGGTCTCCATTGTGCACAATTTGTCCGGTCCTACTAAGAGAGGTAACGATATCGGGGGACACCCAATTTTCAGATTCTAGGTCAATGAAATCAATTTCTACGGGCTTTCCATTAGGTAAGCATGCATGGGATATGATTGGGAGAGGAGCCATGTGACCCAAGACTCAATGTTAACAATGATGGGTTGACAATGCACGGTTCGGACAAGAATGCAAGTATGCCCTAGGACTTGACTTGTAGAGATAAGTCAAAGACTTGCTCTGATACCACTTGATGTGACACAACCTTGGACCTAATGCAAGCAAGCACAATCGCATTCAAATGGGCCGAATTGGGCCACCGCTCTATCGACACTCACCCAAGCCCGGGGTAACTTGGCAATGCCAAGGGGAGGATGTGGGGTTGGGCCCTTGCTGGTAGAGGGCCAGCAAGGCCAAGACTTGATTCCCAAAGGGTGGGGATGCCCAAATCAAGGGGGCTGACAAAGTGCCAAAGGCACCGGTTGCAATATTCCCACGGTGATCACTCAAGTTTATGGGGCTTGAGGATCGGGCTCTCACTCGCATAACCAGCGGAATTAGAACTAATATTGAAAGACAAGCACTAACTGGAGTGAAGGTTTGAGCACTTACTCGACCGGATTGAAGAAACCGGTCCCGGTCGGAGACGAGGGCGAGCGGGGAGGCGACTGGATCCCCACACGCCGCGGCGGTGTCGCTTGACCTACCCAAACAAGTTACAACACTACACCTCACGTAGGAGGGAGATCTTGGGGTGGGGGTTAATAGAAATTACAATCAATACTACCTCCACATAGGGAGAGACCTTCAGCCGGTCAAGCGGGGTGGGGAAACTAAAGCAAAGAACGAGGAATAAGGGTGGACGCCGAATCTGCTTGCTGTCTGTGAGCCGGGACAGAGAGTCGGTGTTGCTGCTGTAGATCTTGATCAGAAATTTTTTTGATGAAGAAACCAGAGGAAAAACCTTCGTAGCTGGAAGGGGAATGCCTCAGAATTTTCTTAATTTCTTCTGGAGTCGCTGCTGGTCGGGGCAGGAGCTTGAACAGGGCCTCTGTTTCTAAGACTAGCAGGGGCAGGTCACTAACAGTAGAATGCAGAGGCTGTCCTGGCCACTCCCGAACTCCAAATTTGATTCCGTCAGCGCCGTTAGAACCGTGGGTGAGTCCTCTTTGCAACAAAAGAAATGGGGGCACCAGAAGAGGTCGGAGACAATCTGTGGAACCAGAAGAGTGAGGAGGGGTCGGTGCAGACTGTAGAAGGCAGAACTACACATTCGGGGGAGAAAATTGGTAACTTCTGCTCCCGGATGCTGAATGAACTTATGCTTCTTGAATATGAAACTAGACAGGCCAAAGAGGAACTTTTAAGAAGAACTTGAAGACTGATTCCTTTAGGGTCCGTCGTGGCAGAGCTTCTAAACTGGTTCAGGTCCTTAGCCGAGGCAGAACCGCGCAGCTGTGGAAGAATGGACCTCCAGGATGGCTCGGAGATCGGAAGAAGACAAAACCACTTCGGTTGCGAAGGCGACTGGCAGACGCTTCCGACGATGGCTCTTGGGTCTTCAAGCTCGTCCGGAGGTGATCGTGGTGGCCACTGCAAGCTGCTGCTCTGCTGTAGATCTTCAGTTGAGAGCTGTAGGTTGATGATGATGGGGGGAATGGGGTATATGGGAGGGGAAATGGGGGTGGATGAGTGTGGGGAAAGCCCGGGCTGTGAGGGGGTCTAGGAGGGGGTGTTCTAAGGTGGGGGAATGGAAGAATGGGGTCTGGAAGGGGGTCTAACAGGTGGTGGGAGGAGGAGCTACGAATTTGGGAAGGTGGGTGAGAGGAGAAGGTGAGGGGGGGCACAAGTGAGTGGAGGGAAGGGTGGATTTCAAATTCAAATATGCTTTGGAAGTTGTGGGGTTGTGTGGGGAAGGGGTTGATTGTGTTGGAATGGGGAAAGTGGTGTTGGAATGTGGAGGATGGTGTTGGAATGGTGAGGGATCTCCTTGGGACTAGGGGGGTGGAGTAATGGAGGCCATGGGGAAGTGGAGGGCTTTAATGATGGTAGGTGGGGGTTAAGGTGGTTGGGAAAGGAGGAGAGAGAAGAAAATTTGAAATTGGGTGTTGAGGAGAGAGAAAGTGGAGTGAAAAAGAGGGATTAGGAGAGGGAAGGGTGGGGAATCTCTCCCCTAGGGTTTCTCACCCAAAAAATGTTGGAATCACTCCACTAAACTAAGCTTTGGATACTAAAATGGCATTTTTCATTGATTCATTCATTAAGTTGAAATGGGGGAATGTGGTCCTATATATAGGAAACCCACATTTCTACAAAAGTCCCTTACAAAAGACTCAATAACAAATAACCGAAGGGGTAGGGGGGGCTCATGGGCCAAGCCCGAAGAATTGGGCCCAATAGCACATTACACAATCTAATGACACTCAAACTTAGGAAAATAAATACAAGACCTAGGAACATGACTCAAATAAAAGGGAAAATACATCAAATGACTCAAATAAATTTACATAGGACTCAAAATTAAATGACTAAACCATGCCGGATGCAACCGGGGTGAGGAGATGAACGGTAAACGTGGGCATGGGAGGTGATGTCCCCATCATACATCCTGCTCCATAAACAAACAATGCACCAACAATGAAGCGGAATATGAAGCCCTGATAATCGGGTTGCAAATTGCTCAATCCATGGGAATTCAGATGCTGGAATCATTCGGAGACTCCATGCTAGTTATAAAACAGCTGGAAGGAGAGTTTGATGTGCGAAAGCAAGAGCTCCTCCCCTATCACCAGTTGGCAACTCGCCTGATGTCAAGAATTTAATTCATCAGCATCAAGCACATCAATCGAGGCCGGAATGCTCAGGCAGACGCCCTCGCTAAGCTGGCCAGTTCATTGGTGGTCCCGCCAGACACAAGCCTGAATATAACAGTGATCAACCGTCGACAGGTCCCCAGCATAACAGGGGTCCTAGCCGACGAACAAGAAATGGAAGTAGCAGTCATCGTAGGGGTTCAACAGCCCGATTGGTGAGAGCATCTCCTACGCTGGTTTCAACACCAGCAACTTCCAAAAGAAAAGGAACAGAGAATGAAGCTCCCGAGGATCAAGGATTCTTACGAGATGAGAAGCGGGACCTTGTTCCGCATTATGGCAGATGCCCGAAGGAAAGTCCTACTCCATTGCTTGTCTTCAGCAAAAGCGGGACAGGTGATGCAGGAGATCCAGGCAGGATCAGCTGGAGCACACCAGGCTGGCCCGAAGATGAAAATTGAGATAAAGAAACTGGGTTACTATTGGCCCACTATATTTGATGATTGCTGCAGGTTTGCCAAAGCTTGTCAGAAGTGTCAAGAACACGCTAATGTGGCAAGGAGACCTCCAGTGCCATTGCATCCCACCCTACCAAGTTGGCCGTTTGCTCAGTGGGGCACGGACGTGGTAGGACCGCTACCAGCATCTTCATCAGGGTGCAGATATATCTTAGCAGCTACAGACTACTTCTCCAGATGGGCGGAGGCAATAGCACTAAGAGATGTGACGGGAGAACTAGTTGCAAGGTTCTTCCGACAGAATGTAATATTTCAGTTCGGGATCCCCAGCCGAATCATCTCTGATAATGGCAGTCATTTTAGGAACCAGAAGGTTTATCGGCTGGCCGACAAATACAAAATTTACTGGAGGACATCGTCCCCCTACAACCCTCAGGCCAATGGGCTCGCAGAAGCCTTTAATAAGACATTATGTACATTGTTGGCAAAGACTGTCAAGTCTAATAAAAAAGAATGGGAAGAAAGGATGTACGAAGCACTTTGGGCCTATCGTATTGTCTACAAAACCCCAACCGGCTGTTCACCTTTCTCCCTCGTTTATGGGTCGGAAGCTGTAGTGCCCATTGAACTTGAAGTTCCTTCATTGCGAGTTGCCATCCAGCACGCACTAGTCAGTGGTGAGCAGACCAATGCAGAAAGAAGATTGGAGGAGCTCGCCGAGCTTGAAGGAAAACGTCTCCGGGCATAGCAAAACATCCAACTCTACCAAGCTCGCATGGCCCGTGCTTTTGACAAGCTAGTCAAGGGTCGAGAATTCAAGAAAGGAGACCTGGTAATGGTCAAAAGAAAAGAAGTGATGGCCTCCAACCCCAAAGGGAAGCTAGTCGAAAACTGGGTCGGGCCGTAAATCATCCGTCGAGTATATGAAGGGGGTGCCTACGTCCTTGTAGACCACAAATGAGCCATTCAGTTCTCCCCCCTGAACGGAAAACACATTAAGCTGTATCATGCAGCGCAGCCGACATGTCCCGAGTGATCGGTCGGAGCTAACTTTTCCTTGGTTAGTGGCACTCCGCCCTAATCAAGCTACCTCCTCCTTGGTTTAGTGGCACTCCGCCCTGATCGAGCTACTCTTCTCTTTGGTTTAGTGGCACTCCGCCCTAACCGAGCTACCTTTTTCTTGGTTTAGTGGCATCTCGCCCCGATCAAGCTACATTTTTCTTGGTTTAGTGGCATCTCACCCTGATCAAGCTACCTTCCTTTGGTCTAGTGGCATTCTGCCCTGATCGAGCTACTCTTCTCCTTGGTTTAGTGGCACTCCTCCCTAACCGAGCTACCCTCTCCTTTGTTTAGTGGCACTCCGCCCTAAACAAGCTAACCCTTTCTTTGGTTAGTGGCACTCCGCCCTGATCGAGCTACCTCTCCTTGGTTTAGTGGCACTCCGCCCTAACCGAGCTACTCTTCTCATTGGTTTAGTGGCATCTCGCCCTGATCAAGCTACCCTTTTCTTGGTTTAGTGGCATCTCGACCTGATCGAGCTATCCTTTCCCTGGTCTAGTGGCACTCCGCCCTGATCAAGCTACCTTCCCTTGGTCTAGTGGCATTCTGCCCTGATCGAGCTACTCTTCTCCTTGGTTTAGTGGCACTCCGCCCTAACCGAGCTACCCTCTCCTTTGTTTAGTGGCACTCCGCCCTAAACAAGCTAACCCTTTTCTTGGTTATTGGCACTCCGCCCTGATCGAGCTACCTCTCCTTGGTTTAGTGGCACTCCGCCCTAACCGAGCTACTCTTCTCCTTGGTTTAGTGGCATCTCGCCCTGATCAAGCTACCTTTTCTTGGTTTAGTGGCATCTAGCCCTGATCGAGCTATCCTTTCCCTGGTCTAGTGGCACTCCGCCCTGATCAAGCTACCTTCCCTTGGTCCAGTGGCATCCCGCCCTGATCGAGCTACCTCTCCTTGGTTTAGTGGCACTCCGCCCTAACCGAGCTACTCTTCTCCTTGATTTAGTGGCGTCTCGCCCTGATCAAGCTTCCCTTTTCTTGGTTTAGTGGCATCTCGCCCTGATCGAGCTATCCTTTCCCTGGTCTAGTGGCACTCCACCCTGATCAAGCTACCTTCCCTTGGTCCAGTGGCATCCCGCCCTGATCGAGCTACCTTTTCCTTAGTTTAGTGGCATTCCGCTTTAACCGAGCTACCCTTTCCTTGGTCCAGTGGCATTCCGCCCTAACCGAGCTATCCTTTCCTTGGTCTAGTGGCATTCCGCCCTGATCGAGCTACCTTTTCCTTAGTTTAGTGGCACTCCGCCCTAACCGAGCTACCCTCCTCCTTGGTTTAGTGGCACTCCGCCCTAACCGAGCTACTCTTCTCCTTGGTTTAGTGGCACTCTGCCCTAACCGAGCTACCTTTTCCTTGGTTTAGTGGCACTTTGCCCTAACCATGCTACCTTCCATGGTTTAGTGGCACTCCGCCCTAACCGAGCTACCCTTCTCCTTGGTTTAAGTGGCACTCCGTCCTAACCGAGCTACCCTTCTCCTTGGTTTAGTGTCACTCCACCCTAGCCGAGCTGCCTTTCCTTGGTCCAGTGGCATTCCGCCTTGACCGAGCTACCCTTCCCCTTGGTCCAGTGGCATTTCGCCCTAATTGAGCTACCTTTTCCTTGGTCTAGTGACATTCTACCCTAATCAAGCTTCCAAAGGATACGTCGCACCGCCATTACGAGCCTTAAGTTCGGACTGGCACAAAAGCCCTTCCTTGCGTTAGCATTATCTCCGCGCTAACAAATAAACCTGTGTCGGCAGAAGATTTTGTGCCCTAGCTGGCATTCTCACATTGTTGCCACTACGAGCCATCTGATGTCGACCAGGAGTTGAACATCACACTTCGACCTGCCACCCTATACATATCAAAAAAAAAAGAAAAGAAAGAAAAGAAAATGGGGTTAAAAATAGAGATACCCCGCCAGACTTGCTCCTATATTAGGACAAGTGTAAAAATGGCTATAACCCAGCTGTGGCGAAAACCCGAAGGGGCGCTGCAGGCAAAATCGGGTACCCCGCCACGTGAAAACCCGAAAGGGCGCTTGAGCCAGTAAAGTGGTAATTTTCAAATTCCTCTCCTATTCTCCACCCAATGAAACTCCGAAAGGGACAACTATCAAAGTCCCACCGGAAATCCTTTAACAAACCCACATTCGACCCTCGTCATCATCGGCGAGATCGGTCGATCTCTACCCTTAACTTGGACCTTACGTCCCTGTTGATAATCCCATCTTTGCTTCGGCATGTGACCCATGTTGATGAATAAACCCATGGTCGACCCTCGTCATCATCGGTGAGATCGGTCTATCTCTACCCTTAACTTGGACTTTCCGTCCCCGTTAATAACCCTACCTTTGCCTCGGCATGTGGCCCATACCGATGAATAAACCCACGTTCGACCCTCGTCATCATTGGCGAGATCGGTCGATCTTTACCCCTAACTCGGATCTTACATCCTTATTAATAGACCATATCCTTTGCTTCGACATCTAGCCAGTGTCGACAGACCGAAGC
Source organism: Amorphophallus konjac (assembly GCA_022559845.1). NCBI lineage: Eukaryota > Viridiplantae > Streptophyta > Magnoliopsida > Alismatales > Araceae > Amorphophallus > Amorphophallus konjac. The sequence continues at coordinate 372,974,909 of CM040121.1, forward strand.
AGGGTCCAATCCTTGTCATCATCGACAAGGCCAGTCAATATTTTCGCGGTCCAGTTCTTCTGCATCCTGAATTCAAGAAAAAAGAAAGAAAGAAAATAAAATGGGGTTAAAAATAGAGATACCCCGCCAGACTTGTTCCTATATCAGGACAAGTGCAAAAATGGCTATAACCCAGCTGTGGGGAAAGTCCGAAGGGGCGCTGCAGGCAAAATCGGGTACCCTGTCGCGTGAAAACCCGAAAGGGCGCGCGGGCAAAAGTAAGAGGGGGCTGGCCTCGGCAAAAACCCGAAAGGGCGCTTAGGTCAGTAATGTGATTAAAAAAAATTGAATGATGAATAGTGATGATTCATTCTCTGTCCGGAAGACCCCTTACGAAGTCGGCGGGAAACTTTCATCCGATATCCCGCCTATATACATCTATTGTCTACCCTTTTTGACCCTTGTCACCATCGGCAAGATCGATCGCTACCCTATCCGGTTTTTGTCACCATCGGCAAGACTATCTACCCTTTTCGACCCTTGTCACCATCGGCAAGATCGGTCGCTACCCTATCCGGTTTTTGTCACCATCGGTAAGACCGTCTACCCTTTTCGACCCTTGTCACCATCGGCAAGATCGGTCGCTACCCTATCCGGTTATTGTCACCATCAGCAAGACCGTCTACCCTTTTCGACCCTTGTCACCATCGACAAGATCGATCGCTACCCTATCCGGTTTTTGTCACCATCGGCAAGACCGTCTACCCTTTTCGACCCTTGTCACCATCGGCAAGATCGGTCGCTACCCTATCCAGTTTTTGTCACCATCGGCAAGACCATCTACCACCATCGGTAAGATCGATCGCTACCCTGTCCGGTTTTTGTCACCATCGGCAAGACCGTCTACCATTTTTGACCCTTGTCACCATCGACAAGATCGGTCGCTACCCTATCCGTTTTTTGTCACCATCGGCAAGACCGTCTACCTCTTTTCGACCCTTGTCACCATCGGCAAGATCGGTCGCTACCCTACCCAGTTTTTGTCACCATCGGCAAGACCGTCTACCCTCTTCGACCCTTGTCACCATCGACAAGATCGGTCGCTACTCTACCAGGTTTTTATCACCATCGGAAAGACCGTCTACCCTTTTTGACCCTTGCCACTATCGGCAAGATCAGTCGCTACCCTAGTCCGGTTCTTGTCATCATCGTCAAGACCATCTACCCTTTTTCGACCTTCATCATCATCGACAGGACCGGTCGCTATCCATTCTCGGGTCCTGCCATCCTCGGTAGGACCGCTTACCCGCCAGTTTTGATATACCCTCTTGAGTCCCCAGACTCTTGGCTGGCATAGGCCGTTGTTAGTCTCGAGAAAAGTCACGGCGCGATGGAGCGAACACCTCACCCCTTTGCTGAAGGCGTGAGCGCTCTCCTGCCCTAGTGACGCATACACTCGGATTAGAAACAACGGGCGAATGGAAGAGAAAAGAATAATGACAAGATGGAGTCTTCATTCAAAAAGCACGATGGAGATTTTCCATTACTATGAAGTAAAAGGTACATGTTACACGGGCCATCCCCCGGAGTACATGAAGTGCATCAAAAAGGGAGCAAATAAAGAGAAAAAAGACTACGGTAGAGGGCGTCGGAAGATGTACTCCAGCGCAGGAATACCCAGGCAAGGATGGTGGGTCAGTTCTTGCAATCGGAACTCGGTGGCCTCCAGCTCAGATAGCTTCTCCTCGAGGGAAGCAGCTTGTCCCTCAGCCATCTCTACTTCCTCCACCCTCTGGACTCCCAGACGGTCTACTTCTTCAAGTTCTGCCTCTACCCTTGAAAGTTCGGCCTGTAATGCCGCCATCCGGGCCGTCAAGAAGCTTCGGCGCTGTAAAGAGGCACTGGCTTCATCCCTCATCCTCGCCGTAGTCTCTTGAAGAGAAATAAGAGCTGCTCAGCTTTCAGCCCACTCCAATGATATGGCAGCCAGCTGGTCAGCTGCTTCCCGGCCTAGAAATTCCCTCCTGTTTACATACTTCAGGAGCAGGATCACCCGTGGAGTCCAGTCGTCCATGGGACAACCAAAGGCCAACAGTGATCGGGAAAGATGCTCTATCAAGCCCCTCAGTTAAACATAAGTTAAATCCCTACTAGCCGTTACGGTCTGCTGGAGGGTCCCCAGAAACTGCCACACAAAGTCACTTGAAGATTGAAGACCAAGTGGCGACGTCTCGGGCAGTTCAAATTCCACTCTGCTATCCACGGCAGCCCAGATATCATCGGTCGTCCCGGAAGATGACGATGGCATGAGCTACAGTCCACTCCTGTGAGGAACAAGCGCGCTGGCAGATACGGTGGTCGGAGCCTCAATAACAACAATCTCTTTTCCTGCCCCCTGGGATGGAGGTGCAACAGAAACATCGAGAGCCGAAGACATCTGCTCTTCAATGATCTCTCCGGCTTCTATTTCAGGAAGACCATCCTTTTCCAGAGTTGATTGCTGTGCAGCCTCCATTGGCTGAGAATCCCCAGCTGCCGCCGAACTACCAACTTCCACAAGTGCTCCGGGTCTGACTGGAACCATTGCCGCTGCATAGTCCTTGGGGTATCGTAATGCGATAGGCCGCAAGACGGACGGAAGGGTTGCATGGCCCGTTCCCAGAGCCAGGAGTGGTATCTGCACCGTCATGGTTGGCAGCGCCACCTCAGCCTGCATCAGAAATATATATACATTAAAAAATGAGGCTGGAGGGAAGATAAAGAAGAACACCAAACACCGACCCTGGGCGGGTCCTTACCTCAGCGGGTAATAAGTGCAAATCTTTAAGAGCAGCTCCCCCGGCACCGGCCTCTTCACTCTCAAGCGATAATGACGGCTCGGGACTGCCCCACGACAACCGGGCCGGGCTGAAAGTCAGATAATCACTTTCATAGGTCGAGGACGCCCCGACGTCATTGGTCTCGAGATCAATCAGTGAGAGCTCCTCGTCACTGGAGCCGCCACCATAATCTACCTGCTCAGAGGAAGAGGACCCCTCTGCTCTCTCAGGACACTCCGCCGTCGGAGCAGGAGCCTCGCCAGCAGAAGCATCACCCTCGGCAGGAACTTCCCCGGTGCTCTCCGCACCGGGGGCAACAATAGATGATACCTCAAGAGCAGGTCTGCCCTGCCCCGAGGGGATCACCTCCTCTACACCCTCCGAGCCCGGAAGCAATGACGGTTGTATATCAACTGCAATTTACGGCAAGAAGGGGTCCAGCTAGCTAAAGACATGAAGATTTGCGGTGCTATTGCAACTAAACTATAGATTACCTTCCATCTCCTGCCTGGGTGTTGGAGAGGGCAGATCCCTTTCTACGAGAGCAGTAGGGACTTCCTCTGCCCCGTCCCTAGCTGCTACATCTACCGTCGCCTCCAGCCCGACGACCGCGGCAACTGTGTCAGCAACCGTCAGCATGGGCTAGCCAAGGCAGTGGAAACAAGCTAATGCTGATGGAGGCATCATCCACAACTCCCTTTGGCTAGGGTCTTCTTCACACTCCGACATCGTTTGAGTTCGGGCCTCTCTCTATAAAGGCCCAATTATCCCTTTTGTGCTATCTATTTGAGTCATTTTGATGTAATTTTCATTTTATTTGAGTCATGTCCCTAGGTCTTGCATTTATTTTTCTAAGTTTGAGTGTCATTAAATTGTGTAATGTGCTATTGGGCCCAATTCTTCGGGCTTGGCCCAAGACCCCCCTACCCCTTCGGTTATTTGCCATTGAGTCTTTTGTAAGGGACTTATTGTAAAATGTGGGTTTCCTATATATAGGGCCCCATTTCCTTCATTTGAAGGTAATGAATCAATCAATGAGAAATGCCATTTGAGAGTTCAAAGCTTAGTTTAATGGAGAGAATCCAATTGGGTGAGAAGCCCTAGGGTGAGAGAGTCCCCACCCCCCTTCTTCTCTCTCATCTCTCTCTTCCACTAAGGGGTTCGCCCCTTTCTCTCTCTCCTCCTCCTCCCTCCCAACTTCCAACCCCCACCTACCCCATTAAAGTCCCTCCACTTCTCATAGCCACCATTACTCCACCCCCCTAGTTCCAAGGTAGCATTCCCCCATTCCAACACTATCTACCCCATTCCAACAATATCTTCCCCATTTCAACACACTCACCCCTTGATGGGGACATCCCTTGCCCCTCCACATTTTCTGAAGCTCGGATTGATCGTTGGTGTACGCCATTATGTTCCTCATGTGTTTGTGAGTCGAGTAATGTAATTTTCTTATTTTTATTTGAGTCTTAAACATGTAATTTTTCCTTTATTGAGTCATGTACCTAGGTTAGAAAGTCATTTTCCTAAGTCCTGAAGTCATTATGTTGGTTTGATAGGTTAATGGGCCCAATTTATTGGGCTAGGCCCAGGGGCGCCCCTCCCTTAGACTGTTTGGTCATTAGTTAGTTTGTCAGGGTCAGTTTGGTCTTAGGAAAAGTGTGGGGTCTATAAATATCCCCACCCCTCTCTCATTTGTAACAATTATGCTTGAATATTGAATCCAAAAAATTTCCACACCTTCTAGTTCCCTCTCAATATCTCCCTCTCTCTCTCTTACTATCACTCTCTCTAAGTGGGTTGTGCCCTCTCTCTCTCTCCTCCCCACCCTAATTTTGAAATTCATTCTCTCTCCTCCCCATTGACCCCTCATTAAGGCCCCTTTCCCTTCCCCATGCACTCATTCAATTCCCCCTCCAACCCCCAGGTGGAAACCCCTTCTCCTAGGCACCTTTCCACTCTCCCAAGCAACCCTCCCTCTCCCCAAGACTGAAAGAGCCCTTCCCTAGGCCAAATTTCGAATTTCCCTCTCCCTTGGGCTGTGCCCTTTCATCTCCCCACCTCCCTAACCACCCAAGGTCGCACCCCCCCTTCCCCATCCACCAAATAACCCCTTGTTCATGCCCTTCCCCACACCTCTCCTCCACCTATTCTGTCCCTGTTGCAGGTTTCAGAAAAGCAGTGATTTGCAGTAGCAGCCACGACTTCCCCTGAAGGCTCCCGGTGGCATATCTTATATTGCTGGAATCGTCTCCAAGTCTTCTTTCCAACGGTGGTACTCCTGCCTGCATCCGAGTTCGGAGCTTTCCGGAGGAACATCATCTTCAACGACTGCACAATATGTCCCAGACTGAAGGCCAGAGCGATCTTGGAAGCCATTCAGCGGCCAACCTTGGAGGAATTCGATCACGCTTCCTTCTACAAAATTCTTCGTCGTCTAGTCCTCCATCAGTAGCAGAAGGAACAACGCCAATCGCCTGCCTGAGCTATTTGTTCTGAATTTCTTCGCCGGAGTGTGCAGTCTGCCCCCTGCAGGTCCAGGTTCGACCTATCTTCACTTCTCCGGCCACCATTCTCCTCTCTGACCTCAGATTGTGACCCCGTCAATTTCTGCTCGAAGCTACTCCGACCACGATCGCGTCACCGTCAGTTTCGTTCGATTTGGAGTTCGGGAGTGACCGCAGTACCTTCTGCAATCCACTGTATCAGTTCTGCATCAGTCAGAGGTAGAGTATTGCTGTCCTGCTCCAGTCGCCGGTCTGATCAGCCCCGAGTTCCAGAACTTCCCAAAAAATTCAAGCATCATCCTCAGCCAGCTGGGGAACTTTTGGCACCAGTTTCATCAAATTTGGAGCTTGTTTGAGTCCGTGGCAGCGTCTTCCTTGACAACCTATTCAGAAAAACTGAAGAGTGGCAGAATCGGCGAAGCTTGGAGAGTCGGCATTCTCTTCATAATTTCCCCACCCCGCTTGGCCGGCTGAAAGCCCCTCCCTACTCCTAACAAGCCCTATAAGTAGGAGGGGGCCCTAATTCATAGTTCACACATCCTCCTTCTTCTAATCCTTGAAATCTTTGATATTCACCACCAAACCATCATGAAGAGGGCCCTAGAGGGGAGTTCCATGGAGGGAGCATCTTTTGAAGGGCCAAAGTCGGCCAGTAAAGAGCGGGAAGTGCTCCAACGACTGACCGCGATCCCGCGACATCTGAGCTCGAGCCCACTGAGAGAGGTAAGTTAATCATGATTTCATTCAATTAAATTCTCTTTCATCTACTTACATGCTTCTCCTTCCTCTCTTTTCTTCCATCTCTTTTCTTCTAACCTCAGCTTCTTCCTGGCGCGAGGCGGTACTCTACCTTGAAGTGGTTGGCTTCCATGGTCCACGCCTTGCCCCTAGGAGTGACATCCATCCTGAGATCTTGGCACTTACAACCTCTCTTAGTGTTAGGTCAGAACTACCCAAAGCTTTCTCTTGATTGGCACAGCATCTCAGCCTTAGTTGAAATATGGCATCCTCAAACCCATACATTCATCTTCCCATCGTTCGAGGCCACTATCCTATTAGAGGAGGTAGAGACCTACTTCTCTTTACCCAAGTCCCAGGTGGGAGGGGAAGACTTAGTGTGTCACACTGTTGCCCCTATAGATCCTAGGCTCATCTTGGGAGGGTTCATACCAGACAGCAGGGAGGTCCACACTTTCGTAGGCCCACGTCAGATTCACCTTCTTCCTCTTAGCCAGTGGGTAGTGGAGCATTACAAGAACAAGTGTGGGTGGGATGAAGCCATAGCTAAGGCTGCGTCCATTTGCTTGTGCGGGGACATCTTGTTTCCTTTAGTTGACCATGTTCTAGAGATGCCCCTTCTTAGTACCATTAGTGGCCTATGGCAGGGACTTTCCATCTCCCAGGCCATCCTTGCTTACTTGTACGAGGGCCTTACTTCAGCGGCCTAAGGAGGTCCTCTATTTGGCTCTACGATCCTTCTAGAGTGTTGGATGGGTGCTAGGATGAAATTCATCTATAGGGAGGATGTCACTTCGGCTAGCAGGATCTTCGGGAGCCACCCCCTCTTCTTCATTGGTGGCGCGTTCGGATTCTCTCCGCAGGTAGAGTGCAGGACAGCAGAGATGAAGACCAGGGATGAGTGGCGACTGTACATCAACAGATTGCCCCTGGATCGGTTCGTGATGCGCCCAACCTTCCTCCGTGACAGTACCATCAGAGTTCCCAGGAGGCCAATGATGTGACACCACCTTGGGGTGATGACCACAAGACAATATGACCCTTGGACCTAAGGTTGCAAGCAAGCAAATTGGCGATGATACCACTCGAGCGGCTCACTCGCTTGGTGCACACTTGTGCCCGTGGGCAACTAAACGATAATGGAGAGGGTCCGGGGTGGGACAATGATGCTCCGGTGCTTGGCAAGCTTGGGGAGAACCCCAATTGGGCCAGGGATGCCCACTCACGGGCGGCCGTCACACCATGGGTGTGGGTTGAAATGGCTCGCTCACAACTCGCCCGCGATGGACACTCACGTGTTCGGCAATTTGGGCCGGGCCCTCGCTCTCCGTCCGATGCAGTAAAGCAAGAATACTAAGCTAAGCAAGTGATATTGACCAGCAAGGAATGGGGGACCGAGGCTCACCTAGCCGGCGTGAAGACGCCAACTCGCCGAAGACGGGGGCGAGCGGGGAGGCAAGGGTTTGCGCCCGCAAGCCGCGTCGGTGTCGCTTCAAATCTGCGAAAATATTATTACATGAACAACACCTCTCGCAGGAGGGGGGCTCTTGGGGTGGGGGTTAGACTTATTACAACCAAGATTACCTCCACGTAGGGAGGGGCCTTCAGCCGGCCAAGCGGGGTGGGGAAATTATGAAGAGAACGCCGACTCTCCAAGCTTCGCCGGTTCTGTCACTCTTCAGTTTTGCTGAAGAGGTTGTCGATGAAGATGCTGCCACGGACTCAACCGAGCTCCAAATTTGATGAAACCGGTGCCAAAAGTTCCCCAGCTGGCCGAGGATGATGCTTGAATTTTTTGGGAAGCTCTGGAACTCGGGGCTGATCAGACCGGCGATTGGAGCAGGATAGCAACACTCTGCCTCTGACTGATGCAGAACTGATACAGTGGATTGCAGAAGGCACTGCGGTCGCTCCCGAACTCCAAATCGAACGAAACTGGACCTGCAGGGGGCAGACTGCACACTCCGGTGAAGAAATTTAGAACAAATAGCTCAGGCGGGTGATTGGCGTCGTTCCTTCTGCTACTGATGGAGGACTAGACGAAGAAGAATTTTGTAGAAGGAAGCGTGATCGAATTCCTCCAAGGTTGGCCGCTGAACGGCTTCCAAGATCGCTCTGGCCTTCAGTCTGGGATAGATTGCGCAGTCGTTGAAGATGACGTTCCTCCGGACAGCTCCAAACTCGGATGCAGGCATGAGTGATTTTGTGATGGTGAGAACTGAGAGGCTATTCCCTGGGAATACTTCAAAGTTGAGGTCTCGTGGAGCTGGCCCCTTCCAGGTGCTGAGACGACTTGGCACCAATACTTATGTGTTGGACCTCCCTGAAGAATACGGAGTAAGTCCCACATTCAATGTGGCTGACCTGGTACCCTACAAGGGCCCCACGGTGACACCCGGTGAGGAAATCCAGCCTACTCCCTCCTTTGAGAGCGCCCCCACACCCTAGAGAGCTCAACCCCATTTGAGAAACCGGCGCGATGAAGTGGAGCAGATATTAGATGAACAGGTTACCATCACAAGGAGCAAGGCGTATGAGCGCTACCTGGTCAGGTGGAAGGGACGACCACCCTCGGACGAAACCTGGGTGAGCCGGGAGGATCTCCAGCAGCTGTCCCCCGATCTCCTAGAGCAGTACCGCAGCAAGGAGGGCCTTTACTCGACAGAGTCGAGCTCTTCACCGCCTGGGAGAATTGATGAGGGCATCACACCACATACCCTCTGGCTTAGCACTTCTCTCCCTCCCGGAGGCAGCTAGGGAGCAGCCCTTCTTCAGACAGAACATTGGTGCTTATCATCCTATTACATTTTTCTATTTTCTTGAGTCATTTTGATGTATTTGCCTATGTTTTGAGTCATGTTACTAGGTTATCATGTTATTTACTTATGTTTGTATGTAGGCTAGTGGGCTAATGGGGCTAGTAGGTCTTATTGGGCCATTTCTTTGGTCTGGCCCATGGGCGCCCCTCTCCCCACCCCTTGGTCTTCCGTCATTTGTCCATTTCATGAGGACTTTTTGTAAATTAGGTTTTCCTATATATAGGACCCCAAACCCCCTCTTTTGAAGTAATGAAGTATTGAAGAATTTTCCAAAGCATTAGTGCACCTCTCCCTCCCTCTCTAGCTCTCTCTCTCTCTCTCTTCTTCTCCCTCTCACTAAAGGGGGCGAACCCCTCTCTCTCTCCTCCCCACCCCAAATTCGAAATTCACTCTCTCTCCTCCCTATTCACCTCTAATTAAGACCCCTCCCCCTTCCCCATACTCCCATTTAAGTCCCCTCCAACCCCTAGGTGGAATCCCTTTCTCCTAGGCACCTCTCCCTCTTCCAAGGCACCCCTTGGCATTCCCCATACACCCCCTCACTTCCCCAAGCACACCCTTCACCCCTCCCAAGCCAAAATTCGAATTTTCCTCCCTTTGGGGACTGCACCCCATTCATTCCCAGCCCCTTCACCTCCCTAGGTCGCAGCCCCCCAACCCCCTTCCCCATTGTTCTTCCATTAGCCTAGTTCCACCACTATCTCTTTCCCTTTGCCCAAGTCTGCAGGTGGCAGAGAAGGTCCGACTTGCAGAAGCCACCACGAGTTCATACGGCGACGTCTGAAGGCGAATCATACATTGCTGGAAAGGGCGTCGAGTCAACTTCGCAGGCGAGGTGATCTCATCTCATTCTGAGTTCGGGGCTGCCTGGGAGAGCCGTTCTCCCCCGACTGCGCTGGACTTCCCCTGCCAAGTTCCTGAACCTGATTTGAAGCTGTACCACGACAAACGGCGGAGGATTCAGACCGAGAGTTCTTCAAAAAAGTTCTTCCACGTTCTATCCTCTTCCAGGATCAGGAAGCGGAATCGCGATCGGCATCCGGAGGCCAGAGTTCTCGCTCTTCCTCCTCGACTAGACGGGTCTGCCTCCCACAACCTGCAGCAACCAGCTACCACTCATCGGCGTCCCCCAGTCCGTCCCGACATCATACGGCTTCCCCACCAGTTTTCCTGCAAAGAGGGTTCCTCCACGGTTCCAAAAACTTCAATGGTTCGAGATTTGGTGTCCGGGAGCGGCCGGGACAACTTCTGCAAGTCACTGTCCATACCAGGTAGCTGTTGCGGCCAGAAGCTGCCACCTTGTTCGAAGCTCTACCCGGACCAGCCACTGGAAGATTCAAGCCACGAGTTCTTCTACGAATATCTTCCTCCACCTGTCCTCTTTCTGGATCAAGAAGCGGAAGTGCGTTCAATGTCCGGAGGTCAGAGCTTTCATTTTTCTTCCTCGACTGGACGGGTCTGCCTCCCACAACCTGCAGCGACCAGCTGCCACTCATCAGCTTCCCCCAGTCCACCCCGACATCGGACGGCTGCCCCGTCAGTTTTCCTGCAGAGGGGACTCGCTCACGGTTCCAGAAACTCCATTAGCTCATGATTTGGAGTTCAGAAGCCATCGGGGCGATCTCTGCATCCTGCTGTTAGAAACAGGGAGCTGCCGCGCCCAGATTTTGCCTCCCCGATCGAGTCCCACCCCGGACCAGCAACTGCAGCCGAAGAATTCAGAAAAAATCAGGAGCATCCCAGTTCCTGTTACGAAGAAACTACCCCTAGTCTCGATGACAGCAAAATTCGGGAGTGAGAACTGCGGTTGCAACAGTGGCTGCCTATCACCTCTCACAGCCGGCGACCAGCTTCGACCTCGGCTTCCCCGTTAGCAATTTCGGCAGATTCCCCCTTCCCGCCTGGCCGGCTTAGCGCCCCTCCCTGCGTGGAGGTAGTGTTTGATTGTACTTGAATATTTCCCACCCCCGAGATCACCCTCCTGCGCGAGGTGTAGTGATTGTACTTTTAAACAGGATTGAAGCTTCATCGGCACAGTGCGCGGGGAACCCACACTTCCCCGCTCGCCCTCATCTCCGAACGGGGTTGGTTTCCTCAAACCAACCAAGTGAGCCTCTGCCCTTGCTCCATTACTCTTGTTCATTTCATATCTGCAAAACTTATCCGCTGGTCAGTGAGAGAGTGCCCGATCCCGGAGCCACCAACCCTTGTGTGGTCACCGTGGGTGATAGTGAGCGAGTGACCTAGTGCCCCCAAGGCACCCGGCCGCCCTTGTTTGTGGGCTTTCTATCCTCGGGAGGGACAACCTTAGCGGTGCTGGTCCTCTAACCAGCCAGGGGCTTTCTCCACTACCTCGACTCGGCATCACCGAGTCACCCCGGGAAACGTGTGCGCGCGGTGTGACGGCGACTCTCAAGTTGCTCCCAATCTTGTGATTGTGATTGCGAATTAAGTCATAGGGATCAAATCCTATTGCTGCATTTGGTGTCACATCAATTACATTTTGTGGTGCAAGCTAATGAAGCACGCAGGTCTGCAACAGAATTGGCTTCTCTATAGATATGAGACAAAGAATCCTGCTGAGATATAATGTTCCAGATTTCTCTGACAACGCTAAAAATAGACCAAGGGCAATGAGTATCCTTTTTAACAACACGGACAAGGGTGAGAGAGTCGCATTCAATTAGGGCTGGATTTGAGTTCACAGTCTTCAAGTATTTGATGCCATCAAGAAGGGCACGAGCTTCAGCTATGAGTGGGTTGGATTGACCATAAAAATGAGAGAATGCAATAATAGCCTTGCCTCTGTGGTCTCTGATAATACCACCTCCTCCAGTGTCTCCAGATAGCATGCTGGCTCCATCAATATTTAGTTTTATAGATGGCCAAGGCGGGCATATCCATCTCACTATCTTCATTTGATGACTATCGGGTGCTTGATATTTGATTCCAAAGTGATCCAAGATTTTCTGGTTTGAAGACTTTGATTCCTTGAGGGCAGCAGCCGAGCATACTGTCTTAACTTGGGACATAAGCTGATGGATGAGATTTTGTTTGGAAAAAGATTTATCCTCATATTTTATGTTGTTCCTAGTTTTCCAGATTTCCCACATTCCATATCCAATGTAGGCAAGGATGAAGAGAGCAAAGGCCGAACCAGGCTGAGCATGGCTGATAGCATTCAGAATGCATTCTCTGGTATTTCGCCCTTCAAAATGCAGACCTTCTGCTGAGAAGGCAGTCCAGACAGAGATAGCAATATCACTGTTAATGAATAAATGAATGGGGTTTTCCACCTGCGGATCCCTGCAGCATGAGCATTTTGAACAGAGGACAACACCAATTCTTTGAACATTATCATCAGTCGGTAGACAGTTATTCAAAATCTTCCATAGATGGACTGAAATTTTAGTAGGAACCCAAGTGGACCACAGCCGATTCCAGGGAATACTAGACAGCTGATGACTGTGAGTGATAGATTTGTAGGTGGAAGCAACTGTACACTGACCTGATGGAGAGGGACTCCAGATGCCCAAGTCCATTTCCTGATTTAAGCTGACAGTTTTGATAGCTTGCTGGATATCATTAGGAGCCAAGGCATTCAGTAGGGCAGTGTCTTCTGATGTAGGGTTCAGAATGGTATCTCTAACAGAGGCTTCTGGATTCGGAATAAGACCATCAGGGACATAGCTATATAAGCACTGTTTACCCATCCAATTGTCATACCAGAAATTGGTATTAGTGCCATTCCCAATAATGACTTTCTTGAACTGGAGTATGTAGGCCTTAGCCTTCAGCCAGCTTCTTCGCGCAAAACCCTTCATGTCTCTGAAGTTTGCCTCTCGGAGGTGTCCTTTATATAGATACTTGGCTCTAAAATAAGAAGCCCAAAGAGAATCAGTGTGAATAGCATTCCATAACATTTTAACTCGGAGAGCAGTTTCCATAATCCTGAGAGACATGATGCCAAGACCCCCTTTGGACTGAGTCCTACATACACTCCTCCAGGATTTCTAATGTCTCTTTTTGCCAAAGGGTGAAGACCCCCAAAAAAAATTAGCAAAGGCTTGCTCTATCTGATAATGGATACCAATATGCATAGGAGAAGAAGACAGTGAATATATTGGTAGTGAAGCAAGAACATGCCTAATAAGAACCAATCTGGCACCTTGGGATAAAAGGTTGGCCTTCCATCCAGAGATTCTCTTTTGAGTAGTGTTGATAACCCCAGCGGCAGGCTATTCAGGCCGCTTTGAAAGGGAAGTCTGTTGATGTGATATCGAGCTGTGACCTAGAGGGCGGCGAAAAGCATTTTTTTGACCTTGAGTCGCAGGCTTCGATGGTTGACCCAGGGGGGCCAACCGTGGCCCCCTCGGCGCCTGGCCCTTCTGTGGCCTCCTCTCAACGGGATTCTTCTCACCTTTAGGCTGGCTTTCCTTCGTTGGGCATTTCTTCGACTACTGACGGGAGATCGTTTGCTGAAGTATTGTCTTCTTCCATGGCCCCGCTGGTCGTCCCGGGATCGATCCACTCTCCGGCACTCACCGACAATGGGGAACCTGCAGTTTTCTTTACCCAGGAGGAGATCTCGGCGTCCCTGGGTCCTTTTGCTTTCTCTTTGGTTGCGCGGACCCCTCAGGGAAGACCTGCTTTCTCTGAAATCAGAGCTCATTTGAACAACAGATGCAGATTTACTGATGACTATATGATAAGTGCTCTGGATAACAGACACCTTCTTTTGAGATTCCGAAACTATGAAGATTATCTATCTCTCTTATTAAAGGAGACGCTATTTGTTCATGGTCGTTTATTCCGTTTCTTCAAATGGTCTATGGATTTTTCACCAATAGCAGATTTGCATGTTCTCCCGGTATGGATTTCTTTCCCTGGTCTCCCGGTAAACTTCTATCTAGAACACTTGATTCGGTCTATTGCTGGTAATATTGGTCGAGTTCTGAAGATTGATCAATACACTCTTAATTTGTCTCAAACGAATGCTGCTCGAGTTTGTATTGAGCTGGATATATCCAAGCCGCGCCATTCTCGAGTTTGGATTGGTGTCCCAGGAGGTGGTGCTTGGCAGGATGTCATTTACCCAGAGCTTCCATCTTACTGCTCTACTTGTTCCCGTATTGGTCACAATGTAACAAACTGCAAAGGCTCAAAGAATTCATCCAACCCTGTGAAGCCTAAACAGACTGCAGCTGTCACGCCCCGGGCCGATAGCAGCGGAACGTGTCGTTTGCTCGGAACGTGGCAGTTAAACAGTCGTGAATGATCAAGAGCAATCGCATAAGACCAAGATAATTTCGAACAACAATAGAAATTTATATTTCTATTATAAATCTCTTACAAGAACTTGTTGTCCATCTTGGAGACTTCAACATAATGGAAAAGAAGATAACGACATACTAACAGACTTAGACATGATAACTGAATAAGAGACGCCAAGCTGACTTAACTAGACAACACTATCTAGACTTAAGAAAGATAAAAGACTCGGGTTCACTAGTTTCTGAAGCTCGCTTGCACACTTGTCCCGCCCGTGTGGGTCTCGGTCTTGCTAGCCACCTGATTACCTGAAAATGTTAGAATAAAATGGAGTGAGCGAACGCTCAGTAGGAAATTATATCTCAAGCACTAGCAATGGGTTTAAGTAATTACAAGTTTTCACATGTTTATGCAATAGGGCTATGCATGTATAAATAACTGAGCAAGTGAAATAAACTGATCAATAGAATAACACGTCGTGCAAAACATCCAAGCGAGTATTAATCAAGAAGTATTCATGAGAGACTTTATAGATTATTGGCTATTTCACGCAAGTACATTGCCCGTGTCGGGCCACGCTAGTAAAGTCACGCAAGTCAAGTCACGCACGCAAGAAAAGAGAGATCGTGGAATGCCAAAGATCAAGATAAAGAGTACTCCGGTGCAATGCTAGACACCGTTATCATTAAAACTCCCATGGGCACTAGTACTTTCGGACACTCCTCCCAGGACCAGATCGGGCCCTATATGCACAGCATTCACGATAAATCTAGACATCCACGATAGTTTATAGCCAATAAGGAGTTCCAAGAACAAGCTTTAATTAGGATGATAAGATAAGATTTTCATGGAATTCAAGGGCAAGACCCTTGAGTAAGGACATACTGGCGATAAAATCCACGCAAAGCATATAAATCATGACATGTCGATAAACTGGGTGGAATTGGTTCCCTAACCGGGTACCATGACAAATAAGTGCCCATATGTAGATGGTCACTCCTTTATATAGAATTGTGATCTACAAGAACAGCATGTTAATAACATGAGGTCCACAAGAATCATCATAACAAAATTGATATAGAATTGGGGTCTACAATAACATCTCATTGATGGCATGTTTTCCCCCATTCCTTAAGATAGTTCTCATATCATACATATAGTATAACATGAGGGCCGGTATACCATGTTTCATTAGAGTGACATGGTAAAGATTGTGTAATGGGTTTTTAGGGTACAACCAGCTCAGTCGACCTTGAGGGAATCTAAGGTACGAGGAGTCTTACGGAGGTCTCTATGACTAACTTGCTAGTCCAAAGGAACGGAAAGTCTAATGGAGAGCTTGTATGTCAATGAGAATTGAGTGTGATCGATAAAACAATCGTGAAACGTGGGACTATACTCACGGAGTGGAGAATAGTGCCGATATACATATATATAAATATAATGCAAACCCTCGGTTAGCAGTAACAGGTAAAAACATTTTTCAGGAAAAATAACTACTTTAATAAAGTCATAAATTACGAAATTAACGCCTTAAGTAAGGGCGTTTATCTATATTTCATTTGTGCAGAATTTCAATATTTCAGTATTTTAACAAAAACGCGCCCTGAACAGGGGCGTTTCTTTACAATTTGACGTCGTATGCAGTGGTCGTCCATTCTTTAAATTCTATTTTTGCAGAATATATATTTTCAGGAATTTATCAAAAATACGCCCTGGACAGGGGCGTTACTTTTCAATTCACGCCGTAGACAGGGGCGTTAGTCCTTCAAGAGGTGACCTGGTTAAGGTCGTTAATTCAAGAAATTATAAATTTCTAGATAGTGAAATTTCAGGAAACAAGGTACATGGTCACGATGATAAAAATAACAGGATTTCACAGGTATGCTCATGCATTACATTAGTTTCAAGATTACATAGATATTAAATTTTAAACGTGGGTAATTATTAATTACATGTAATTTCATGAAATTAACGCCTGTGTACAGGGCGTCAAATCTAGAGTTGACGACCTGGTCATGGTCGTTTATTTAAAAGTAGCGCCCTAGTCCAGGGCGTTTCTTTCAAAATTTACAGAAAAATCATTTTAGAACCACAAGAAAACTTATCTAACATGCATGTCATGTTGGTATATTTATTAACTATTGATTTGGGCTACGTTGCTTGAGAAAACCTACCTGAAGACTTGAAGATGAACTCTGAAGGATTTGGTGAGAAGCCTAATACTCTGAAGCTTCAACTGCAACTCAATAACAGCAGCAGCAACAGCAAGAAGAAGAACAATCGTTCTTCAGAAATCTTCACTCTACCGTCAACCTGTAGAGGGAGAGAAAAGGAAGGAAGATGAAGATATTAATAATCTTCACAGATATAACCGAAGTTTTTAGGGAAAAGATAGAAGAACAGTACCTTGTTCTTCACGTTCGAGAAGCAGACTTCCTACAAATAAGAGAAGATCAATTAATGTTCTTCACACGATCGTATAACAGAGGAAACAATGAGGAATAACCTGTGGTTCTGTACATACCGTAGCAGCAGTCGACCAAATAGATTCTAGGGTTCGAGGGGCATGGGCTTTTATAGGATTTTGGGAATCCCATTAGGGCTAGAGTTTGATTAGAAGTAACACTTCCATGATAGAGTCCTTGCCCTCGTAGACACTTACTAGATTAACATAATTCTTCCCTGGATAAGCTCCTGGGTCGAACGGTTCACGAATGGAATTAACGACTTTGGTCAGGTCGTCGATTCTTGAATTGACGACCTGCTTCAGGTCGTTTCTTAATAAGCGCCTTGTGTAAGGGCGTTCTTTTCTTTAAAACACGCCCAAGATTGGGGCGTTTCTTGGCCTTACCTTTTTTGACGTTGGAATTTGACGCCGCGTAGTGAGGGCGTCACTTCTTGAGTCACGCCTTAACTAGAGGCGTTTATAATTTAAATAGCGCCTTTATCCGAGGCGTTATTTCCATTTCACTCTTTTATTTGTTCATTCGTATATAATATATACTTTCCTTCTATTTCTAGGTATATATACATATATACAGGTTTATGTTATGTACTTATGTATATATATATATAGATATATATATATATATATATTGCCTATATGGGAGAAGAAAATAAAACGTGTTAAAAAGCCCATTAATTGCTTGGGTTGAGTTTGGGCCAATGGAGCTTATCATTAACTTAAATGTTTTTAAAGTTACTTGTTAATCCTTTATCAAGGCCTAATAATTTTATTTATAACTAGTTATTTTTATTTGGTCCTTTTTACACAAGTTTACTTTGTTTGGAAGTCTTATTTGCTTATTTGTTAAAACCTTACACATACGACTTATATCTTTTAATAATTTGCATGTATTTCCGTATATGCATAAATAAAGTTCTTAAGACTATCATAATTTTCCTTCTAAGGTTCTATACCTCATTGATTTGGTGTGGCTAGTTCGCACATACATTGAGATCTTAGTAATCTTCCATTTAGAGATTTTATTGCTCATAAGTTCTTTAACTTTTATTAGTCCTTGTCCTAGGTATCAGAGGCAGGTTCGATCTGAGCAACCCCTTAGGAATATCACTTGACCAAGTATTTATTTGAATAAACTTTAATCATTAAACATTATATACTTATGTATATATTTTATTCCTATTTCAAAATTACCGGGCGTTACACCCTCCCCCACTTAAAAGAATTTGGTCCCCAAATTCACATTATCTTTTACTTACAATGGGGGACTACTATAAAGCGTAACAGAAATCTAGATATATCGAGTGGTATAGAATTAATTAAGGCTTAAGGGTGAGGGGTACCTTCCGCAACTTTCCCTCTAGCAAGTTTGGTAAAATTCTGAACTCCTTTTGGAGGCTTCTTGGGGCATTCCGCTATCTTGTGATCTAACTTCCCGCAACGCAGACATGCTCCCGAACTCCACCAACACTCCTTCATTTTGTGACCATATCTTCCACAAGATTTACACTTATCTTGCGGGCGATCCGCCGACGTTTCCCTCTTATTACACTTATTACACTTCTTACATTTCTGGCATTTCTTACACCTTTGTGAAATATCTTTCTCATTTATTCTTTTCTTGGTAACGGCGAAACTTTTGGAGTTATTTGTTTGATCTTTCCCTTCAACTCTTTCTTTTTCTTCCACTACTTTCTCTAGTTCTTGAACTCTCCTGACAAGGCTCGCGTAAACTTGGACATCCACCAAGATCATTTCATGAACAAGGCTCGGCTTAGAGGCTTCCACTTTATCTAGGTTCTTGCAAGGATGAGTGGAGGGATAATTTATTGACTCAAGATTTAGTGTTAATGAAATGTAAATACTTTATCTAACTTTAACCCCAAGTTCTACCCATCTCTCACGGAATTCCTATAGGACGACTGACAAGGATACTCAACCTATAACCTGGTTTCAACAACCTAAGGATTTTGGAAGGTTGAATCCAAATATGACCGACAGGGATACCGGACCTATCACGGAAATTTAACGATTGCGACAACCAAAGCTATGATATGACTAACAAGGATATCTGACCTATCACTGAAACCTGATAACCTGAGGATGTAAAAGCTGAAGCTCTAATATGGTTGATAAGGATGCTTAGTTAACCTGTCATTGGAACCCAATAACTGGAGGATATGAAAGCCGAAGCTCTGATATGACTGACAAGGATGACCTATCCTTGGGACTTTAATAACTGGGGGATATAACAACTGGAGGATGGGAAAGCCGAAGCTCTGATATGGTTTAATAACTGGAGGATAGGAAAGCCGAAGCTCTGATATGGTTTAATAACTGGAGGATAGGAAAGCCGAAGCTCTGATATGGTTTAATAACTGGAGGATAGGAAAGCCGAAGCTCTGATAGGATCCATAAACAACCTAAGAACTGGAGGATATGAAAGCCGAGGCTCTGATATGGTTTAATAACTGGAGGATAGGAAAGCCGAAGCTCTGATATGACAGACAAGGATTCTTAATCTGGAGGATATGAAAGCCGAAGCTCTGATACCACCTCTGTCACGTCCCGGGCCGATAGCAGCGGAACGTGTCGTTTGCTTGGAACGTGGCAGTTAAACAGTCGTGAATGATCAAGAGCAATCGCATAAGACCAAGATAATTTCGAACAACAATAGAAATTTATATTTCTATTATAAATCTCTTACAAGAACTTGTTGTCCATCTTGGAGACTTCAACATAATGGAAAAGAAGATAACGACATACTAACAGACTTAGACAAGATAACTGAATAAGAGACGCCAAGCTGACTTAGCTAGACAACACTATCTAGACTCAAGAAAGATAAAAGACTCGGGTTCACTAGTTTCCGAAGCTCGCTTGCACACTTGTCCCGCCCGTGTGGGTCTCGGTCTTGCTAGCCACCTGATTACCTGAAAATGTTGGAATAAAACGGAGTGAGCGAACGCTCAGTAGGAAATTATATCTCAAGCACTAGCAATGAGTTTAAGTAATTACAAGTTTTCACATGTTTATGCAATAGGGCTATGCATGTATAAATAACTGAGCAAGTGAAATAAACTGATCAATAGAATAACACGTCGTGCAAAACATCCAAGCGAGTATTAATCAAGAAGTATTCATGAGAGACTTTATAGATTATTGGCTATTTCACGCAAGTACATTGCCCGTGTCGGGCCACGCTAGTAAAGTCACGCAAGTCAAGTCACGCACGCAAGAAAAGAGAGATCGTGGAATGCCAAAGATCAAGATAAAGAGTACTCCGGTGCAATGCTAGACACCGTTATCATTAAAACTCCCATGGGCACTAGTATTTTTGGACGCTCCTCCCAGGACCAGATCGGGCCCTATATGCACAGCATTCACGATAAATCTAGACATCCACGATAGTTTATAGCCAATAAGAAGTTCCAAGAACAAGCTTTAATTAGGATGATAAGATAAGATTTTCATGGAATTCAAGGGCAAGACCCTTGAGTAAGGACATACTGGCGATAAAATGCACGCAAAGCATATAAATCATGACATGTCGATAAACTGGGTGGAATTGGTTCCCTAACCGGGTACCATGACAAATAAGTGCCCATATGTAGATGGTCACTCCTTTATATAGAATTGTGATCTACAAGAACAGCATGTTAATAACATGAGGTCCACAAGAATCATCATAACAAAATTGATATAGAATTGGGGTCTACAATAACATCTCATTGATGGCATGTTTTCCCCCATTCCTTAAGATAGTTCTCATATCATACATATAGTATAACATGAGGGCCGGTATACCATGTTTCATTAGAGTGACATGGTAAAGATTATGTAATGGGTTTTTAGGGTACAACCAGCTCAGTCGACCTTGAGGGAATCCAAGGTACGAGGAGTCTTACGGAGGTCTCTATGACTAACTCGCTAGTCCAAAGGAACGGAAAGTCCAATGGAGAGCTTGTATGTCAATGAGAATTGAGTGTGATCGATAAAACAATCGTGAAACGTGGGACTATACTCACGGAGTGGAGAATAGTGCCGATATACATATATATAAATATAATGCAAACCCTCGGTTAGCAGTAACAGGTAAAAACATTTTTCAGGAAAAATAATTACTTTAATAAAGTCATAAATTATGAAATTAACACCTTAAGTAAGGGCGTTTATCTATATTTCATTTTTGCAGAATTTCAATATTTCAGTATTTTAACAAAAACGCGCCCTGAACAGGGGCGTTTCTTTACAATTTGACGTCGTATGCAGTGGTCGTCCATTCTTTAAATTCTATTTTTGCAGAATATATATTTTCAGGAATTTATCAAAAATACGCCCTGGACAGGGACGTTACTTTTCAATTCACGCCCCAGACAGGGGCGTTAGTCCTTCAAGAGGCGACCTGGTTAAGGTCGTTAATTCACGAAATTATAAATTTCTAGATAGTGAAATTTCAGCAAATAGGGTACATGGTCACGATGATAAAAATAACAGGATTTCACAGGTATTCTCATGCATTACATTAGTTTCAAGATTACATAGATATTAAATTTTAAACGTGGGTAATTATTAATTACATGTAATTTCATGAAATTAACGCCTGTATACAGGGCGTCAAATCTAGAGTTGACGACCTGGTCATGGTCGTTTATTTAAAAGTAGCGCCCTAGTCCAGGGCGTTTCTTTCAAAATTTATAGAAAAATCATTTTAGAACCACAAGAAAACTTATCTAACATGCATGTCATGTTGGTATATTTATTAACTATTGATTTGGGCTACGTTGCTTGAGAAAACCTACCTGAAGACTTGAAGATGAACTCTGAAGGATTTGGTGAGAAGCCCAATACTCTGAAGCTTCAACTGCAACTCAATAACAGCAGCAGCAACAGCAATAAGAAGAACAATCGTTCTTCAGAAATCTTCACTCTATCGTCAACCTGTAGAGGGAGAAAAAAGGAAGGAAGATGAAGATATTAATAATCTTCACAGATATAACCGAAGTTTTTAGGGAAAAGATAGAAGAACAGTACCTTGTTCTTCACGTTCGAGAAGCAGACTTCCTACAAATAAGAGAAGATCAATTAATGTTCTTCACACGATCGTATAACAGAGGAAACAATGAGGAATAACCTGTGGTTCTGTACATACCGTAGCAGCAGTCGACCAAATAGATTCTAGGGTTCGAGGGGCATGGACTTTTATAGGATTTTGGGAATCCCATTAGGGCTAGAGTTTGATTAGAAGTAACACTTCCATGATAGAGTCCTTGCCCTCGTAGACACTTACTAGATTAACATAATCATTCCCTGGATAAGCTCCTGGGTCGAACGGTTCACGAATGGAATTAACGACTTTGGTCAGGTCGTCGATTCTTGAATTGACGACCTGCTTCAGGTCGTTTCTTAATAAGTGCCTTGTGTAAGGGCGTTCTTTTCTTTAAAACACGCCCAAGATTGGGGCTTTTCTTGGCCTTACCTTTTTTGACGTTGGAATTTGACGCCGCGTAGTGAGGGCGTCACTTCTTGAGTCACGCCTTAACTAGAGGCGTTTATAATTTAAATAGCGCCTTTATCCGAGGCGTTATTTCCATTTCACTCTTTTATTTGTTCATTCGTATATAATATATACTTTCCTTCTATTTCTAGGTATATATACATATATACAGGTTTATGTTATGTACTTATGTATATATATATATATATATATATATATATATTGCCTATATGGGAGAAGATAATAAAACGTGTTAAAAAGCCCATTAATTGCTTGGGTTCAGTTTGGGCCAATGGAGCTTAGCATTCACTTAAATGTTTTTAAGGTTAATTGTTAATCCTTTATCAAGGCCTAATAATTTTATTTATAACTAGTTATTTCTATTTGGTCCTTTTTACACAAGTTTACTTTGTTTGGAAGTCTTATTTGCTTATTTGTTAAAACCTTAGACATACGACTTATATCTTTTAATAATTTGCATGTATTTCCGTATATGCATAAATAAGGTTCTTAAGACTATCATAATTTTCCCTCTAAGGTTCTATACCTCATTGATTTGGTGTGGCTAGTTCGCACATATATTGAGATCTTAGTAATCTTCCATTTAGAGATTTTATTGCTCATAAGTTCTTTAACTTTTATTAGTCCTTGTCCTAGGTATCAGAGGCAGGTTCGATCTGAGCAACCCCTTAGGAATATCACTTGACCAAGTATTTATTTGAATAAACTGTAATCATTAAACATTATATACTTATGTATATATTTTATTCCTATTCCAAAATTATCGGGCGTTACAGCAGCTGATATCAAAGGTAAGGCCGTTTGGCAGCCAGTAACAAATCAAAAGGAAATAGCAGAAAATCATTTGATTGCCACCAGATCCACTGAAGGTAGCATTCCTTCAATTCTTCCAAGAAATTTTATTCAGGGTAATAGCTCAAATCAGTCTTCGGACTTGAACAAGCCCTGCTTATTAAATCCCTCAAATCCTCCTGCTATAGACCCAGGGGATTCAGCTGAGCGCTCTAACATTTGCTTGCAAGAAGCAATTCCTGTGAAGACTACACCAACAATTAACGTGGAGCAAATTTCTAGTTCTGAGCCAGCATTTCCTCAACTGGTTTCACCAGATTTGGCTCAGGATCCTACTGTTCATGGAAATCAGGAACATATTCATGCTACTCACTCTAAAACTTTGGTCCGCCCAATTTTGGAGCTCCCTTCAAACCAAAACAATTGTCAGGCTGACTCAAAGGTCTTGCCAGAGCATGAGCCTCCATCGATAGATGAGGTCACTACTAGAAGACTGGACATAGTTAGCATGGCAGAAGCTCAAAATGTCCTAGCTTTGTACAGTGAGAGATCAGGGGTTACAACCAGATCCATGTTAAGGACTGGGTCCACGGGTAATCTTCTTGATAATAAACAGTTACAATGAATTTCATTATTTGGAATATTAGAGGGATTGGCAATGATATCTCTATTGGCAGAGTGAAATTTCTCATAAGATCTCATAACATTGACTGCGTTGTGCTGTTGGAACCTAAAATAAACATTACCAGAATGGACAATATCTGCAGAAAATTGGGAATGGACAAGGCTGTGGCTAATGCTGATGGAATGGCACACATTTGGGTCCTTTGGAAAGATACTCTGAACTTTTCGGTGGTCTGCAGGGATGATCAGTAGATGACTCTTCTTCATTCTAATGCTGTTGTACCTGATTTTCACTCAACTTTTGTTTATGCCAAATGCAATATTTTGGAGAGGCAACATATGTGGGCTTCTTTATCTAATGTTCACTCAAAAATAAATGGTCCATGGATGATAGCTGGTGATTTCAATTGCATCACAAGTGTGGACGAAAAGCTTGGTGGTAATTCCCCAAACCTATCTGCTATGACAGACTTTAATAACTGCATATCTGATTGTGCTTTAATAGATGGTGGCTATATTGGTTCTAAATATACCTGGCATAACAATCAAGCTGGAGGCAGAGGTATTTGGGCCCGGTTAGACAGAGTTCTTCTGAATGCAGACTGGCTTACTTATCTCCCTATTACTATTGAACATTTGTCCATGGAGGCTTCTGACCATGCTCCACTTCTTGTTAAACTGGTCTCTCAAGATCGTAGACTGAATATATTTTGCTTTCAGAAAATGTGGATCCTGCATGAGCAATTTATTGAAGCTGTCCAGACATGCTGGCATTCTAGCCCTGTAGCTTCATCTCCTATGAATTGCTTGTACCTTAAGCTCAAAGCTTTAAAAAGGATGCTTCGGACTTGGAATAAAGAAACATTTGGTAATGTTCATCTAAATTTATCGAAAGCTGAGGATGCTGTCCTTCTAGCTGAGCATCAATATGACCTTCAGCCAACTGATGCTAATTGGATAGAATTAGAAGAAGCAAAGAACATTCAATCTGATAGGCTTCTGCAGCATGAGACTTTCTGGAGACAAAAGTCAGGGATCAGGTGGCTCCTGGAGGGTGACAGAAATACCAAATTTTTTCACATGTCTACTTTAGCAAAAAGAAGACAACATAAAATTAGTCAATTGAAAACCCCTGCTGGTAATCTTTCATCAGATCATGAAGTTATGAAAAGAACTGATGTCTCCCATTTTCAGAATGCCTTCTCCACCCAAGATCATCATATTGATAATGACTTCTTGAGCTGTATTCCACATTTAGTTCAGCTGGCTGATAATGACAGACTTTGTGAAATTCCAACTGAAATTGAAGTTCATGATGCAGTTTTCAGTATGTCAGCTGATAGTGCCCCTGGGCCTGATGGGTTCTCTGGGGTGTTTTTCCAAAAAGCATGGAACATCATTGGCCCCTTAGTTATCAGTGCTGTGCAAGAAGCCTTTAGCACCTGGATTCCTCTGCCAAGAATTGTCACTTCCACTTTGATTGCTCTCATTCCTAAAAAGCAAAACTCAGTGGATATTACAGATTATAGGCCGATAAGCTTATGTAATTTTTTCTATAAGATCATTTCCTCAATCATTAACAGAAGATTAGATACCATTCTTCTCAGAATTATTTCTGCTGAGCAGTCTGCTTTTGTTAAAGGGAGACAGATCATAGAAAACATTGTTAGGTTCGGTGCAGTATTCAGAGGGGGGGTGAATGAATATAACCTATTTAAAAGCCTTCACCCAATTAAAAATATGATGCTCACTAACTATCTAAAATGCTAACTAGACAGATATATCAAATCTGAAAGACTAATTAGCAGTAGCGGAATTCAACAAATAGACAGTGAGCAACCAAAGCAAAGCGCACCTAAGTATTCATTCAAACCATTCTTTCACTCAAATAAACTTTCGCTCACTCAACAGATTAAACACTCAGAACAAGATCTGATTAAATCATTTAATGAACCTGTGATCAAACACTTGGAGCGCCCCTATGCAAACATCTAGCGGAAGCAAAAAACATATAGAGAAATCAAACCACTGCACATAGGTTTTTAGGTGGTTCGGTCCAGCAGACCTACATCCACCCCACACTCAATCCGAGTGTGGCTTCCACTAGCTCACGCTAGAAACCGCAGACTCAGTCTGCAACAGGTGCTGCCACACAGCTTGACCAGGGGAACAACCTCCCCTCTTCCTCCCAACAGGAGGGAACCACTAGTGACACCAGTCACTAGCAAACCAGAGACGCAAGTCTCTCTTCCTCCAGACCGGAGGGTAACCCCTGGACTTGAATCCACAAGCCCAGAACTGGAGACAAGTCTCCCTTCCTCCAAACCGGAGGGAACCCACAAGTAGCACCCAGCTACTTGCAACCGGAGATAGCAATCTCCCTTCCTCCAAACCGGAGGGAACCCACAAGTAGCACCCAGCTACTTGCAACCGGAGATGTCAATCTCCCTTCTCCTGAACTAACAGGAGGAACCCCGACCACTCTACAGAGTATCGGAAACACAGCAAACCAGAAAAACAAAGGAAAGAACAATAAACGAAAAAATGACTTCAGCAAAACAGAAAGCTGAAAAACGAAATGCACAATGTGGCTCTCAACGGAGCTGACTGGCCTGGATTTGATCCACGGTCCAGTAGACAGATCTTCAGGTAAGCTTTTCTTCCTCTTCTCTTCTCTTCTTCTTCTTCTCTTTCACTCTCTCGATCTCTGCTCCTCTATACTCTTTGGCTCACACTTCTATCTCTCTCTTTCTCTTTCTTCTGCTCTCCTCTCACTCTCTGCTTCTTCTTCTCTTCACACTCTTCTCGAGCTCTCTACCTCTCTTCTTCTCCTTCTGCTCTTCTTCTTTTTCTTTTCTTCTTCTATCTGGATCGTGGCTCTCTGTATACGCTTTTCTTCTCGCCAACTCGATCACCTTCATCTGTGGACGAAGGTCTCATATATATAGCAGCAGCAGCAGCATCAGCCACGACGTGTGACCTCCACATTTCCAGCCCTAAGAATTCGGACCACGTGGCAGTCTCTCAGCAGGCTTCATTCCAGCCTCGGATCACGTGCCCTCCTTGAACTTCACGATCAAAGCACCTGTAAAATAGAGTATCGGATAAGTCATCAGTTTAAAGAACAACTCTGTATAGACTTATCAGAAGAACAGCGTTTTAGAAGAAACCTGGACGAGGTTAGAACTAAACAACACGAGCTAACAAATGGCAACAACACGGAGACAACACGAAGATAGAATAAGGAAACGACACGAAGTCACTATAACAAAACAAGCACTACAAAAGGAACGACACGAGGTACATACGAAGACATGGAGACAACAGTAACCGACACGAGCTGAGGTTACTAAAGCGACAACGACACGCGGTGTGGAAAACACGACACGAAGACCTGAAAAGGAAAACGACACGAAGTCATGAGAACAGCACAAGGTGAAAACGACACGGGCTGACCACAACACGTGATGAAACATAGAAACCGACACGAAGTAAGAACGACATGGAGACAGCACAGACACGTGCTTGACTTTGAGAAGAGTTCACGAAGTAAACTCAACACGAAGATAGAGACACTAAGGCAACACGGAGACACGAGTACACGGGAAACACGAAGACAACTTTGAGTACAAAGTTGCTCGAACATCCGAACGACTCGAAGACAAGGACGACACGGGGTGACAACAACTCGAAGATGACAACAGGAATTGACACGGAGTATGACCAAGGCGAGAGGGACAGAAACAGTACGAAGACTCAAACGCAGAAATAACACGAAGACGTAAACAATAAAATAACACGAAGATGAAGACACTAAAATAACACGAGGACACGAAGACAAAACCAACACGAAGACACGACAAGGAAAACGACACGAAGTCTAACCTCATACAAGTTATCCTGTCACGCATGGAAATCAACGCGAAGTGTTGTAAGCTCATACGACACGAGATCTTTTCGTGTTAGTGAGGGGAAACAACACGAGGTGAGACTTCACGCTGTACAGAACTTGGAAGACCAGTGTTGAATGAGTAGACGTGTAGTATATCATGAAAGAAGGCCAGTGTACAGACTTGGAGGCCTGAAGGCGATGTGAGTAACAGTCCAATGTATGGACTTTGACTCAAAATGAGACTGACAGTGTATACACTTAGCCAAGGCAATGCACTGTATGGACTTCCATGAGACGCTCAATGTGCAGACTTACTGTCAATCAATGTGTAGACTCTGTAAATGCATATGAAAGCTTTATGCAGCAGATAATAGTCTGAAACTTCAATTACAATGATTCACAGTGTAAACAAATAAACTGACTGAGCATATGAAAGCCTGAATGAACATTTCAACAGGATGACTCACAGTGACTTACATCAAACACCAATCATCAAAACCAAATCAATCATTAAAACCACAGCAATGAATGCTTTATGCATCAGTTTAACATGTAGCATGACCTCACATCAAATATGTTAATCTAAACTGAGCAGCAGGATGACTGAACATTTGATTAACTTACATCAACAATCAATCATCAAAACCAAATCAATCATCAAAACCAGATAAATCATTAAAACCACAGCAATGAATGCTTTATGCATCAGTTTAACATGTAGCATGACTGATCATCAAATATGACTCTAAATTGAGCAGCAGGATGACTGAACATTTGATTAACTCACACCAACAATCAATCAACAAAACCATCATCAAAACCACAGGGGCACAACAATCTCCCCCTTTTTGATGATGGCAACACTTTCAATATATTGAGTCATTCTGATGATGTGAGGCATTCTGAAGACATTCTGAAGACTCAAATTATTCTCCCCCTTTGACTTCATCAAAAAGAAAAATAATTTGAGAAATTACAGCATGTATAAGAGTTCAGTCAATTTCTCCCCCTTTCAAGAACATGATTCTCCCTTTTTGGCAAACAATCTCCCCCTTTGATATAAACAAAATAAACCATGGGAAGGGTTAAATGCAAAAATGCAGATGCAACAAGGAATGCAATACTCCCCCTAAGTATGTGAATGCAAGGTCACAAATGATATGAACATGATTCAGTGTGACAAGGAATGCTCCCCCTGAATAGATGCCAATTGATATGAAATTGATGCAAGACTTGGAATCTCCCCTTCAATAAGTGGAATCTTATGAGATGAAAGAGAAGGATACCACAGGGGCAAATAAGGAGAGGTTCAGGTCAATGAGTCAATACCATGAGCAGAAGAGTTTCAATTAACAGATTTTTCAAGGATGTTCCAAACATAAGAAATTCTGCCAGATCTTCAAGGAGATATCAATCTCATAAATCTAAAGCATAAGTTTTCAAAGTCTTCTATCATAAGGGCTTATGAATGACATTTATTGAACATCATGGTTCAAACGTGATGTATGCAGAGTTTATCAATAAAATTCTGTAATGATATCTAAAACCATGGTTTAATAAAAATGAACCAAGCCCTCATATTTATCTTGATTATCCTCCCTTTGTCTTACACAATCAAATCTATTGACTTCTTTCAGAATTACATGTACTAGTATTGAAATCAAGCAATTATGAAGTCATATGATTTTGTCTAGGGTTGTAGCAATTTGATTTTTTGCATCAATATTCAGATATTTCAATTTATTCAACAATTTTCCTTGCTACAAATTTTACGTGCTTTCTAGTTTAGTACACACCTTGTAACTAGAGGATATACCTTGATCAGAGGCCAATATCCCTAAGTCCTTAGTGTGACTAACTGTCATGCCTTATGTAAACAGAGTTAGCATTTACACATCATGACACACTACAGCTCAATTTTTAATGAGTGAATTGTATTTCTCAGTGTGCATGCCATTGCTCTGCCTGATTTTCAATGAATTCTCATTTTACAGAGTTAACTAAGGCACCTCATGACACAGTCCTTTGGACTTGTGTTTCTCAGTGACCAATGTCATTGCTCTGACAGATATTACCCTTTAGACATTTCAGAAACATTCATTTGCTTCAAAACAATATTAATCTCATGTACTTAACCAATTAAAGTCATGTATTCAAAAAGTGCAGATTTCAGAAGTTTTTGCAAGACATAGCATGAAACAGTTGGTTAAGATTTATTAAACATGATTCAGATATGTTAAGAGATTTTGAAGTTAAACTCCATGAATACATTAAGCTTAAACCACATAAGTTATTTCAGTCATTCTTAAGAATGTATAATAGAAGATTTCTAGTTCAAGAGTTTTTCAGATTTATGATCGAGATAGCCCATTGAAATCTTCATGAAAGACTGATAGAATTCTGAAGTCAAATGATATCAATTGATAGTAGAAGTACCAATTGTTAAGAGAGATTGTGAAGCTCAAAGTTTTTCAGAATATGATTAAGGTTTGTCAACAAAATCAGTAAGAGAGGATATGCAGTGAGCTCTGACCCATGTATGCATTTGACAGCCTATATGCAATGCACTATATGTATGCAGGGACATGCAAAGACTCAACATTTAATTGCTATGCAAAGATATGCAACTAACTCCCCCTGAGAACATGCAATGTTTGCACTGAAAACTGAACATATGATACCAAATGATTCATGCACAATCAGACTGTCCTTATCAGCAAGGTGACCCATGGTACTAGGCGGAGCACTTGGTCTAAAAGACCAGCTCTCACATAGTAAGGACCTCCGGACAGATTTCCCTGCCTTTTGGTAGCTTACCATTTGATATACCATAGAGGTCATAAATAACAAGGTAAACTCAACAGTCCTATATGCAATTCAGGTTTTCAATGAATTATGCAATAGACAGTTTTCAAACAGCATTCACATTCAGTTCAGGTTTTCAGAAATTTCAGAGTACATGATATGCAATTCAACATACAAGAAGTCTGGCATATCATTCATCATGGCATTGATATGTAATGCATTCAGAGGTAAACGGCAATTATTTCCATGTGCATTTCAGATTTTCAATTAGATTCAGTTAGATGATGCACAAAAGAATTAATCATGATATGCAGGCATTTAGAGCACCCAAATTCAGAAGACAGAATTTAAGTAGAGTTTTTCAGAGCTAACCTGAAATGTAGTCATGGGGTTTTCATTCTTGAGTGCCTTGGTTGATTAACCCCCTTTATTCATTTCCAAGACACACCTGCAAAGATTAATCATTTTGATCCTGCAGGAACCCAAGCAGTCTTGGGTCCTGTATTACCCCCAATAGGTGTTCTAAAAGGTTTCTTACCAGAATAATCATCAAATTCCATCAGATAGCAATTATTCATGGAATGACTAACCCTTCCACAATATCTACATGACACCACCGAATTAGCTGAAGTATGATGCCTATGTAGATGAGCATGAGTATTTCTTTGATTATCATGAAAATTTTTCTTTCCATAATCAACTAGCCAACAGTTGGCAGCTTTGTGGCCTAGCTTACCACATTCAGAACATGTAGAAATCTTTCTTTTATATGCAACTTTATTTCTTCCAAAGTCATTTTTCTTTGTAGGAAATTTAGCATATTTGAAATTCATATTCCTACCCTGGATATGCCAACAGTCTTTGACTGTGTGGCCATGCTTTCTACAATGAGAACATTGAAGGGGGTTTCTTTTAAACGACCCTGACCAGCATTGTGCAGCAACATGTCCTATTTTTCCACAGTTATAACAATCAATTTTCTTATCCCACGGGACATGCTTTCTAGCCTGATTGTTTTGAGCAGCTGCTAGGTCATCCTTTTCCATCAAGTTACAATCATGCATCAAATGTCCATGTTTGTGACAGTAGTGACAGATCATTTTCTTTCTAGATGCATGCGAGTGTGGGTGAGGACTGTGATCAATATGCATAGAAGAGTTCTTTCTATATGTTTTCTGTTTTTCATTCTCTTTCTGATTTTTGTACTGAGGTGAGAATGAGGTAGAGGGCTTTTCTTGTTCTGAAGTTTTAACGAAAACAGTCTTCAGTTTTTCTCCAAAAGCCTTCTCAGCCTTCTTCATGTCTGGACTGTAACCCAGTCCCTCCTTCTGAAAATTTACATTCGCACCAAGGAGCTTATTCAAATTGTCTCTTCCCTTAACAAATTTTGACAGGGAGTTCTTTAGATCTTCAATTTCTCTTTCCAAAGACACAATGTGGTCCTCACACAAAATAAGTTGATTTTGCAATTCATCATTCAGACTCTTCAGAATCTCATTTTCTTGTGTCAATGTGAATTCAATACTCACTTCATTTTCTTTCAGAATAGATTTCCCTTTTTCAACTGTCAGCCATTTTTCAGAAAAAATAGTATTAAGAACCATTAGCTTTTTATTTTGATCTTTCAAGTAGACATTTTCTTCAATCAGCTTATCTTTTAATTTCTCAATTTCCTTCTTCTGAGTCAGCAGAGAATCATTTTCCTCTTTTAAGGAAGTGATTATGTTTTCCTGTACATTATCATCAGAGTGTACATCTTCAATCAATTCCTTCAATTTAGATTTTAGATTTTCATTTTCAGCCTTTAGACATGTGATTTCAGCATTTTTCTCTTTTCTGACTTAACTCTTTCATATTTTTCAAGTAAATGCTCATGCATGGCAACTAAATCATCATGACTAATATCCTCGGTCTCAGAGTTTACCTGGGATGAGGACTCATCTGATTGATCACTCCTTCTTGCCATGAGATATTCTTCTCCCTGTTCCACGTGTGTTGTAGTCACTCTATCAAACATTTCCTTTGCAGTGCTACAATCT
The DNA here is from genome assembly GCA_022559845.1 of Amorphophallus konjac. Lineage (NCBI taxonomy): Eukaryota > Viridiplantae > Streptophyta > Magnoliopsida > Alismatales > Araceae > Amorphophallus > Amorphophallus konjac. The sequence goes on from CM040121.1 coordinate 373,007,179, forward strand.
GAGAAGGAAGGAAAATCATCAGAACCGATTGCAGCCTTCATTAAATTTAGAGCTCTCACATTATCATCATTTTTCAACTTGTGGACATGAGTCCACTTGGACTTATCCTCAGGAAGTTCATGTGGACTGTGAGAGATAACCTTCCACAATTGTGGATTAATAGAGTTAACATGCTTGTGCATACGATATAGCCAGAATTGAATATTTGAGCTACTGAATAGTGGAGGATGAGCCATGACAGCACAACAGATTAATGCAACAGGAATATTGATGCACTAAAAATAAAATTAGCACCTAAGACCGCAAGATCGATCTGCAGGTCGCTGGACCTTGTATGTAGACACCTGCTCTGATACCAATTGTTAGGTTCGGTGCAGTATTCAGAGGGGGGGTGAATGAATATAACCTATTTAAAAGCCTTCACCCAATTAAAAATATGATGCTCACTAACTATCTAAAATGCTAACTAGACAGATATATCAAATCTGAAAGACTAATTAGCAGTAGCGAAATTCAACAAATAGACAGTGAGCAACCAAAGCAAAGCGCACCTAAGTATTCATTCAAACCATTCTTTCACTCAAATAAACTTTCGCTCACTCAACAGATTAAACACTCAGAACAAGATCTGATTAAATCATTTAATGAACCTGTGATCAAACACTTGGAGCGCCCCTATGCAAACATCTAGCGGAAGCAAAAAACATATAGAGAAATCAAACCACTGCACAGAGGTTTTTAGGTGGTTCGGTCCAGCAGACCTACATCCACCCCACACTCAATCCGAGTGTGGCTTCCACTAGCTCACGCTAGAAACCGCAGACTCAGTCTGCAACAGGTGCTGCCACACAGCTTGACCAGGGGAACAACCTCCCCTCTTCCTCCCAACAGGAGGGAACCACTAGTGACACCAGTCACTAGCAAACCAGAGACGCAAGTCTCTCTTCCTCCAGACCGGAGGGTAACCCCTGGACTTGAATCCACAAGCCCAGAACTGGAGACAAGTCTCCCTTCCTCCAAACCGGAGGGAACCCACAAGTAGCACCCAGCTACTTGCAACCGGAGATAGCAATCTCCCTTCCTCCAAACCGGAGGGAACCCACAAGTAGCACCCAGCTACTTGCAACCGGAGATGTCAATCTCCCTTCTCCTGAACTAACAGGAGGAACCCCGACCACTCTACAGAGTATCGGAAACACAGCAAACCAGAAAAACAAAGGAAAGAACAATAAACGAAAAAATGACTTCAGCAAAACAGAAAGCTGAAAAATGAAATGCACAATGTGGCTCTCAACGGAGCTGACTGGCCTGGATTTGATCCACGGTCCAGTAGACAGATCTTCAGGTAAGCTTTTCTTCCTCTTCTCTTCTCTTCTTCTTTTTCTCTTTCACTCTCTCGATCTCTGCTCCTCTATACTCTTCGGCTCACACTTCTATCTCTCTCTTTCTCTTTCTTCTGCTCTCCTCTCACTCTCTGCTTCTTCTTCTCTTCACACTCTTCTCGAGCTCTCTACCTCTCTTCTTCTCCTTCTGCTCTTCTTCTTTTTCTTTTCTTCTTCTATCTGGATCGTGGCTCTCTGTATACGCTTTTCTTCTCGCCAACTCGATCACCTTCATCTGTGGACGAAGGTCTCATATATATAGCAGCAACAGCAGCATCAGCCACGACGTGTGACCTCCACATTTCTAGCCCTAAGAATTTGGACCACGTGGCAGTCTCTCAGCAGGTTTCATTCCAGCCTCGGATCACGTGCCCTCCTTGAACTTCACGATCAAAGCACCTGTAAAACAGAGTATCGGATAAGTCATCAGTTTAAAGAACAACTCTGTATAGACTTATCAGAAGAACAGCGTTTTAGAAGAAACCTGGACGAGGTTAGAACTAAACAACACGAGCTAACAAATGGCAACAACACGGAGACAACACGAAGATAGAATAAGGAAACGACACGAAGTCACTATAACAAAACAAGCACTACAAAAGGAACGACACGAGGTACATACGAAGACATGGAGACAACAGTAACCGACACGAGGTGAGGTTACTAAAGCGACAACGACACGCGGTGTGGAAAACACGACACGAAGACCTGAAAAGGAAAACGACACGAAGTCATGAGAACAGCACGAGGTGAAAACGACACGGGCTGACCACAACACGTGATGAAACATAGAAACCGACACGAAGTAAGAACGACATGGAGACAGCACAGACACGTGCTTGACTTTGAGAAGAGTTCACGAAGTAAACTCAACACGAAGATAGAGACACTAAGGCAACACGGAGACACGAGTACACGGGAAACACGAAGACAACTTTGAGTACAAAGTTGCTCGAACATCCGAACGACTCGAAGACAAGGACGACACGGGGTGACAACAACTCGAAGATGACAACAGAAATTGACACGGAGTATGACCAAGGCGAGAGGGACAGAAACAGTACGAAGACTCAAACGCAGAAATAACACGAAGACGTAAACACTAAAATAACACGAAGATGAAGACACTAAAATAACACGAGGACACGAAGACAAAACCAACACGAAGACACGACAAGGAAAACGACACGAAGTCTAACCTCATACAAGTTATCCTGTCACGCATGGAAATCAACACGAAGTGTTGTAAGCTCATACGACACGAGATCTTTTCGTGTTAGTGAGGGGAAACAACACGAGGTGAGACTTCACGCTGTACAGAACTTGGAAGACCAGTGTTGAATGAGTAGACGTGTAGTATATCATGAAAGAAGGCCAGTGTACATACTTGGAGGCCTGAAGGCGATGTGAGTAACAGTCCAATGTATGGACTTTGACTCAAAATGAGACTGACAGTGTATACACTTAGCCAAGGCAATGCACTGTATGGACTTCCATGAGACGCTCAATGTGCAGACTTACTGCCAATCAATGTGTAGACTCTGTAAATGCATATGAAAGCTTTATGCAGCAGATAATAGTCTGAAACTTCAATTACAATGATTCACAGTGTAAACAAATAAACTGACTGAGTATATGAAAGCCTGAATGAACATTTCAACAGGATGACTCACAGTGACTTACATCAAACACCAATCATCAAAACCAAATCAATCATTAAAACCACAGCAATGAATGCTTTATGCATCAGTTTAACATGTAGCATGACCTCACATCAAATATGTTAATCTAAACTGAGCAGCAGGATGACTGAACATTTGATTAACTTACATCAACAATCAATCATCAAAACCAAATCAATCATCAAAACCAGATAAATCATTAAAACCACAGCAATGAATGCTTTATGCATCAGTTTAACATGTAGCATGACTGATCATCAAATATGACTCAAAATTGAGCAGCAGGATGACTGAACATTTGATTAACTCACACCAACAATCAATCAACAAAACCATCATCAAAACCACAGGGGCACAACAAACATTGCTATGGCCCAAGAGCAATCTCTTGAATTGGGTAGAAAAACAAGAGGCTCAAATGCTATGTTTAAGCTTGATATGGCTAAAGCCTATGATAGACTTGAATGGGATTTTCTTTATTAAGTTATGCTCAGATTTGGTTTCAGTAATACATTCGTATCTCTCATTGATAGACTAATCAGCAACTGTTGGTTTTCTATTTTACTAAATGGAGACACTGCTGGCTTTTTCAAATCAACCAGAGGAATTCGTCAAGGTGACCCATTAGCTCCCTCCCTATTTGTCATAGCTGAAGAAGCACTTAGCAGGTCGCTTAGAAATGCCTTCAGCAGTGGCCGGATAGAGTGGTTCTCAGGTCATCAGAGATGCCCAAATATATCCCATTTACTATTTGCAGATGATACTCTGATTTTCAGTAAAGCCACGTCAACTTCCATTAGAAATTTACTGAATCTTCTTCATACTTATGAACATGCATCAGGCCAACTGATTAATGTCAGCAAGAGTGGCTTTTTAGTTCACCCCAAGAAGCCTATTTCTGTTGCTCAGCGTATTTAGAATCTCACTGGATTCTCTAGGCTTTCATTTTCTCATAAATACCTTGGAATGCCCCGTGGCAGCATCTTCATCGACAACCTGTTCAGGAAAACGGAAGAGTGGCAGAACCGGCGAAGCTTGGAGAGTCGGCGTTCTCTTCATAATTTCCCCACCCCGCTTGGCCGGCTGAAGGCCCCTCCCTGCGTGGAGGTAATCTTGGTTGTAATAAGTCTAACCCCCACCCCAAGAGCCCCCCTCCTGCGAGAGGTGTAGTTCATGTAATAATATTTTCACAGATTTGAAGCGACACCGACGCGGCTTGCGGGCGCAAACCCTTGCCTCCCCACTCGCCCCCGTCTTCGGCCATAGTTGGCGTCTTCACGCCGGCTAGGTGAGCCTCGGTCCCCCTTTCCTTGCTGGTCAATATCACTTGCTTAGCTTAGTATTCTTGCTTTGCTGCGTCGGACGGAGAGCGAGGGCCCGGCCCAAATTGCCGAACACGTGAGTGTCCATCGCGGGTGAGTTGTGAGCGAGCCATTTCAACCCACACCCATGGTGTGACGGCCGCCCGTGAGTGGGCATCCCTGGCCCAATTGGGGTTCTCCGCAAGCTTGCCAAGCACCGGAGCATCATTGTCCCACCCCGGACCCTCTTCATTATCGTTTAGTTGCCCACGGGCATAAGGGTGCACCAAGCGAGTGAGCCGCTCGAGTGGTATCATCGCCAATTTGCTTGCTTGCAACCTTAGGTCCAAGGGTCATATTGTCTTGTGGTCATCACCCCAAGGTGGTGTCACATCACCCCTCTTCCCCACATAATTCCTCAACTTCCTAGGCCATTTCAAATTTGAAAAGCCCTTCCCTCCACTTGTTTTGGCCGCCCCACTCCCTTCCATTAGGCTAGGTTCGCCCCCTTCCTCCCCTTCACCCTCCACCCTCCTCTCACCCTCCCCTTAGGCTGAACCAGAACACCTCCTTGCGCCACCTCCTCCTCCAGCCCCTCCCTGTGCGGAGGTAGTTTTGGTTGTAATCCATTAACCCCCACCCCAAGGTCCCCCTCCTGCGAGAGGTGTAGTGTTGTAACTTGTTTGGGCAGGTCAAGCTACACCGCCGCGGCGTGTGGGGATCCACTCGCCTCCCCACTCGCCCTCATCTCCAAGCGGGACCAGTTTCTTCAAACCGGTCGAGTAAGTGCTCACACCTCACTCCATTTAGTGTTTGTCTTTCAATATTAGTTCTAGTTCCGCTGGTTATGCGAGTGAGAGCTCGATCCTCAAGCCCCGTTGCCTTGAGTGATCACCGTGGGAATAAGTGCAACCGGTGCCTTCGACACTTTGTCGGCCCCATTGAATTGAGCTTCCACATCCATAGGGAATCAAATCTTGGCCTTGCTGGCCCTCTACCAGCAAGGGCCCAACCCCACATCCTCCACTTGGCTTCGCCAAGTCACCCCGGGCTTGGGTGAGCGACGGGAGGGCGGCGGTCCAAAATTGGCCCTTTTGATTGTGAATGTGCTTGCTTGCCTAAGTCTTAGGTTGTGTCACATAAGTTGGTATCAGAGCATGTCTTTGACTTGTCTCTATCAAGTCTAAGTCCTAGGACCTTTGCATTGTGTGTCCAACCTCTTTTGTCCCTTGTCTTGCATGTCCACCCGTAGTGGTGCTAGTTACCGACCCGATCCATCATCATCGGTTCCACCCATGGATCCCAATCCTCACCTCAATCAAGATGCTCCTAGGGAGGAACCCCAAGATCAAATGAATAGGGTAGATGCTGCCCTTACAAACATTCTTGCCCAACTTGAGTCCCTTTCTACTCGAATTGCTCGGCTAGAAGAGCATGAGTTCCACCCAAGGAACAATGAGCCTAGAGTCCACCCTCCACATGTTGAACCTCATAGGGAAGACCCTCATCCAAGGAATAATGAACCAAGAGTCCATCCACCACATGGTGAGCTACATAGGAATGAGTTTCACCCAAGGAATAATGACCCAAGAGTCCACCCTCCACATGTTGAGCCTCATAGGGATGAGTTCCACCCAAGGAATAATGGACCAAGAGCCCATCACCCACATGCTGAAATTTATAGGGAGGACTTGGACCTTGACTGATGGGGACATCACCTCCCATGCCCACGTTCACAGCTCGTCTCCTCGCCCCGGTTGCATCTGGCATGGTCTAGTTATCTAATTTTGAGTCCTACGTAATTTTTATTTGAGTCATTTGATGTAATTTTCATTTTACTTGAGTCATGTCCCTAGGTCTTATGCTTATTTCCCTAAGTTTGAGAGTCATTATGTTGTTTAGTTAGTTATTGGGCTCAATTCATTAGGTTTGGCCCAAGTGCACCCCCCTACCCCCTCGGTTATTTGTCATTGAGTCTTATGTCAGGGACTTATTGTAAAATGTGGGTTGCCTATATATAGGACCCCATTCCCCCCATTTCAACTAATGAATCAATCAATGAAAAAATACCATTTGAGAGTTCAAAGATTAGTTTAATGGAGAGAATCCAATTGGGTGAGAAGCCCTAGGGTGAGAGAGTCCCCACCCCCCCTTCTTCTCTCTCCTCTCTCTCCTCCACTAAGGGGTTCGCCCCTTTCTCTCTCTCCTCCTCCTCCCTCCCAACTTCTAACCCCCACCTACCCCATTAAAGTCCCTCCACTTCCCATAGCCACCATTACTCCACCCCCCCTAGTTCCAAGGTAACATTCCCCCATTCCAACACTATCTACCCCATTCGAACAATATCTTCCCCATTCCAACACACTCACCCCTCTTCCCCACATAATTCCTCAACTTTCTAGGCCATTTCAAATTTGAAAAGCCCTTCCCTCCACTTGTTTTGGCTGCCCCACTCCCTTCTATTAGGCTAAGTTCGCCCCCTTCCTCCCCTTCACCCTCCACCCTCCTCTCACCCTCCCCTTAGGCTGAACCAGAACACCTCCTTGCGCCACCTCCTCCTCCAGCCCCTCCACTACCCTTAGCCACCTTCCACAGCTCCCCTCTATCCCCATCCACCCCTTATTCATCTCCCCTTAACCATATGCCCCCTTCTCCTTCTTCTTCCCTATTCATTAGAAGCTATACCTAGGTCGCTGCTAGCAGTTCAGAAGTTGCAGGTGAACCAGCAACTTGCAGCGGCCACCACGACTTCCTCTGGACGAGTTTGAAGACCCAAAAGCTATCGTTGGAAGCGTCTACCAGTCTCCTTCGCAACAGAAGTGGTTTCGACTTCATCCGAGTTGTGTGCTGCCTGGGAGATTCATCCTCCCACAGCTGCGCAGTGGTGCCTCTGCTGAAGACCTGATCCTGAGTAGAAGCTCTGCCACGACAAACCCCAGAAGAATCCGTTCAAGAGCTCTTCTACAAAGTTCTTCATCACCTTGTCTACTTTCAGAATCAAGAAACGGAACTTCAATCGGCGTTCGTGAACCAGAGTTATCATTTTTTTCCCTCAGCTGCGCCGTTCTGCTACCCACAGTTTGCACCGACCAGTCACCCTTGTTCAGAGCTTCCAAGTCTTCTCCGGCATCTTTTGGCTTCCCCGTCAGTTTTTATACGAATAGGACTCATCCACGGTTCCAACGACTCTGACGGTGCTTGATTCCAAGTTCGGGAGCTATCGGGGTGTCCTCTTCAACCTGCTGTTAGAAGTTTGAAGCTGCCAGTCTGAGGATCTGGTGCTCTTTTCGAACCTCCACCCAGGTCAGCAGCAGCTCCAGAAGAAATCAAAAAAATTCAGAGGAGTTCCAGTACCAGTCCCGAAGAATTTCCCACAGGTCCCACCTTCAGCAAAATTCTTGAGCAAGTTCTGCAGTAGCAACATCGACTATCTGTCCCTGTTCAGAGAGAGTAGGCAGAACCGGTGTCTTCACCTCTTCATTACTTTTAGCCCAAGTTTCCCCTCCCCGCTTGGCCGGCTGAAGGCCCCTCCCTGTGCGGAGGTAGTTTTGGTTGTAATCCATTAACCCCCACCCCAAGGTCCCCCTCCTGCGAGAGGTGTAGTGTTGTAACTTATTTGGGCAGATCAAGCTACACCGCCGCGGCGTGTGGGGATCCACTCGCCTCCCCGCTCGCCCTCGTCTCCGAGCGGGACCGGTTTCTTCAAACCGGTCGAGTAAGTGCTCACACCTCACTCCATTTAGTGCTTGTCTTTCAATATTAGTTCTAGTTTCGCTGGTTATGCCAGTGAGAGCTCGATCCTCAAGCCCCGTTGCCTTGAGTGATCACTGTGGGAATAAGTGCAATCGGTGCCTTCGGCACTTTGTCGGCCCCATTGAATTGGGCTTCCACATCCATCGGGAATCAAATCTTGGCCTTGTTGGCCCTCTACCAGCAAGGGCCCAACCTCACATCCTCCACTTGGCATCGCCAAGTCACCCCGGGCTTGGGTGAGCGACGGGAGAGCGGCGGCCCAAAATTGGCCCTTTTGATTGTGAATGTGCTTGCTTGCCTAAGTCTTAGGTTGTGTCACATCATTGACCCCTACCATGACTATGAGGGGCCTCGCCACCATCACATTCATGAAAGGCGTCCACGGGACGACCCGGATGACCCTCTCTTAAGGATGATTAAAGTAGAGGCCCCAAACTTTGATGGTTCCCATGAACCAAGTGTCTACTTAGAATGGGAGACCGCCATGGACCAATACTTTGAATGGTACCCTATGACCGACCAAAGGAGGGTAAGATTGGCCAAAATGCATCTCACTAAATTAGCCAAAACTTATTGGCTAAACCAAGAGGGTTTAAGAAGGATTAGGCGGGAAGAGCCTCTTGATACTTGGGAGGGTATGAAGAATCAACTTAAGAACAAATACCTTCCCCAATCCTACCATCAAATGCTCTTAGATGAATGGCAAAGCCTCACCCAAGAAGGGATGATAGAAATCAAGCGAGTTGCCAGGCCAAAGCTGATCGTGGAAGCTGCTGGGCCGTTGATGAACGCGCTACCTTTGGATAGCGCTACCTGAAGAAGGCGCTCGGTGTCCCTAGCGCGATCTCAGCCAGAAGCTCGACTGCAGACGGTCCAACTTCCTGACGCTTGGAACTTCGAAAGTCTTCAATGTCCATTGTTTCCCATGGATGTAATCAATGTTCTTGCATTGTTTTGTCTTCCCCTTTCCCTATATACGTACCCCCATCTCATTTGATTAAGCAATAGAGAAAAAATGAATGTTTGAAAGAGTTTGAGTATAGCATGGCTATCTCCCCCCAAATCTTTGGAATCCCCTCCCTCCTCCCCTCTTCGGGTGCGATGCCCATGCTCTTCTTCTAATCCTCCCTATCTCCCCTTCAATGGAGGACGTTCGAAGTTCCGAGTGCATCGGCCCTGAGACGGGGTCGGGTGTGAGGCCCCATTCGGGGCTCCGTTCTTCCACCACCAACGATCGCCACCCTCCACCACCACCAATGATGCTGCCAATGCCAAGATGGAGCTCGGTTGCACCGGTCCTGCGATGGGATCGGGTGAGAGGCCCCAGCCAAACTCCCTCACGGTCCTAGCACGCTCTGCCACGCCACCCTTTCTCCCCCGTCGCCCACCCCCGCATCCACCTTCACCAAGTTATCCTAGCTAGTATTAGGTTAGTTTAATCTATGTTTAGAGCCCCTCATGTGTTTTTAAGTTCCATCGTGTGTTACTCATCTTCTAAAGTGTTTCTCCACCATGATTCCTTCCCCGGAGTCTTCCACGGGCGCCCCAAAGGCAAAGATCGTCGTTCTGCTGCTGCCTGAGAACGCGCTAGGACGATATAGCGTGTTCTTCATGAACGCGCTAGGAGGCTATAGCACGATTTCGAGCAGAAGGAAGAAGAAGGCCACCCCCTCCCAATCCTATTTCACATCAAGTGGTATCAGAGCTTAGGGAACCAGCCTGTTCTCACAGACTGGGATCTTGAGCTACTAGGTTCGAGGATGAACCTTCCAAAGTGGAGGGGTTTGATAGAAATCAAGCGAGCTGCCAGGCCAAAGCTGATCGTGGAAGCTGCTGGGCCGTTGATGAACGCGCTACCTTTGGGTAGCGTGACCTGAAGAAGGCGCTAGGTGTCCCTAGCGCGATCTCAGCCAGAAGCTCGACTGCAGACGGTCCAACTTCCCGACGCTTGGAACTTCGAAAGTCTTCAATGTCCACTATTTTCCATGGATGTAATCAATGTTCTTGCATCGTTTTGTCTTCCCCTTTCCCTATATATGTACCCCCATCTCTTTTGATTAAGCAATAGAGAAAAAAATGAATGTTTGAAAGAGTTTGAGTATAGCATGGCTATCTCCCCCCAAATCTTTGGAATCCCCTCCCTCCTCCCCTCTTTGGGTGCGATGCCCATGCTCTTCTTCTAATCCTCCCTATCTCCCCTTCAATGGAGGACGTTCGAAGTTCCGGGTGCATCGGCCCTGAGACGGGGTCGGGTGTGAGGCCCCATTCGGGGCTCCGTTCTTCCTCCACCAACGATCGCCACCCTCCACCACCACCAATGATGCTGCCAATGCCAAGACGGAGCTCGGTTGCACCGGTCCTGCGATGGGATCGGGTGAGAGGCCCCAGCCAAACTCCCTCATGGTCCTAGCACGCTCTGCCACGCCACCCTTTCTCCCCCGTCGCCCACCCCTGCATCCACCTTCACCAAGTTATCCTAGCTAGTATTAGGTTAGTTTAATCTATGTTTTGGGCCCCTCATGTGTTTGTTAAGTTCCATCGTGTGTTACCCATCTTCTAAAGTTTTTCTCCACCATGATTCCTTCCCCGGAGTCTTCCACGGGCGCCCCCAAGGCAAAGATCGTCGTTCTGCTGCTGCCTGAGAACGCGCTAGGACGATATAGCGCGTTCTTCATGAACGCGCTAGGAGGCTATAGCACAATTTCGGGCAGAAGGAAGAATAAGGCCACCCCCTCCCAATCCCGTTTCACATCAAGGGAAGACCGTGGTAGAATATATTGAGAAGTTTGACTCCTATCTTTTGAAGTGCGGAGTTCATGAGGACCCGGCCGTTACCTTGTCTCGCTTTAGGAATGGACTTCAAAGTCACATCAAGAGAGAGCTTTTCATGAGAGATGTTGATAACCTTGAGCTAGCCTATCAAATAGCAAGGGATGTAGAAAGATTCCCTAGGATCCCTCGATTTGCTACTCCCCGACCGGCCGATCCCAAAAACATGGGACCACGTCCCATCCCGGCCACCCCCATGAAAGCCCCAAATCCAAGTGGGAGTTCCCCATTAAGGCCTTACAACCCCCCTCCCACCATCACTCCAAACAAGCCCACCCCTAGTCATCCTCTCCCACGGAGGGAAGACAATCCCAAAGGCCCAAGTGTAGGAAACACTCCGGGTAGCGGGCGACAACAATACTTTAGGTGTCAAGGGTTTGGCCACTTTGCGGGGCAATGTCCATCCAAGGGATTATCTAGCTTGCTTATTGTGGAAGAAGCTCCCCCACCCCAAAAGGAACTTGAGAGTATTGTTGAGGACCATGAAGCCTCACTAGATTGGGAGGAAGAGTATGAGTCCCAATACCTTGAATCAGGTCTAGATCACACCACTCCATCTACCAACTCCCATCTAGGAGTGATTAGATGCACCCTCACCAAACCCCAAGAAGAGGATTGGCGTCGAACTTCAATCTTTCACACTTTTGTCAAGATAGGGAGCCATGTAAGGAAAGTGATCTTGGATAGTGGGAGTTGTGTCAATGCCGTATCCCCCGATACCATCAAGCTCCTTGGGCTTACTATCTCTCCCCACCCAAATCCATATCGAGTCTCATGGATCAACAACAACTCCATCCCGGTCAACACCCAATGTCTTGTACCCCTCACCTTCTCTTCATACCTTGGTTAAATATGGTGTGATGTCATACCCATGGAAGTAGGTAGCATCCTTCTAGGAAGACCTTGGCTCTATGATGTAGATGCCACCATCTTGGGTAGGAGCAACATATGCACCTTTGAACATGAGGGTAAGACCATCCGTCTTAACCCCTCCCCACCACGTCCCATGGCCAAGAGGGACACTCTCCCTCAAGGACAACATCCCACCACCACACAAGTCTCGGGGAACTCCACCCCTCCAACCCCATCCCTCACCCAAACTCCCAAACAAAGTGGGACCTCGGGGTTGACCAAGGGTCTTCATCTCATCACTAGGAAGGAACTTGAAAAGGAGATAGTTCAAGGAGTACCACTATGTGCGGTGATCATTTGTCTAGGAGAACCCACTTCCACCAATCCACATCCCATAGCAATCCAACAACTCCTAAAAGAATTCCATGATGTGTTCCCAACGGAGCTCCCGGACCAACTCCCTCCCATGCGGGATGTGCAACATGCGATTGATCTAGTTCCGGGGGCCACTCTCCCAAACCTTCCTCATTATCGCCTCAATCCCACGGAACATGCTGATCTTCGGAGGCAAATAGAGGAACTCATTAGGAAGGGCTTCATTCGCATTAGCAAAAGTCCATGTGCCGTCCCGGCCCTTCTAACTCCCAAGAAGGATGGGTCTTGGCGGATGTGTGTGGATAGCCGGGCTATTAATAAGATCACCGTCAAGTATAGGTTCCCCATCCCTAGGCTTGATGACATGCTTGATATGTTAGCCGGAGCTACCATTTTCTCCAAAATTGACCTTAAGAGTGGCTATCACCAAGTTAGGATAAGGCCCGGGGATGAGTGGAAAACGGCTTTCAAAACCAAAGATGGTCTCTTTGAATGGTTAGTCATGCCTTTTGGTCTTTCAAATACCCCAAGTACTTTCATGCGTCTTATGTCGGAGGTCCTTAGGCCTTTCATTGGGTCTTTCTAGTGGTCTACTTTGATGATATACTCATCTACAGTCAATCCCAAGAGGCCCACCTTGACCACCTTAGGCAAGTTTGTACTGTCCTCCGACAAGAGAGCCTATTTGCCAACTTAGGAAAGTGCCACTTCATGACCACATCCATCACCTTCCTAGGATTTGTGGTGTCCACCAAGGGTGTCTCCATGGACCCTGACAAGGTCCAAGCTATTCTTGATTGGCCGGAACCCCACACCCTTCATGAGGTCCGAAGTTTCCATGGATTGGCAACATTCTATAGGAGGTTCATTCGTGGATTTAGCACTATCACCGGCCCAATCACCGATTGTCTCAAGAAGGGGACTTTTGTGTGGACCAAATCAGCCTCCAAAGCCTTCCAAGAACTTAAGGAGAAGTTGACCCAAGTCCCGGTCCTATGCCTTCCCGATTTCTCTAAAGTCTTTGAAGTCACATGTGATGCATCCGGGATAGGGATATGAGGGATCCTTAGTCAAGAGGGACACCCGGTAGCCTTCTTTAGTGAGAAGCTATGTGATGCTAGGACAAGATACTCCACTTATGACAAGGAGTTCTATGCCGTGCTGCAGTCCCTCCGACATTGGAGGCACTACTTGTTGCCCAAAGAATTTGTCATCTTTTCCGACCATGAGGCCCTCAAATACCTCAACTCCCAACAAAAGCTAAATGCCCGACATGCCCGATGGGTTGAGTTCATCCAATCATACACTTTTGTCATGAAACACAAATCCGGGAGTGAGAATCGAGCAGCGGATGCCCTTAGTAGGAAAGTTTCCTTGTTATCCACTATCCAAGTGGAAGTGAGCGGATTTAATAGGATCGAGGATGAGTACCCTAGCTGCCCCAACTTTGGGCACATCTATACCACCTTGACCACCCATTCTAGCAAGGAACATGAGGGATTTGTCATAGAGGATAGGTTCCTCTTCAAGGGACCAAAGCTTTGCATCCCACGGACCTCACTCCGCGACTTCTTGATTTGGGAATTACATGCGGGAGGGCTAGCTGGTCATTTTGGAGTCAACAAAACCATTGCTCTAGTTGAGGGACAGTTTCATTGGCCAAGTCTCAAGAGAGATGTAGGTAAGATAGTGGGTCAATGCCGAACATGTGATTCGGCCAAACAGGTGAAACAAAACACTGGCCTATATACCCCACTCCCCATCCCCGACCGTCCGTGGCAAGACTTGAGTATGGACTTTGTGCTAGGATTACCCAAGACTCAAAAAAGGCATGACTCCATCTATGTGGTGGTTGATAGATTTTCCAAAATGGCCCATTTCATCCCATGCTCCAAAACCTCCGATGCCTCCCATGTGGCCCGATTGTTCTTTGATGAGGTTGTCCGTCTCCACGGGCTACCTAAGACCATAGTCTCCGATAGGGATGTCAAATTCACTAGCTACTTTTGGAAAACACTTTGGCACATGATGGGTACCCTCCTCAAATTCTCCACTGCCTACCACCCCCAAACGGATGGCCAAACAGAAGTTGTCAATCGGAGTCTAGGGAACCTCCTTAGGTGTCTTGTTGAGGATCGCCCCAGAAATTGGGATCTCATCTTACCACAGGCCGAATTTGCATATAACAACTCCATCAATAAGTCCATAGGGATGAGTCCATTTGAAGCCGTGCATGGATACAAACCAAGAAAGCCTTCCGATCTCATTCCCCTTCCCCAGCATGCTAGAGTGTCCATTTCAGCCGAGTCTTTTGCACAACATATTAGAGAATTGCATGAAGAAATTCGCAAGCACATCAGCAAAAATAATGAGACTTATAAAAGTTTGGCCGGCTCTCATCGGCGTCACCAAGAGTTCCATGTGGGTGACTTTGTGATGGTAAGGACGGAGAGGCTCTCCCCGGGAGCCAACTCTAAACTGAGGCCACGTGGGGCTGGTCCCTTCCAGGTCTTGAGGCGCATTGGCGCAAATGCCTACGAGTTAGATCTCCCTGAGGAGTATGGAATAAGTCCCACATTCAATGTCGCCGACCTAGTGCCATATAAGGGACCCACGGTGGTACCTAGTGAGGAGATTGAGCCTACTTCTTCCATTGAGAGAGCACCCACCCGTGAAGAGAGACCACCAGCCAAGAGAGCCCAGCGTGAACAAATTGAACAAATATTGGATGAACAAGTCACTACCACTCGGAGCAAGGCATATGAGCGCTATCTCGTCAGGTGGAGGGATCGGCCTCCTTCGGAGGATTCTTGGGTGAGTCGGGAGAATCTCCAACGGTTGGATCCGGACCTCCTCGAGCAGTACCACAGTTGGATGGACCCCTACTCGACGGAGTCGAGCTCTTCACAGCCCAGGGGATTTGATGGAGGCATCATCCACAACTCCCTTTGGCTAGGATCTTCTTCACACTCCGACATCGTTTGAGTTCGGGCCTCTCTCTATAAAGGCCCATCTATCCCTTTTGTGCTATCTATTTGAGTCATTTTGATGTAATTTTAATTTTATTTGAGTCATGTCCCTAGGTCTTACATTTATTTTTCTAAGTTTGAGTGTCATTAGATTGTGTAATGTGCTATTGGGCCCAATTCTTCGGGCTTGGCCCAAGACCCCCCCTACCCCTTCGGTTATTTATCATTGAGTCTTTTGTAAGGGACATATTGTAAAATGTGGGTTTCCTATATATAGGGCCCCATTTCCTTCATTTGAAGGTACTGAATCAATCAATGAAAAATGCCATTTGAGAGTTCAAAGCTTAGTTTAATGGAGAGAATCCAATTGGGTGAGAAGCCCTAGGGTGAGTGAGTCCCCACCCCCCCTTCTTCTCTCTCCTCTCTCTCCTCCACTAAGGGGTTCGCCCCTTTCTCTCTCTCCTCCTCCTCCCTCCCAACTTCCAACCCCCACCTACCCCATTAAAGTCCCTCCACTTCGCATAGCCACCATTACTCCACCCCCCCTAGTTCCAAGGTAGCATTCCCCCATTCCAACACTATCTACCCCATTCCAACAATATCTTCCCCATTCCAACACACTCACCCCTCTTCCCCACATAATTCCTCAACTTCCTAGGCCATTTCAAATTTGAAAAGCCCTTCCCTCCACTTGTTTTGGCCACCCCACTCCCTTCCATTAGGCTAGGTTCGCCCCCTTCCTCCCTTTCACCCTCCACCCTCCTCTCACCCTCCGCTTAGGCTGAACCAGAACACCTCCTTGCGCCACCTCCTCCTCCAGCCCCTCCCTGTGTGGAGGTAGTTTTGGTTGTAATCCATTAACCCCCACCCCAAGGTCCCCCTCCTGCGAGAGGTGTAGTGTTGTAACTTATTTGGGCAGGTCAAGCTACACCGCCGTGGCGTGTGGGGATCCACTCGCCTCCCCGCTCGCCCTCGTCTCTGAGCGAGACTGGTTTCTTCAAACCGATTGAGTAAGTGCTCACACCTCACTCCATTTAGTGCTTGTCTTTCAATATTAGCTCTAGTTTCGCTGGTTATGCGAGTGAGAGCTCGATCCTCAAGCCCCGTTGCCTTGAGTGATTACCGTGCGAATAAGTGCAACCGGTGCCTTCGGCACTTTGTCGGCCCCATTGAATTGGGCTTCCACATCCATCGGGAATCAAATCTTGGCCTTGCTGGCCCTCTACCAGCAAGGGCCCAACCCCACATCCTCCACTTGGCTTCTCCAAGTCACCCCGGGCTTGGGTGAGCGACGGGAGGGCGGCGGCCCAAAATTGGCCCTTTTGATTGTGAATGTGCTTGCTTGCCTAAGTCTTAGGTTGTGTCATATCAAATGCACTTTGAAGAGAAAAAGAGGCTACCTTCAGCCTCTAGCCCTTGTGTGCGGGAAGCTTAAAACTCTTCAAAAGATACAACCGAAGGAAGGATGGTTGCCGATTCCTTCTCTGCAACCTTCTTTCGACATGCCCGTGTCACCCGGGTCACCGCTTCTTTTGCCTTTCCGATGGCATCTCTCAGCTGGGACCGAGTCCTCTTCCTCGAATCCCCAGGAGGCAGTGGCGTCGTGGTCGGGGCAGGCTCAGGAACTTTAAAATAGGTTGGATTTTGGGCCTTTATGATCAGCTCCCTGAAGTGCCGGGTCTCCTCCGAAGTCGGTCGGACTGCACATGCACGAAGGTGAGAATGACACACCACAATGAAAAGAAGAAGCTGGCCAAAAGGCCTGAAAGAAGAAATGAAACATACTTGCCGGTCCCTTATAGAAGGGGAAGAGAGGCCAATAGAATAGCGACGGCGTTTTGTCCCTCGAAGCCGCCTCGCGAATAAGCCAGCACAGATCTCCAATCTTTTCGCTCGGCTCGGCCAGTAGCGCCAGGTCCTCATGACCACGAGATGATAGGAGATAATACAGGCTCAGGTGGTCCAGCCCCCACCTGTCTGCATATTTGAATGAGATCTGAAGAGGATGGTACAGGATGGCTTCACTCGGACCGCCCACCGACAGGCCATGCGACCGAAGGAGTGCAAATAGCCAGGGAGTGTTGTCATACAAGGCATCCCGCCTGTCTTCCTTGCGAATGAAAGTCCGATAGGGATACAACCTATCCACCTCGGGACGCCAGTCGGCCACAGCCGCGATGGGTTCCTCTACCGGTAAAGGGAGTTGTTGGAGAATCACCCTCTCACTGCTTACCCGGCATAAACCCCGAAGGGTCTTCACATAATCATCCTTGTTGATCGGGGGCAACTTCGGTTCAACTTTCGTCTTGCGGCCTTTCACAATCTTGCGGGCCTCCATATAGGCCTTCACTTCTGTATTGGTCCAAGACTTCAACTTCTTCAAATAAGAGGCTTCAATGTCAAGAACTGGCTCCGGCTGGGAAGCTAAAAACCTGTGCTCCGCCACGGCCCAGCACTCTCTCCGGGAGTTCCTGTAAAATCCCGTCCGCGCATTCCACCACTTGACGTATTCAAGCGTGACACGAGGGAAGCGCGCAGGGGCGGGCACCCGAAAAGAAACGTCTTCACGACGATGGAAAAAGTCCCACCATATTCATGGGTCATCGTTTGAAACTTGCCCGGCCCTATGCCTGTTGGGCAATGCAAATTGTGAAGAGGAATGTGGAATCTGCTGGTCGTAGCCAAAGTTCCAACTGAAGCGGAACGGGTAATACGGCTCCAACCACAGAATGCCGCTCTTGCGAAATACAAGGACACTAGGCCTGATGGCCAATGCCCAATCAATCAACTCCGGCTCTAGAATAGGCTTGGTATATTTGGCCTTAGAAATCGGATGGATGTACTCCTCAGTCTCAAACAGCTTGCACTGCCTCGTCCTGTTCGTCAGCGGGCTCGAATGG
Source organism: Amorphophallus konjac (assembly GCA_022559845.1). Taxonomy (NCBI): domain Eukaryota; kingdom Viridiplantae; phylum Streptophyta; class Magnoliopsida; order Alismatales; family Araceae; genus Amorphophallus; species Amorphophallus konjac. Next base: position 373,025,222 of record CM040121.1, read on the forward strand.
GCAGCTAAGCTCCAGAAATGAAGAGCCCCAGGCGAATCCATGGGAATACGGGCCAATTTACCCCGAATGGCGTAGAGTTGCTCCGCTAGTAAAGATGGCTCAGCACTCACAAACTCTATCATACGCGGGACCAGAGGAACCGCTTGTAATGCCCGAGGAGCTGCCTCCAAAAATAGGGTGCAGACCCAAGCATTAAAGAAATGTAACGGACCAACCGTCCGAAGGCTTCTGGGGAGACGCGTCTTGTGCAAGTCTCCCAACATCTTGTAAATGAGGCACAAAGCCACTGGGCAAAGGGACAACTTGATGCCCCAAGCCATAAGACAGGCCGGGTAAATGGCCTCCGCCCTAATCACGCTCTCGTCACCTTGAGGATGAGCGAAAGAACAAAGCCAATAAACCAGATATGCAGCATAGTGAGTGACTGCATCAACACCAGTAGGGTTTGGGTTTTCCCCCTGCCCTCCTTTCGAAGAAGATGATGAGGCGGCCTGGCGTCCCACCCTCTTCTTCCGCTTCTGGGCCACGTGTGCTATTGGAGGAAAATCTTCATACTTATTCTTCCCCTGGAAGAAATATTGAAGCCAGGCACCCATCCACACTCTTCGCTTCTCGCCCGACTTTCAAGCTTCCCTCGTATCGTGCGACGAATGAAAAAGAGTGCGATATGCCTTCATCGGATACCGATAGGCATAGCCCGCCATATACCGACCGTCACCGTCAGTCTGGTCTTTCAACCAGTCAGGCCAACAAACTTCTTCATACGGTTCCCCTTCAATGGGTAGGCCGCTGAGTTGCGATAGACTCCACAAGTCTAAAGAGGTCTCCCCCTCTGAAGTGTAGAAAGTGTTATATTCGGGGCAAAATACCTCGATCATTCCATAACACAAGCCTCGTGAGATTGGGTACCGGTACCTTGAAGCGTACACGTTGTGATATATGCCGGCCCTGGTCAGAAGAGGAGCGTAATGATGCAGCACGTAGTCTGTGAACTCCACTGCTCCAGGCCTGAATGCATGAGCGTCTGTAGCTTTCAGCTCAGCGAACCACCCCACTGATATCTAGTGCTTGAAGCGAACCGCCAAGCAGTCCAGCAAGAACGATTCGTCTCTATATCCCCATCTCAACGGGGCAAGGAATAAACCAAAGATCGGCTTCTCACGATCCACTCTGCCCGCGGAGTCATTCCACCGAGCGGGTACGAACTCGGGAGCTCTAGTCAGCAATCCGTCTGCCGGAGCCAGGTCTTGCAGCCCCAGCACAACGTTCCATTTCCTGACCTCCACAGGGAGATAGATGGGTCTTCTCCGCATCACACATTCGGCCAGGCTGTCTCTCTCCACCAGCAAGGCCTGCTCGACCTTCCGAACGGCGAACACATCCCTCTTCCCCTGAAGGTTGAAGCGTTGAAGAAGGGACATCAGGTGCTTGTCCTTGGGATAATCTCTCCTGGTCACGCCCTCTCTATTATAATGAAAGGAGTCACCCTCGAGGATAAGGAGACGGCTGGTGTCCACAGTGTCTGTCTCGGAATCCGAAGACTCCGCAACTATGGCCACCTGGCCGTGCCCCCAGTCGAGGGAATTGACGTTCTCTCATGTCACTATGGCACGAGAAGAAGAGCTGGATGCCATGATAGCTGCAAAAAAAGGCATATCAAACAAAAGTAAAGTCAGAAAATAGCTGATCAAAGGAAAACTTCTGACAAAGTTTTGGCAGAGTCTCCCCAGCACAGGGGATTGCCAAAGAAAAGCGGGAACGCGTCCACTGAGGAACGGTCCCTAAAAGGCAGCCATCGGCATTGCACCGAGGCCAAGAGGAACACCCGGGGGAATAGCTCCGAGGGCAAGCCCTGCTAGAAGCCTCCCGGGGCCCAAAGAAAAGGTTTTGAAACCCAAATGGACAGCATCTTCACTCACCCGAAGGAGAGATCACCGCTCTCAGCGTCGAAAAAAGGGAGAGAGGGAAGAGAGAGAAAGAGCTCGTTCGAATAAGGAATGAAGAAGAAAAAGACAAGGGCAAAAGCCTTATATGGAGGTGGCACTGGGCGTTTGACCCGGCGCACTATTTCCCACGCTGGATTAACGTCCAAATATACAAAAGGCACGCCGTTTCTACCCGCGCCGAATTAACATGGCAAAAGCAAAGAGCGCGCCGGATTAGTGGCTGAAACGCCCGGGACCGCGCCAGATTAGCGGGCGCGTCGGGTTAAAATGTAAACGGCGCCGGACTAACATCCGTGCCAAATTAAGGGCCATTCAAAGCTTCTGTCAACCGAAGAGGAGGTCAGGCTGGGTGGAATGCATCCGTCGGCCCTGCTACACTCGTGCCTCGCGCACAACACCCACGTCTGGGGGGCATTTGTTGGCACCTAAAATATGATCGTCGGCGACCAAGCCATAAGGACGAATGACCCGGCCCACCGAAGCGTGGGAGCCAATAAAGATCAACACATCGAGGATTTCTCAAGCTGCCAGAGCCTCGAGTCATTCCGTATGGACGTGGGGACTTCACCTCAGGAGAGCCGAGATGAATCCACAACCAACCGGCAGTGCGACCAAGCCTGCCCAATGATCCGGCATCGACTTTGTCATGCTGCATCCACTACACCCGTTGTCCGACCAAGGTCGACGGTCTACCCGGTGGCTACCCACCTCATGAAAGGCTCTCCTGAAGATAAAGGAGTCCCCCCTGGCTCTCCGAGACGGAGGACCGAAAGCTCTGACGGCAGAAGATCCCGATCACCCGGCACGGGTACGGCTTCCCGACAAGATGGGCCCGTTAGTGGCCGAATGATCACCCAGCGTAGGCGGAACTATCTCTGGTGTTATCCAACCCCCTAGAGAGCTCTGGGTACGAGCCAGGCCGGACCAACAGCATGGATCGTAGAGCCGAAGGCCGTGTCGGCGGAAAGCCCGTACGATCAAATCAAAGCTATCTGGAGTCTCAGGAACGGCCGTACGTCGACCTGGGAGCTTCGACAAGACATCCCACCAAGGTTTCGAGGGGCATTGGCGAGATAATGTTCATGGTGATTCCCGGACTCATCGACTGGCTTGAAGCGCACGAGAAGCATTAGCCTGACGCGCCTTAAACCGGCGCGCCCCTCATTCGATGCCCCTGATCCCGGCGTGCTAAATCCCCTACCTTCCGCCCTCATCACGGCGCGTAAATCACTCTATCGGATGGCGTCTTAAACCGGCGTGATAGGTTGATGAAGACTCCTCCCGGCACGCCAAAAGCTCACGCCGGATGCAAAGCCTCCAACCTGTTATATAAACGGGTGAGGTTCGATTGGAAGAAAAGAGAGAGAAGAATGGGAGGACACAGAGGAGGAGAAACAGATCGATTGAGAAAAAAAAGAGGAGCGGAGGGAGAGAAAGGCTTATGGAGAGTTTTTTCTACTGAAGCAGAGAGAGAAGGGTTCCTTCGGAGGAGCTTCCGCCGGTCGTCTTCTTCCTCTACGATACCCTGTTTTAGGAACAGGTGGGCGCCGGTGCCGGTCCCTCTTCTGCTTTCCATAGATTTCTTCTTCTGAATTTCCTACCCATCGGATGTAAGCGAGAGGGGGAGGAGTGGCGATGATATGAGCCTATTCTCCTCCCCCTTCTATGCGATTTTCTCTTTTTCCCTTTCCCCTGTTGTTGTGCTCTGCACATCCTCTGCCTCCGCTATCAATGAACGGTGACTGAGCAATGGTGCCGGTGTCATGTTCTTACGATGTAAATGCTGAATCATCCTCATTTCTGGGATGTTAATATATATATATGTTGAATGCTTGGATTAACAGGTCGGATGAATGATCCTCAGCTTCCTCCCTTTCTATCTACGCCAACGCCCGTGTCTGGGTTCTTCTCGGCATAGCTGTAATTCCGGTTTCCCCGAGGTCTGCATCATGCCCCGAGTCATCGTGGGCTATAGAAATACCCCTCCCCGGGGGCTTCTCTTTCGCTCATCTTCATGTTTGATTCAAGGGTTCTTGCATCCCCTTTTCTTCTCGGATGGAGCCGTGCTTCTGCGCGTGCCTCTCTCCATCATGTTCAGGGTCCATCCCCTGAACGTTGCTTTCCAATTGTTCGAGCATATGCCCCTACAACGAGCCCGTCTCGTTTATGCATTTACTGCATCTGTGCATCACGATCATCCAAACTGTTCCGAGGTTTCTCGCCGTTTCGATCACCCGGGGAGGGGGACATTCCCCTGCTGATTCCTGAAGTTGTTGGGCGACCGGGGGGCTCTATCTCTCGATGGTAGGCGCTTCCTCGAAGCCATTGCAGACAATGATAGGGGTCCTGGTTCAACGAACTCAGCCCCAACAAATTAAGACCCGATCGAGACCGGGGGGATGTGTGCTCCTTGTAGGCTAGCCCTCGGAGTCCCATTCTCCCAATGGTCAGTTCCTCTACGGGATGAGTCACAAATTGTGGGTTGTCCACCCCTCGCAGGTTAGTCCTCGGGGTGATGCTCCCATCATCAATGGCTTCATCTCTTTGTCTTTTCCCTTATGGAACCTTGGTGCCCCTAGCAGGCTAGTCCTCGGGGTATCCTATCCAATGGGGCTTGCTGGCTGCCTTCGTGTAGACCGGCGGTTTAGGGGCTTGTTCCATAGGTGAGCATGACCCCGCTTCTCCCCTGCAACTCTTCAGGTTCAGGGGAGATGCTGTCCAGTTTTGGGCAGATTAATAATGAATAAACCATAACGAAATACTCATTCTGTACCCAATTATCCCGGTGCTCGAGTAGGAACCTCGCACTGGCTTATCACACCATCCCTCAGGGTTCTGGACTTCAATTTAACAAACAATTGGCCTCAAATGGCTTCAAAACCCCCAACATAAACTTAACAAACTCAAATGATTCGAAATTCATAGAAAATAAGCTAAAACGGCGCGACCTTAACCCGGCGCGCCCTAATCCGGCGCGGTACCCCCCCGCGCTGGATTAACGTTAGACTCATATTTAATTTTTTTTCCTTTGCGCCTTTCCGGCGCGCCCTAAACCGGCGCGCCCTCAAGCCTTTGCGCCGTGTTAATATCCATGATGGCCGCGCCGGATTAAAAGCTTACACCTACGCTTTATCACGGCGTATAAACCTTCCTTACATGGTCGCGCCGGTTTTGAAACCTCTTGTTGCTTTAATCGCTCATTTGCCCCCGAGCGGATCTCGTCCCTCGGGTTTGGCGTTAATAAATCACAATGGGTAATAAATTGAATAAGGGAGGGGCCAAGCGAGCACGAACTATATTGTTATCATATCTTCATTACCATGTCCGTTAGCATTGTGCTTTCGCTATCACACTTGTGTTGCCTTCCCTCTTCTCGATGGGGAGTAATAAATGTGGTCGATTACCATTTGCTTCCATGAATTCCATTATCATGCTTAATATAGTCATGAACGTCATGTGTGCATGCATGCATGCATAGATCCTCGGGTATATTAAATGGCGTCGACATAAAACTGGAGTACGTCTGGTCAGAAGTCTTCGCTATGCGCAACGGTGGTCTTTGGACCCATGTCCTCCGCCACGTATCGAGGATCCATAAGTCTATGAACTATGCATCTTCTGCACGTTAAATATATGCATTCTGCATGTCTTCGTCATGATCATCATGTAGCTCTTTTTTAATCTGGCTTCGACAGCCCGCTATCTCGGTAATTAATCAAAGGTGTTCCCTCCTCGTGGGGGATGTAATTAACGCCATAGCCTTTATGGTATGGCAGACTGCTGGTCCCGACCGAACCTCACACTCGCCCAACATGGGTCAGAATGAGCGCATCATAAATTCATCACTCATGTGACTGGCACGCCCGCATCGTCAATTGATCATTTGACTACCAGTTGGTCAGTTGGTCGATCGACCGCGCGAAAGAAAGAAAAGGTCGCGAACAAGTCTGGCACGCCCGGTGGGACCAGTGTCACCTTTCATCTCTTTGCTGAGATACTTGGGCTTCGAGGCCCTCCCAGAGGCTACTAATGTTTGGCTTGTTTATTTCTTACAGGCGGACAATGTCAACCAATGGAATAACTGGCATTGACTTCGATCTTTCGATAGTCGCTGAACACGCGCAAGGGTACCTGGCGGTACCCATGGAATTCGACAGCTTCCCTACCGCTGTGGGCTTCCCCAACTTTTTGGGGTTAGCCTTTGTAGATATGCTGGAGGTCGAAGCCCCAGAACCTGTCAAGGAAGCTGTAGAGAAAATGGAGCCTCTGAAGGTTCCCTGCTGCAAACACTTGTCCGAAAGTCCGGCCCCGGCCGCTAACTGTCTGGTGCACCACGTCATACGTGGGACCCACCCCAGTGTCATCAACAAACACCCTGGAGGACGCCAGCGTCGCCAGGCCCGCAAGAATGTTGCTGTAATCACCGGAACGCTGTCTCAGTCTGGGAAATCTATGCTAGTCGGGGGTATGCGCGTCTTCCTCAACGGACGCACTGCACGGGTGACCCCGGACCAAGTCATCCCCAACATTCCTGTCCACAATGCCTATCAGGCCCTCGCCGGAAGGAGGGCAGAAATAGAAGAAGCCGGACACTATGGCCAGGAAAGCCCGGCACCCAGGCCGAGGAAGTTTAAACAAGAGTGGGTTCCCAAGTGGACCCGACCTGCCCACCCTCTAACTCCCATCCGCCGTCGTCTTGTGAACGACGAGGCGGAAGTGAGAAGAGAAAGGGGCCTGCCCCCGAAGGAGGAAGAAGAGGTGGTTGCGGATCCTCCGCGCCACAGAAGTTTCCGGGCCGCGGCCCGTCAAGCCAACGTCCTTGCTGCGGGACAAAGATTCCAACAGCCGGCCGACAGAGCTCGGCTGGCCTATATCCCTCCCGCTGGAGGTCGACAATCACCCCCCATCCTACATCAAGAACGGGGTCGAGAAGAGGTGACCTGCTTGGTCAGAAATTATTTTCGAGGCTTAGGCAACCCCTCACTCGGACAGCAGCGACTGATGCAGACAGTCGCCACTGAGGAAGACTACTGCCCATCAATGGCAGATGAAAGAAATATGGGAGATAGAATGATGGTGTCGTCAGTCGATGATAATGGATATAATGACAGTTTCGAGATCGAAGCTGATGAAGCCTTCCCCGAGCAGGAAGAAAGAAGAAGAGTTTCTGTGTTCGAAAGGCTGACCTTTCTACAGCAAGCCAGAAGGAGGGTCTATCAACAAATGAGAAGGATGCAGGTTTTCACCTGCAACATGACTGGTATATCTAACCTATATGCGGAGCTTCCTGAAGACCCCCAAGAATTGGCTCAATTGGCCGCACGGTCGGGGCCAACTACCCGCAGAACGGAAGCAGCAAGAGAGCTTCTGATGATGGTTAAAGAGAAATAGCCCCAGGTCTATCCCCACTGGGATGACAAGGCCCCCGTCTTGACTGCTAATGTGGTGACGGCGGAAGAAGAAGACGACGTCCTCCTCGACATCCTGCCTGAGGGTACGTCCGGGGAGACAACAGAGGGTATCCCTACCACTATAGACCCATCAGTTCTGATGCTACTACAAAAATATCAACGGGAGATAGACTCTTTGAAGAAGCAGCTGATGGAAAAGACTGAACATTCATCGGCTTCTAAACCACCCGAAGTCCAGGGTGAGTCATCTCGGGGAGCGGCTCGTCGCGACGACCCTTCACCGCTCTATACATTGTCCCAGCCATTAGAGCCAAGCATGGCGATGGCACAACAGCGGCCACCACAGCCTCAGCCGCTGCTACCTCCGGTGCTCCCTCAGGTGCACCCGACACCCTCGCTGCTGCGTCCTCCACAGGCGACCACCCTGGTCACCCCATACTTGCAGCCGACGCACTTCTATCCAGAACCGGTTGACCCCACGGTCGTGAATCGGATGATGGTGGAGAGGATGATCGAGCTGAAGATCGCAGAAAAAAGTGAAGGTGACTACGTCGCATTTGATGCCTATCGGGTGCCCTACCCGCAACACCATGCGGCTAAACGACTTCCCCCGGGGGTCAACAAGCCGCCTAAGTTTGACAAATTCAACGAGAAAACGTCCCCTACAGAGCATATTGCATATTACATGACCGTTATGGGTGATCTGGCCACCGACGAGTCATATTTGCTGAAGTTCTTCGGGTCCTCGCTGACAGGTCTCACATTTGAATGGTACTCTAGCCTCTCGGCCGGGTCAATCAGTGATTGGTCGGATATGCAGAGAAAGTTCAGAGAAAGATTCCATGTCATAGAGAGGGAGGTCACAGTGGCCGAACTCTACTCAACAAAACAAAGGGTAGATGAGACAGCCCTTGATTACATCAAGAGGTGGAGGAACCTCGGAATGAGATGCAAGCGGCCCCCGCATCCGGAGGACGTAGTACAAATATGCAAACAAAACCTCAGGAGGGAGGTCCTGGAGAAGATGATTGGAATGGAAATACGGTCGTTCGACTGGCTGAATAATATGGTGGCCGAAGTGGAGGCTTTCCTAGCCAAGCCTATCCCGGCGTCAGCTGCCAGCACAGCCCAGAAAGGCAAGGCTGCGGAACGGCGCCCCACACCTAAAGAAGTGAATGTGCTTGATATCAAGGCGTTCGAACAGCAGAAGGAGAAAGGCAAGAAGGCAGCTCCCCCGCAACCTGCGAAAGCTCTAGATGATAAAGAAGGTCCTTCGCTCAGGGACAAAATGAAGAAAGCCTATTCCCAAAAGACAAGATCCGAGTCCTGTTCGACTGGGTAACAGAATACAGCATGGTCACCCTGCCTGAGCCGAGGAGGCCGGAGGACCTGAAAAGAAAGGATAGTCTAAGATTCTGCCCCTACCACCAGATGTTGGGACATCCAATAGAAGACTGTTATGTTTTCAAAGACATCATCGAAGGAATGGTAAAGAAGAATGAAATAGAGTTGGGAGAGTACAAAGTAGACCCTCCTCAGCCACATGAAGCTCCTCCCAGGAGAGCAGCAGTCAATATGGTCTCCCTCTACCAGGCATTACCTGAGGAGATCTCTGAAGCAAGCACACGAGCACCTACAAAATCCATTTCCTGGAGCCCGTGAAAGAACAGCAGGGGTGGCAGCAGATCCCTGTAAAGCACACGAAGAAGAGGGCACCTCACCCGAAAGAGGGGGCACATATCCGTGGCGTTACACCTCGGCCTGCTCCGCCAGTGGTAGCACCCGTATGGGTCACTCCACCTACAGCCATCAGAATACATACACCTAACAGGGGGAGACAGACTCCGCTGCCAGAAATCAAGGAAACCAATCCTGGGGTCCTTCGACTACAGCACCTGATTGAAGGGCTAGATGAATATGTGCAGCCCGAATTGAAACCTCTGCTGGTACGGGACCACGTCCCATGGCAAGAGCTAGAACAACTCTCACTCAAACAGGTGGAGGAAGCTGAAGCAACACCCCCTGAAGAGGGCAGCCTGTTCTGGGGGCAGGCACCCACAGAAACCAAAAAGAAGAGAAAGCAAAAGAATAAGAAAAGAAAGGCCACTGGGGCCAATAAAGCACAGGTTGTCTCCTGCAATACCCTATCAGCACTCTTCAACCTACCCGGAGAAGAGGAAGAAGAAGAAATTTGCTTCACACCCCATGCTGGGGGAGGCAAACCCGAGGCCGCAACTGCTACACATGCCACTCGGTCGGGCCGAAAATGGGGGCGCCAGCCACCACCCAACCACAACATCATGTTCAGAGGGGAGCAACCCTACAAGACACCTCCGTCGGAAGTTAAGGGAGTTCAAATTCCCCCTCCGTCCGGCCTATACAACAAAAGTGGGGGCAAGGCAGACCCTTCATTCCTTGAATTTATGAAAATGTCAAAGGGGAAACAGCCCTGTCAAGAGGCTAACCCTACACCCGGGGCCATTCACCCGCAGCTAGCATAATCTACTGAGGATGCAAATGCAGATGGAGCTTGCCCTATAGCAACTAATAAAGAAGACCCGACAGCCGGTGCCAGCCAAGAGGAGGCCGAGTCCGAGGAAGATGAAGCAGGTCCGTCCGGACCCACAAATCAAAACCTCCCCAAGCCCAGATGGGCTGAAGAGATGAGGCTCTTTAATGTCCGGGCTGGGAGCCGAATATTGAAGTTGCTCAAAAAGCTCCCCGCTCGATTTACGATCTGAGAAATTCTCTCTTTGAGTGAAGAAACTCGACAGGCGATCATCACTGCTCTGTAAATGCCTGCTCATTTTGAAGCCTGCGTAGCCGAGGCTATACCAGAAGCCAGTATGATCTTCTCTCCGGAAGACATGCTACTACCTACTGCCAGCCACAACAGGCCGTTGTATATGAAAGGGCACCTGAATGGAAGGGAGCTGAACAGAATACTGGTTGATCCCGGTGCAGCAGTCAACATCCTGCCATACAGAATATACGAGAGGCACCACTTTAATGTGCATCTCCAGAAAGTCGGGGATATGCGTATCGCTGGCTTCAACCAAAAATGTGAAGTATCTATGGGAGTGGCAGAATTTACGCTGACCCTGGCAGATTTCACTACAACAGTACAATTTCATGTCATTGACTCTCGCACCTCCTACAAGGCGCTGCTCGGCCGCCCATGGCTGCATGAGAATATGGTGGTGCCCTCCACGCTCCACCAATGCATCAAATACAGCCTCCAAGGGAAGGAGGAGAGGATATTTGCTGATCTCCACCCGTTCGAGGTATTTGAATGTCACTTGGAAAACGCCAACCTATATACGGGGCCTCCCCGGAAGGTTTGTGAAGATAAAGCCCCCATAGGGGCCTCGAAGAATAGATCGGGTGACGGTTGGTATCCACCACCGCCATGCGGATATGTCAAGCCGAAGGTGGTCTCCCTGATGTGACACAACCTCGGACCTAATGCAAGCAAGCATAATCGCATTCAAATGGGCCGAATGGGGCCACCGTTCTATCGTCGCTCACCCAAGCACGGGTAACTTGGCAATGCCAAGGTGAGGTTGAGGGGTTGGGCCCTTGATGGTAGAGGGCCAGCAAGGCCAAGATGGGATTCCCAATGGGTGTGGATGCCCAATTCAAGGGGGCCGACAAAGTGCCAAAGGCACCGGTTGCACTTCTCCCACGATGATCACTCAAGACAACGGGGCTTGAGGATCGGGCTCTCACTCGCATAACCAGCGGAATTAAGAACTAATATTGAAAGACAAACACTAAATGGAGTGAAGGTTTAAGCACTTACTCGACCGGTTTGAAAAAACCGGTCCCGGTCGGAGACGAGGGCGAGCGGGGAGGCTAGTGGATCCCCACACGAGGGGGATATTGGGGTGGGGGTTAAGGGATATTACAACCAAAATTACCTCCACACAGGGAGGGGCCTTCAGCCGGCCAAGCGGGGAGGGGAAACTAGGATTAAAAGTACTGAACGATGAAGTCACCGGTTCTGCCTGCTCTCTCCGAATAGGGACAGGTAGTCGGTGTTGCTGCTGTAGAACTTGCTCAGGAATTCTGCTGATGACGAGACCGGTGGGGAAATCTTCGTAGCTGGGAAGGGAATGCCTCAGAATTTCTTTAATTTCTTCTAGAGCCGCTGCTGACCGGGATGGAGGTTTGAACAGAGCTTCAGATTCTTGGACCTGCAGTTGAAGACTTCTAACAGTAGATTGCAGAGAATGCCCCAGTAGCTCCTGACCTCAGAATCAAGCGCCGTCAGAGTCGTTGGAATCGTGGACGAGTCCTCTTTGTAGAAAAACTGACGGGGAAGCTAAACAATCTTGGAGAAGACTAGGGGATGCATAACAATGGAGACTGGTCGATGCAGACTGTGGGCAGCAGGACGACGGAGCTGAGGGAGAAAAATGATAACTTCTGCTAGTGGATGCTGAACGGGATTCCGCTTCTTGATTATGAAAGTAGATAGGAAGGAGAAGAACTTTGTCGAAGAGCTTGTGGGCTGATTCCTCCGAGGTTTGTCGTGGCAGAGCTTCTAATCCGGTTCTGGTATTCAGCAGGGACAGCTATGCGAAGTCATGGGAGAACAGAGCTCCTGAGCAGCACACAGATCGGATGAAGACGAAACCACTACCGTTGCGAAGGAGACCGGTAGATGCTTCCAACGGTGTCTCTTGGGTCTTCAAACTCGTCCGGAGGAAGTCGTGGTGGCCGCTGCAAATTTCTGGTACACCTGCAACTTCTGGACTGCAAGCAGCAACCTAGGGACAACTTCCAATGCCTAGAAAGAAGGAGGAGAATGGGGTATGTGGTGAAGGGGAGGTGGATGAAGGGTGAGAGGGGGAGGTGTGGAGGGGGTCTAATGGTGGAGGGGAGATGGAGGAAGAGGGGGACGGCGCAGGCTTCAGCTGGAGGTAAGGGGGATGGGGATTGCAAGGGGGGGAGAAGAATGGAGGGAGGTGGGGGCGACCTAGGCTAAAGGGGATAGAGGGAGGGGCGGCCAAAGCTTGGAGGGAAGGGATTTCAAATTTGAAATGGCCTTGGAAGTTGAGGGATTGTGTGGGGAAGGGGGTGATTGTGTTGGAATGGGGGTAGAATGTGTGGGAATAGAGAAGATAGTGTTGGAATGGGAGAGATTCTACCTTGGGACTATGGGGGTGGAGTAATGGCAGCTATGGGAAGTGGAGGGCCTTTAATGGGGTAGGTGGGGGTTGGAAGTTGGGAGGGAGGAGGAGGAGAGAGAGAAAGGGGCGAACCCCATAGTGGAGGAGAGAGAAAGAGGGATAGAGAGAGAGGTGGGGTGGGGAATCACTCCCCTAGGGCTTCTCACCCAACTATAGGATTCACTCCACTAGAACTAGATTTGAATACTCAAATGGAAATCTTTTGTATTGAATCATTCATTACCTCCAAATGAAGGGAATGGGGCCCTATATATAGGAAACCCACATTTTACAATAAGTCCCTTACAAAAGACTCAATGACAAATAACAAAAGGGGTAGGGGGGCTTATGGGCCAAGCCCGAAGAATTGGGCCCAATAGCACATTACACAATCTAATGATACTCAAACCTAGGAAAATAAATGCAAGACCTAGGGACATGACTCAAATAAACTGAAAATTACATCAAATGACTCAAAAAGATAGCACAAAAGGGATAATTGGGCCTTTATAGAGAGAGGCCCGAACTCAAACGATGCCGGAATGTGAAGAAGACCCTAGCCAAAGGGAGTTGTGGATGATGCCTCCATCAAATCTCCTAGGCTGTGAAGAGCTCGACTCCGTCGAGTAGGGGTCCATCCGGCTGTGGTACTGCTCGAGGAGGTCTGGATCCAACCGCTGGAGATCCTCCCGACTCACCCAAGAATCCTCCGAAGGAGGCCGATCCTTCCACCTGACGAGATAGCGCTCATATACCTTGCTCCGAGTGGTAGTGACTTGTACATCCAATAATTGTTCAATTTGTTCACGCTGGGCTGTTTTGGTTGGTGGTCTCTCCTCACGGGTGGGTGCTCTCTCAAAGGAAGAAGTAGGCTCAATCTCCTCACTAGGTGCCACCGTGGGTCCCTTATATGGCACTAGGTCGGCGACATTGAATGTGGGACTTATTCCATACTCCTCAGGGAGATCTAACTCGTAGGCATTTACACCAATGCGCCTCAAGACCTGGAAGGGACCAGCCCCACGTGACCTCAGTTTAGAGTTGGCTCCCGGGGAGAGCCTCTCAGTCCTTACCATCACAAAGTCACCCACATGGTACTCTTGGTGACGCCGATGAGAGTCGGCCAGCCTTTTATAAGCCTCATTCTTTTTGCTGATGTTCTTGCGAATTTATTCATGCAATTCTCTAATATGTTGTGCAAAAGATTCGGCTGAAATGGACACTCTAGCATGCTGGGGAAGGGGAATGAGATCGGAAGGCTTTCTTGGCTTGTACCCTTGCACGGCTTCAAATGGAGTCATCCCAATGGACTTATTGATGGAATTGTTATATGCAAATTCCGCCTGTGGTAAGATGAGATCCCAATTTCTAGGGTGATCCTCAACAAGACACCTAAGGAGGTTCCTTAGACTCTGATTAACAACTTCTGTTTGGCCATCCGTTTGGGGGTGGTAGGCAGTGGAGAATTTAAGATGGGTACCCATCATGTGCCAAAGAGTTTTCCAAAAGTAGCTAGTGAATTTGACATCCCTATCGGAGACTATAGTCTTAGGTAGCCCGTGGAGTCGGACAACCTCATCAAAGAACAATCGGGCCACATGGGAGGCATCGGAGGTCTTGGAGCATGGGATGAAGTGGGCCATCTTGGAAAACCTATCCACCACCACATAGATGGAGTCATGCTTTCTTTGAGTCTTGGGTAGTCCTAGCACAAAGTCCATGCTCAAATCTTGCCATGGACGGTCGGGAATGGGGAGTGGGGTGTATAGGCCGGTGTTTTGTTTCACTTGTTTGGCCGAAGCACATGTTCGGCATTGGCCCACAATCTTGCCTACATCTCTCTTGAGACTTGGCCAATAAAACTGTCCCTCAACTAGGGCAATGGTTTTGTGGACTCCAAAATGGCCAGCTAGTCCTCCCGCATGTAATTCCCAAATCAAGAAGTCACGGAGTGAGGTCCGTGGGATGCAAAGCTTGGGTCCCTTGAAGAGGAACCCATCCTCTAAGACAAATCCCTCATGTTCCTTGTTAGAATGGGTGATCAAGGGGGTATAGATGTGCCCAAAGTCGGGGCAGCTTGGGTACTCATCCTTGACCCTATCAAATCCGCTCACTTCCACTTGGATAGTGGATAACAAGGAAACTTTCCTACTAAGGGCATCCGCCGCTCGATTCTCACTCCCAGCTTTGTGTTTGATGACAAAAGTGTAGGATTGGATGAACTCAACCCATCGGGCTTGTCGGGCATTTAGCTTTTGTTGGGAGTTGAGGTATTTGAGGGCCTCATGGTCGGAGAAGATGACAAATTCTTTGGGCAACAAGTAGTGCCTCCAATGTCGGAGGGACTGCACCACGGCATAGAACTCCTTGTCATAAGTGGAGTATCTCGTCCTAGCATCACATAGCTTCTCACTAAAGTAGGCTACCGGGTGTCCCTCTTGACTAAGAATCCCTCCTATCCCTATCCCGGATGCATCACATGTGACTTCAAAGACTTTAGAGAAATCAGGAAGGCATAGGACCGGGGCATGGGTCAACTTCTCCTTAAGTTCTTGGAAGGCTTTAGAGGCTGATTTGGTCCATACAAAAGTCCCATTCTTGAGACAATCGGTGATTGGGCCAGTGATAGCGCTAAATCCACGAATAAACCTCGTATAAAATGTTGCCAATCCATGGAAACTTCGGACCTCATGAAGGGTGTGGGGTTCCGGCCAATCAATAATAGCTTGGACCTTGTCGGGGTCCATGGAGACGCCTTTGGTGGACACCACAAATCCTAGGAAGGTGAGGGAGGTGGTCATGAAGTGGCACTTTCCTAAGTTGGCAAATAGGCTCTCTTGTCGAAGGATGGTACAAACTTGCCTAAGGTGGTCAAGGTGGGCCTCTTGGGATTGACTATAGATGAGTATATCATCAAAGTAGACCACCAGAAAGATCCCAATGAATGGCCTAAGGACCTCCGTCATAAGACGCATGAAAGTACTTGGGTCATTTGAAAGCCCAAAAGGCATGACTAACCATTCAAAGAGACCATCTTTGGTTTTGAAAGCCGTTTTCCACTCATCCCCGGGCCTTATCCTAACTTGGTGATAGCCACTCTTAAGGTCAATTTTGGAGAAAATGGTAGCCCCGGCTAACATATCAAGCATGTCATCAAGCCTAGGGATGCGAAACCTATACTTGACGGTGATTTTGTTAATGGCCCTACTATCCACACACATTCACCATGACCCATCCTTCTTGGGAGTTAGAAGGGCCGGGACGGCACATGGGCTTTTGCTAATGCGAATGAAGCCCTTCCTAATGAGTTCCTCTATTTGCCTCCGAAGTTCGGCATGTTCCGTGGGATTGAGGTGATAATGAGGAAGGTTTGGGAGAGTGGCCCCCAGGACTAGATCAATTGTATGTTGCACATCCCGCATGGGAGGGAGTTGGTCCGGGAGCTCCGTTGGGAACACATCATGGAATTCTTCTAGGAGTTGTTGGATTTCTATGGGATGTGGATTGGTGGAAGTGGGTTCTCCTAGGTAAATGACCACCACACATAGTGGTACTCCTTGAACTATCTTCTCTTCAAGTTCTTTCCTAGTGATGAGATGAAGACCCTTGGCCAACCCCGAGGTCCCACTTTGTTTGGGAGTTTAGGTGAGGGATGGGGTTGGAGGGGTGGAGTTCCCTGAGACTTATATGGTGGTGGGGTGTTGTCCTTGAGGGGGAGTGTCCCTCTTGGTCATGGGACGAGGTGGGGAGGGGTTAAGACGGATAGTCTTACCCTCATGTTCAAAGGTGCATTTGTTGCTCCTACCCAAGATGGTGGCATCTACATCATAAAGCCAAGGTCTTCCTAGTAGGATGCTACCATGGGTATGATGCTACCTACTTCCATGGGTATGATGTCACACCATATTTGACCATGGTATGAAGAGAAGGCAAGGGGCACAAGACATTGAGTGTTGACCGGGATGGAGTTGTTGTTGATTCATGAGACCCGGTATGGACTTGGGTGAGGGGTGATAGCTAGCCCAAGAAGCTTGACGGTATCGGGTGATACGGCATTGACACAACTCCCACTATCCAAGATCACTTTCCTTACATGGCTCCCTATTTTGACAAAGGTGTGAAAGATTGAAGTTCGACGCCAATCCTCTTCTTGGGGTTTTGTGAGGGTGCATCTAATCACTCCTAGATAAGAGTTGGTAGATGGAGTGGTGTGATCTAGACCCGACTCTAGGTATTGGGCTTCATACTCCTCTTCCCAATCTAGTGAGGCTTCATGGTCCTCAACGACATTTTCAAGTTCCTTTTGGGGTGGAGCTTCTTCCTCAATAAGCAAGCTAGATAATCCCTTGGATGGACATTGCCCCGCAAAGTGGCCAAACCCTTGACACCTAAAGCATTGTTGACGCCCGCTACCCGAAGTAGTTCCTACATTTGGGCCTTTGGGAGTGTCTTCCCTCCGTGGGAGGGGGTGACTAGGGGTGGGTTTGTTTGGAGTGATGGTGGGAGGAGGGTTGTAAGGCCTTAATGGGGTGTTCCCACTTGGATTATGGGCTTTCATGGGAGTGGCCGGAATGGGCCGTGGTCCCATGTTTTTGGGATCGACCGATCGGGGAGTAGCAAATCGAGGGATCCTAGAGAATCTTTCTACATCCCTAGCTATTTGATAAGCTATCTCAAGGTTTTCAACATCTCTCATAAAAAGCTCTCTCTTGATGTGACTTTGAAGTCCATTCCTAAAGCGAGACAAGGTAACGGCCGGGTCCTCATGAACTCCACACTTCAGAAGATAGGAGTCAAACTTCTCAATGTATTCAACCACGGTCTTTCCTTCTTGGGTGAGGCTTTGCCATTCATCTAAGAGCACTTGATGGTAGGATTGGGGAAGGTATTTGTTCCTAAGTTGGTTCTTCATACCCTCCCCAGTATCAATAGGCTCTCCCCGCCAAATCCTTCTTAGACCCTCTTGGTTTAACCAATAAGTTTTGGCTAATTTGATGAGATGCATTTTGGCCAACCTTACCCTCCTTTGGTCGGACATAGGGTACCATTCAAAGTATTGGTCCATGGCGGTTTCCCACTCTAAGTAGACACTTGGTTCATGGGAACCATCAATGTTTGGGGCCTCTACTTTAATCATCCTTAAGAGAGGGTCATCCGGGTCGTCCCGTGGACGCCTTTCATGAATTAGATGGTGGCGCGGTCTCTCATGGTCATGGTAAGGGTCAAGATCCAAGTCCTCCCTATAAATTTCAGCATGTGGATGATAGGCTCTTGGTCCATGGTTCCTAGGATGGAACTCATCCCTATGAGGCTCAATATGTGGAGGGTAGACTCTTGGGTCATTGTTCCTTGGGTGGAACTCATTCCTATGCAACTCACCATGTGGTGGATGAACTCTTGGCTCATTATTCCTTGGATGAGGGTCTTCCCTAGGAGGCTCAACATGTGGAGGGTGGACTCTAGGCTCATTGTTCCTTGGGTGGAACTCATCCTCTTCAAGCCGAGCAATTTGAGTGGTAAGGGACTCAAGTTGGGCAAGAATGTTGGTGAGGGCAGCATCTACCCTATTCATTTGACCTTGAGGTTCCTCCCTATGAGCATCTTGATTGAGTTGAGGATGGGGATCCATGGGTGGATTTGAAGATGAAGGATCGGATCGGTAACTAGCACCACTACGGGTGGATATGCAAGACAAGGGGCCAAAGATGTTGGACACACAATACAATGGTACTAGGACTTAGACTTGATAGAGACAAGTCAAAGACTTGCTCTGATACCAATTGATGTGACACAACCTCGGACCTAATGCAAGCAAGCACAATCACATTCAAATGGGCCGAATGGGGCCACCGCTCTATCGTCGCTCACCCAAGCCCGGGGTAACTTGGCAATGCCAAGGTGAGGTTGAGGGGTTAGGCCCTTGCTGGTAGAGGGCCAGCAAGGCCAAGATGGGATTTCCAATGGGTGTGGATGCCCAATTCAAGGGGGCCGACAAAGTGCCAAAGGCACCGGTTGCACTTCTCCCACGATGATCACTCAAGACAACGGGGCCTGAGGATCGGGCTCTCACTCGCATAACCAGCGGAATTAAGAACTAATATTGAAAGACAAGCACTAAATGGAGTGAAGGTTTGAGCACTTACTCGACCGGTTTGAAGAAACCGGTCCCAGTCGGAGACGAGGGCGAGCGGGGAGGCGAGTGGATCCCCACACGCCGCGTCGGGGTAGCTTGACCTACCCAAACAAGTTACAACACTACACCTCTCGCAGGAGGAGGATCTTGGGGTGGGGGTTAAGGGATATTACAACCAAAATTACCTCCACACAGGGAGGGGCCTTCAGCCGGCCAAGCAGGGAGGGGAAACTAGGATTAAAAGTATTGAACGATGAAGTCACCGGTTCTACCTGCTCTCTCCGAATGGGGATAGGTAGTCGGTGTTGCTGCTGTAGAACTCGCTCAGGAATTCTGCTGATGATGAGACCGGTGGGGAAATCTTCGTAGCTGGGAAGGGAATGCCTCAGAATTTCTTTAATTTCTTCTGGAGCCGCTGCTGACCGGGATGGAGGTTTGAACAGAGCTTCAGATTCTCGGACCTACAGTTGAAGACTTCTAACAGCAGATTGCAGAGAACGCCCCGGCAGCTCCTAACCTCAGAATCAAGCGCTGTCAGTTCGTTGGAATCGTGGACGAGTCCTCTTCGCAGCAAAACTGACGGGGAAGCCAACCGATGTTGGAGAAGACTAGGGGATGCAGAACAATGGCGACTGGTCGATGCAGACTGTGGGCAGCAGGACGACGGAGCTGAGGGAGAAAAATGATAACTTCTGCTACCGGATGCCGAATGGGATTCTGCTTCTTGATTCTGAAAGTAGACAAGAAGGAGAAGAACTTTGTAGAAGAGCTTGTGGGTTGATTCCTCCAAGGTTCGTCGTGGCAGAGCTTCTAATCCGGTTCTGGTACTCAGTAGAGACAACTATGTGCAGTCATGGGAGAACGGAGCTCCTGAGTAGCACACAGATCAGATGAGGACAAAACCACTGCCGTTGTGAAGGAGACCGGTAGACGCTTCCAACGGTGGCTCTTGGGTCTTCAAACTCGTACGGATGAAGTCATGGTGGCTGCTGCAAGTTCCTGGTTCACCTGCAACTTCTGGACTGCAAGCAGCAACCTAGGGACAGCTTCCAATGCCTAGAAAGAAGGAGGAGAATGGGGTATGTGGTGAAGGGGAGGTGGATGAAGGGTGAGAGGGGGAGGTGTGGAGGGGGTCTAATGGTGGAGGGGAGATGGAGGAAGAGGGGGACGGCGCAGGCTTCAGCTGGAGGTAAGGGGGATGGGGATTGCAAGGGGGGGAGAAGAATGGAGGGAGGTGGGGGCGACCTAGGCTAAAGGGGATAGAGGGAGGGGCGGCCAAAGCTTGGAGGGAAGGGATTTCAAATTTAAAATGGCCTTGGAAGTTGAGGGATTGTGTGGGGAAGGGGGTGATTGTGTTGGAATGGGGGTAGAATGTGTGGGAATAGAGAAGATAGTGTTGGAATGGGAGAGATTCTACCTTGGGACTATGGGGGTGGAGTAATGGCAGCTATGGGAAGTGGAGGGCCTTTAATGGGGTAGGTGGGGGTTGGAAGTTGGGAGGGAGGAGGAGGAGAGAGAGAAAGGGGCGAACCCCATAGTGTAGGAGAGAGAAAGAGGGATAGAGAGAGAGGTGGGGTGGGGAATCACTCCCCTAGGGCTTCTCACCCAACTATAGGATTCACTCCACTAGAACTAGATTTGAATACTCAAATGAAAATCTTTTGTATTGAATCATTCATTACCTCCAAATGAAGGGAATGGGGCCCTATATATAGGAAGCCCACATTTTACAATAAGTCCCTTACAAAAGACTCAATGACAAATAACCAAAGGGGTAGGGGGGGCTTATGGGCCAAGCCCGAAGAATTGGGCCCAATAGCACATTACACAATCTAATGATACTCAAACCTAGGAAACTAAATGCAAGACCTAGGGACATGACTCAAATAAACTGAAAATTACATCAAATGACTCAAAAAGATAGCACAAAAGGGATAATTGGGCCTTTATAGAGAGAGGCCCAAACTCAAACGATGCCGGAATGTGAAGAAGACCCTAGACAAAGGGAGTTGTGGATGATGCCTCCATCACTCCCACATCACAGCTTCTGGAGACGTCGGCAGGGTAACACCCCCAGCATTATACCCCAAAGCTAAGGAAGTGCAGGTCAATCGACAGCACACCGGCATCGGAGTGCCGGCTGGCCTCACCAAGCCAATCCTCGGCCTCAACGACCCCACTGTCGAACCTTTCAAAGCTTGGGAGGTGACACAAGAAGATGGGCCCAGCAGCTTGTTCTATACAGCTGAGGAGCATCCTACTCGGGAAGACACAGACTGCCGTCTCCCCGAAGATCTAAGCAACCCGCGGGTTCCTGTCCAAGGCCTAGCATTTGCAACTGATCGGATGGCCAAGATGTTTCAGAAGCAACACATTCCTCCCGATCAGTCTCAAAAGCGCAAAGAAGCTTTCCAGAAGATGTGGTATCCCGTAAATCTGGATAAGAAAATGGGACGTGTCTCTCAGCATCCAGGGTTGGGCTTTACCCTGGAGGAATATTATTACAGTGGGCGGTATGAGGTGGATACTATCTCCGCCTTGTATCCTACTGAAGATAGCCCTCTGGGGGCAACCTTTGATGAGTATCCGGTGGAAGCCGAATATCTTGAACTGGCTCAGTCCGGGAATCAAGAAGTAGAAACCTCGGCCCCTTACCGATGCTGGGAGCAAGTTCATCCTGAAGAAGCAGCCCTTCAAGCCGAATCTGATACGGCTAGCAGCAGCGAAGCCGAAGACATTCAAGAAGCAGGAGTCTCTCCCTCCACAGGGGTCCTACTAATGACGACTTCAACACCCTTTCTGTCAATCAGGGAAGCCTTGGTCGACTCCAATCAAGGGGAACTAGCTGCCAAGAAAGAAAAAGCCACTTCTACGGAAGATACAACTGCCCCAGAAGGCGAGACCTCCTCAACTTCTGCTACAAAATCGGGATGCTGTCCAAGCTCGGCAATAAACAACTACCAGCCTATCATGGTTGCAACCCCATCTACAAACACTGAAGCTGCTCTCTCGCCCTCAAGAGTTGCAACGGTGATGGATTGGCTAATAGAACGATCCACCCAGCCGCTAGCACAAGAAATAAAGAAGCCTCAAGAAGCTCTGGCGGTGTCTGACGAGGAAGTCGAAGTGCTCAACCCTCAAGATGGTATTCCAGACTTCGTTGACCTCCAACCGATACCTCCGGAGATAGAAGACGGAGGCCAGGCCACAGTCGATGAACTAATAGAAGTCAACCTGGGAAATGAGGAAGACCCTAGGCCTACCTTCCTCAGCGCCCAACTATGCACAGAAGAACGGGAGCTGTACATCCAGCTGCTGCTAGAATACCAGGATTGCTTCACCTGGACTTACAAAGAGATGCCAGGTCTAAGCCCTACTGTCTCACAACATGAGCTAACAATCAGCCCTGAGGCCGAGCAAGTGAAGCAACCACCGCGGCGCATGAGGCCAGAGCTCATCACCCAAATTTGTGCTGAAGTCGACAAGCTCATTGACGTGGGATTTGTTGAAGAAAATCAGTACACTACATGGCTGGCGAATATCATCCCCGTGAAGAAGAAGAATGGACAGATCCGGATATGTGTCGACTTCCGAGATCTAAATAAAGCCTGCCCCAAAGATGACTTCCCGGTGCCAATAACCGAGGTCATGATTGATGCTACAACCGGCCATGAAGCCCTGTCATTCATGGATGGGTCTTCCGGTTACAATCAGATTTGGATTGCGGAGCATGACCGAGTCCATACTGCTTTCCGAACTCCTAAAGGCATTTATCATTACAAGAGAATGCCGTTCGGACTGAAAAATGCTGGCGCAACCTATCAGCGCGCAATGACCAAGATCTTTGACGAGCTGCTCTACCACAAGGTCGAATGCTACATAGACGACCTGGTGGTCAAAACCAGAAGAAAAGAAGATCATCTGCAAGACCACCGGATTGTTTTTCAGAGGCTGAGGCAGCATGAGTAGAAGATGAACCCTATGAAATGCGCGTTCGGAGTGTCGAGCGGAAAATTCTTGGGCTTCATCATCCGATATCGGGGAATTGAGATAGACCCCGCAAAGATCAAAGCAATTCAGGAGTTACCTCCACCAAGGAACATCTCCGAGCTGAGATCACTTCAGGGCCGCTTGGCTTATATCCGGCGGTTCATTTCCAATTTGTCAGGGCGATGTCAGCCTTTTCACAAGTTGATAATGAAAGAGGTTCCCTTTTATTGGGATGAAGATTGCCAGACGGCCTTTGACAAGCTGAAAGACTATCTGAAAACTCCTCCAGTGCTGGGCGCACCGGTGAAAGGACGACCATTGATACTGTATATAGCAGCTACACATAATTCTCTGGGGGCAATGCTGGCCCAGAATAATGAAAAAGGGAAAGAGCAAGCCCTCTATTACCTCAGTCGGAGACTAGTCAGAACTGAAGAGAAATATACTTATATCGAGAAGATCTGTCTGGCACTAATCTTCGCAGTTAAGAAGCTCCGACACTATATGTTGTCGCATGAAATCAGCTTGGTATCCAAAGAGGATCCCCTGAAGTACATCATGTCTCGACTGGCACTCAAAGGCCGCCTGGGCAAATGGGCGGTAATCCTTATGGAGTTTGTTATCTCCTACGTGTTGTGCCTCTTAGGCACAAGCATGTGCATTATGTTTTGATGATAGCATGCTGATTTGTTTTGATGATTGCAACACAGTCAGTGCATTATGATATTATGGTTTGAATATGGCTGTTGATATGATTGCATAGGACTGTGTCTAATATACAGCATTGAATTCATCAGTATTGCATGATGCGTTGACGCATGGGATCATTGTGTCAACTCACTGGTCTGTCCCAGAGCTTGTCTATAAAATGTGTCAACTGGTGCGTCGACGCAGTGGACTCAATGCGTTGACGCATTGGAATTGTTTTGAAAGAGCTCTTGCCTTGCTTCATACAAGCATCACAAAGTCTGTACAGTGGGCAAGGGTGTACATCCTCCAGTGAACACGTTAAGTCTATACACCGCCTATGTTCATCTGAGTCTTATGATGTCTTTATATTCATTAAGTCTATACATTGCGTTATGTATACTTTACATTGCTTTCACCTTCACAGCAAAGTCTATACAATGCAATGCATATACTTAGAACTAATGACTTCGTTTCATCTGTCTGACAGGGACTGAAGAGGCTAATGAACCCCTTAACGCAAGAGGGGTGAAGACATCTAATTTCAGCTGCTGGAACACACCAATGCATCAACGCCTTCATCAAGTGGCATGGACGCAGTAGTTCAAACAATCAAGAAAGAAGCTTACTGGATTACTCTGGTGCGTCAACGCATTCATCAAGTGGCGTCGACGCAGCAGGTTGATGGATCGACAAGGTGACCAGAGGGTGTGAGAGGGCTGAAGCCATCTAAGTTCAGATGCTGGAACACTAATGCGTCAACACAGCATGATGAGAGCGTCGACGCAGCACGCCCATCTGCTGAAGACTTGATCACTGGATCATCAATGCGTCAACGCCATGGGTTGGAAGCGTCGACGCAGCAGTTAAAAAGGCTAGGCTGTTTGTTCACTGGAACGTATCCATGCGTCAACGCTATTGCTAGACAGCGTCGACGTAGCCATTGAGCCTGATAGGCATCTAGCTCAGAGACAGTTTAGAAGGTTAACGCTGGAGTTCTTAGCATCCACGCAGCATGCAAACAAGCCGAACTATTAGTTGCAGAAACACACCACTGCATCAACGCTTTAGCCTAGCAGCGTCAACGCAGCATGTCTATCCGCCAAATACATTGATCACTGGACTGCCGATGCCGATGCGTCAACGCAGCAAGCTGATGGAGTCAACACAGCAGACTTGAGTTTCATAGGTTGAAGATCTCTGAAGGCTGCGTCAACTCCTTGGAGAAAGTGGGTTGACGCCATCTAACTCCAGTTACTGAGCGTACTGGTGCTGGGCACGTGATCCGAGGATAAGAACAGTGTCCAGATGAGGACACGTGTACTGACAGCCTGCTAGATGCTGCCACGTGGTCCAAATTCTTAGGGCGGGAACTGTGGAAGCCACACGCGCCTTGGCTGCTGCTGCTGCTGGTATATAATGGAGCCTTCGTCTTCAGATGGAGGCTGATCGTGATCGAAGCCAGAGAGCAGAAGCTGAGAGAAGAAAGGGAAAAAGAAGAGAGAGCTTCCACGATCCAGTAGAAGAAAAGAAAAAGAGAAAGAGAGAAAAGGAGAACAGAGATCGAGAGAAGAAGAGAAGTGCAGCAGAGAAGAAAGAGAATGAGCGAGAGTGAAGAAAGAGAGTGAGATCGAGGGAGATCTGTTCTTACTAGACCGTGGATCAGATCCGGGCCAGTCAGCTCCGTTGAGAGCCACATTGTGCATTTCATTTTTCAGCTTTCTATTTGCTGAAGTTATTTTCATTTCGTGTTTTTGTTTTTCCTTTTTCATTTGGTTATCCTTGTTCTTCCGATCCTCTGGACTGAGGTCGGGTTCCTCCTGGTGGGTCAGGAGAAGGGAGGCTAGCCCTCCGGTTCTGGTCTTGCTGGTAGCAGGTCCAGGTGTACCCTCCGGGTTGGAGGAAGAGAGCCCTGGGTCTCTGGTTGTTGGTGACTGGTGTCACTGGTGTTCCCTCCAGTTGGGAGGAAAAGGGGAGGATGTTCCCCTGGTCAAGCTGTTTGGCATCGTGTGTTGGCAGACTGAGTCTGCAGGTTACTAGCTTGTGCTAGTGGAAGCCTCACTCCTGTTGGGAGTGAGGGGTGGATGTAGGTCTTGGTGACCGAACCACCTAAAAACCCATTGTGTAGTGGTTTGAATTCTTGTGTGATTGGTGCTAGATGAATGCTTAGGGGCGTTTTGGTTTGATGTTCTATAAGTGTTCATCTATTTGCTGCACACACTATATGTTTGACTGTGGTTTGTTCTCTTTTATTTGATTTCGCTAGATGAATGTTAGGAGCGCCTCAATTGGGTTTTCTGTCTGAATGCTTTAAGGCACAAGCTCCTTTGATTTGATTCAGTCTAATGTTTAGACTTGCTTAGGTTCGCTCTATATATCTGCAATAGTTTTTAATTCCGCATCTCTGATTGCTTTAGATTTTAATTGGGTGAAATTTTTATAGGCTATATTCATTCACCCCCCCCTCTGAATACTTGCACCGAACCCAACACTTGGTATCAGAGCGGTCTCTGACTTCCAGATCCAACGATCTGCAGAGGATCCTGCTGATTTGATTTCATGCTTTATAGTTCCAGTGTGGTGCATTCTTCTGATATTGCTTTCTAGCTCATTGATCTGAGTCTATTCGATTGCTTTGTAATGGCATCACCTGCAGTTTTTGATGGTTCTAACTTCAAGAAATGGTCACGCAGTCTATGTGGTTTTATAAACTCTATAGATCCAAAACTATGGGTTCTCGTTGAATATGGTCCACATGTTTTACCTCGAGAGAAGAATAAATGGTCCCAGAAGGATAAACAACTAAATAGTGAGAATATAAGAGTTCGGGACATTCTGAAGAATGCTGTAGATGTAATGTCATTTCCTCTATTCTTACATGTAGGACTGCGAAGGAAATCTGGGATTCAGTGATCACATTTCATGAGAACCAGAAATGTCTAACGGCAAGAGGAAGCACTTCAAGCAATGAAGAAGAAGACCAGGTAAATTCTGAATCTGATTATGACAAAATGACTTTTGATGATTTAAAGGAAATGTATGCTGAATTGTATGAAAAATATAGAAAAGTAAAATCTAAAAATAAAATACTAAAGAAAAAGATTGATCAAAATTGTTCTGATTTATCATGTGAAAATTGCTCAAAATTGAAACAATCTCATGATGCTTATTTGATTGATATTCAGAACTATAAGAAGCAATTGGAAGAAGCTGGAAATACACGCTCAGAAATGAATCAACTGAAGCTTGAAAATGAAAAGGCTAAAAGGCTCCAACAAGAAAATCAAGCTGAACTTGACAAGCATAAAGAACACATTTCTGTGCTGAAAAATTAAAATAATGAACTTACTGATAAAATTTCTGAACTAGAGAATGAGCTGAATTCACTAGGAAAAGATCAAATCCTAATTGATGAACTGGTTCAGAATGAACAAATAAGAAAGGAAAATGAAGAGCTGAAGCTACTGAACTCTGCTATGTCTGAGAAGCTTTTAATGCTTGATAAGGAAATTCAATTTGAGAATTAATTGAAACTGAAACAGGAACTAGAAATTGTTAAAAATTTGAATGATGTCATGCAGAGACAAATTATCTCATGTGAGGAAGACTTGACTAGTTCAGAACTCAAAATTTGTTCTCTGTAATTTTGAAATAAGTAAACTTGTTCGTTCCATGTCTAAATCTACCAAGGGAAAAGAGAAAATGAATGTTCCTTTGTGTGATAACGTCACTAAATCAAGTGGAGAGCAAGGATGCAAATCCCAAATTGAAAAGTCTGTTAAGAAAAAGTTGTACACTACTTTTGTTCGCAGCTCTGACATTGCAAGCTGCTCTGGGCCTCCTAAAACATCTACATCATCTGTTTTCCAATTCAAGGCCCAGAAGAATGAAGAACAAATAAAAGTTGTGAACAAGGGTAAACAAATGAGCAAAAATGGTAAGAAAAACAAGGATAAACATGTCCCTACTTGTGTCTTTAAATCTGCTACCTATACTGCATCTGATGACTCAATGCATACTGCTCATAGCTCAATTTATTATCCGTATGCATCTGATAAGAGTGTTTCATGCCATTATTGTGGCAAGGTAGGCCATGTAATGGATGATTGCAGATTATTGATTGAAGATGGGCATGCAAGTGAAACATTGCATTCGAGAAATTCATTTGGTAAAAATCATGCTACCAGGAAGTCTGATACATCATGTCATTACTGTGGTAGGCATGGTCATTTCATGGATGCCTGTTTCATCATGAAACAAGATGATAAAATGCATGCTAGGTCTTCTGTTCATCATCACCCCAAAAGAAACATGTATGCTTCAAACTAACACATCATTTGTTATAATTGTAACAAACGTGATCATAAAGCTGTTGAGTGTTGGTTTAGGACTTCATGGGGATACAATGGTTCAAGAGGTAAGCATCTAAGGTGTTTTGAATGTGGCAAGTATGGGCATGCAGTCAAGGACTGTTGGTATGCTCAGGGAAAATATTTTAATTCCAAATTTGATAAATCCCCTGCAAATAGAAATTTTCTTGGTAGAAATAAGCCTATTTTTAAAGAAAATATTCTTGTATGATTTGAATGTGGAAAACCTGGCCACCGAGCTTCTGAATGCTTGTGGGCAGGCAATGCTAAATCAAAACCTCATGCAAGTAACAAAAATTTTCATGCAAACTCACATAGATTCCATGATGATAATAATGTCCACAAAAAGAATTCAAGGTTTGCTACATCATGTAGAGATTGTGGAAAATTTGGTCATTTCATGGATAACTGTTACCTGGTGGATCATGATGATAATACTGCTAAGAAATTGTTTAGAACACCTGTTAGGGATAAAACAGGACCCAAGGCTGCTTGGGTTCCTGCAAGATCAAAGTGATTGTTTTGCTGCAGGTGTGCCTTGGAATGAATAAAGAGGGGTTAATAAACCAAGGCACTCAAGTATGAGTAACCCCAGGATCCTACCTATCAGGTCAGTTCTGAATTTTGTTTTAAATTCATCATCTGAAAATTGTTGATTTGCATGTTTGGTTTCTGATGTTCTCTTCATGTACTGAGTTTTACTTTGCATATATCTGATGCTCTTCTCTCACTGATTATTGCACTGAATAAATGGGCTGTTAGATGATCTGCACAATCATTTTTTTCAGTCGATGCTTTATATGAACTTTATGTCAATGGACTGCATGCTTGTGGTTAGATGCATAAACTCAAATTGATTGCATAATTGCCTCATGTTTCATTATTGCATAGTCTGCATGTAGAACAGCCTAGTGCATAGCATAATCTTTGCATCATGTTGTCAGGGGGAGCTGAGAGTTTTTCTGTTCAATTCATTGAATCCTTGCTACTTCTCACTGTCCCCATCTAGTTCTTTCATATCTTTTGACATCAGATGCTCCAGGAACTCAATGCCTAGTGCTATCATTTCCTTAACCTTCACTGAACAACAGTTCTGGTTCTGGTTTAGTACATTGAGTTGTGATTATTTCAATTGTTCTTTTATAAGAATCACTCTCACAAATTGAAAAGAACTAAAGGTTTAACCTTTATAAATTGAAGAGTCAAATGTCTGCCTTCAGAATCTGAGATAAAAGAAAAACAGTTATAGCTCCTAATCTTTGTCTCATGGTAAGATTAGAAAAAGTTTTTGTAATGCCTAATGTGTTGATCTGGAAATTTCTAGAAAAGGTGAATAAGAGTGTGTACTGTTTTTCAAACAATCACTCTAAAAGAATTAAGGGCAACAGTAAATAAGATCATTAATGTTATGAACTGAACATAGGGACAGAGCAATGGCTGAATTGCACTGAGAAATTATGATCTCCTCTCATGAAGCAGGAGAACTCATAGTCATGAAGTGCTTCAGAATATCTCTGTTCAAAGGGTCAAATCTATAGGGGGAGTTCTCATCAAGTAACTGGGGGTACTGGCCTCTAATCAAGGTGTACCCTTAATGTCAAAAGTAAAGACTATTCTTTGTGGGTTTTGATCTGAAATAGGTCTAGTAGTTTATGCCTAGTAACTGGGGGTACCTGCCTCTGATCAAGGTGTACACCTAATGTCAACAGTATAAATGCCACTGATCTATCTTAGTTCAGGTTCTGAAAAATTCAAAAGTGAAAATCAAACTGCTGTAACCTTTCGAAAAATCAAAAGTCAATGAGTGAAAATTATTTTTATCAATACATGTTCAAGTTGCCTCTCTTGAATTTCCTTGTTTAATCACAAAAGGGTATTATTTCTGACTTACCTATTAATACCATGTGCCCTAGACTCATTGCTATAAATGGAATCTATAAACTCTTGTTCAGGAGTCAAATATTTTACTCTAGATTTATCACTGTTAAACCTGAATTTTTGTCAAAATTGTATGTTGCTGATTCTTATACTTTAACAGTTGTTTATAATCATGCTTCCCTTCTGAACCTATGATTCAGCTATTGTCAAGTGACCCTCCTACCTTCTCTTCCTTATTTATCGGTTCATATTCCTTCTCAAAGGGGGAGCTATTATTTAGGGGGAGAAATAATTAAGGGGAGTCTTACATTCAGGGGGAGAATGTTCTAGAGGAATTTGCATGCATAATGCACTTTGCACTCGTGTTTTTACTGTTTTTCTCTTTTTGATCATGTCAAAGGGGGAGAAAATCTTGTGTGTGACTCACGACTGACTGTCACATTGTCACATTGTGTTGCCATCATCAAAAAGGGGGAGAATGTTGTGCCTCTTAGGCACAAGCATGTGCATTGTGTTTTGATGATAGCATGCTGATTTGTTTTGATGATTGCAACACAGTCAGTGCATTATGATATTGTGGTTTGAATATGGCTGCTGATCTGATTGCATAGAACTGTGTCTGATATACATCATTGAATTCATGAGTTTGCATGAGTATTGCATGATGCGTTGACGCATGGGATCATTACGTCAACTCACTGGTCTGTCCCAGAGCTGGTCTATAAAATGTGTCAACTGGTGCATCGACGCAGTGGACTCAATGCGTTGACGCATTGGAATTGTTTTGAAAGAGCTCTTGCCTTGCTTCATAGAAGCATCACAAAGTCTATACAGTGGGCAAGGGTGTACATCCTCCAGTGAACACGTTAAGTCTATACACCGCCTGTGTTCATCTGAGTCTTATGATGTCTTTATATTCATTAAGTCTATACATTGCTTTCGCCTTCACAGCAAAGTCTATACAATGCAATGCATATACTTAGAACTAATGACTTCGTTTCATCTGTCTGACAGGGACTGAAGAGGCTAATGAACCCCTTAACGCAAGAGGGCTGAAGACATCTAATTTCAGCTGCTGGAACACACCAATGCGTCAACGCCTTGATCAAGTGGCGTGGATGCAATAGTTCAAACAATCAAGAAAGAAGCTTACTGGATTACTCTGGTGCGTCAACGCATTCATCAAGTGGCGTTGACGTAGCAGGTTGATAGATCGACAAGGTGACAAGAGGGTGTGAGAGGGCTGAAGCCATCTAAGTCAGATGCCGGAACACTAATGCGTCAACGGAGCATGATGAGAGCGTCGACGCAGCACGCCCATCTGTTGAAGACTTGATCACTGGATCATCAATGCGTCAACGCCACGGGTTGGAAGCGTCGACGCAGCAGTTAAAAAGGCTAGGCTGTTTGTTCACTGGAACGTATCCATGCATCAATGCTAATGCTAGACAGCATCGACGCAGCCATTGAGCCTGATAGGCATCTAGCTCGGAGACAGTTTAGAAGGTTAACGCTGGAGTTCTTAGCGTCCACGCAGCATGCAAACAAGCCGAACTATTAGTTGCAGAAACACACCACTCCGTCAACGCTTTAGCCTAGCAGCGTCAACGCAGCATGTCTATCTGCCAAATACATTGATCACTGGACTGCCGATGCCGATGCGTCAACGCAGCAAGCTGATGGAGTCAACGCAGCAGACTTGAGTTTCATAGGTTGAAGATCTCTGAAGGCTGCGTCAACTCCTTGGAGCAAGTGGGTTGACGCCATCTAACTCCAGTTGCTGAGCGTACTGGTGCTGGGCACGTGATCCGAGGATAAGAACAGTGTCCAGATGAGGACACGTGTACTGATAGCCTGCTGGATGCTGCCACGTGGTCCGAATTCTTAGGGCGGGAACTGTGGAAGCCACACGCGCCCTAGCTGCTGTTGCTGTTGCTGTTGCTGGTGGTGGTATATAATAGAGCCTTCGTCTTCAGATGGAGGCTGATCGTGATCGAAGCCAGAGAGCAGAAGCTGAGAGAAGAAAGCAAAAAAGAAGAGAGAGTTTCCACGATCCAGCAGAAGAAAAGAAAAAGAGAAAGAGAGAAAAGGAGAACAGAGATCGAGAGAAGAAGAGAAGTGCAGCAGAGAAGAAAGAGAAAGAGAGAGAGTGAAGAAAGAGAGTGAGATCGAGGGAGATCTATTCCTACAGGACCGTGAATCAGATCCAGGCCAGTCAGCTCCGTTGAGAGCCACATTGTGCATTTCATTTTTTAGCTTTCTGTTTGCTGAAGTTATTTTTATTTCATGTTTTTGTTTTTCCTTTTTCATTTGGTTATCCTTGTTCTTCCGATCCTCTGGACTGAGGTCGGGTTTCTCCTGGTGGGTCAGGAGAAGGGAGGCTAGCCCTCCGGTTCTGGTCTTGCTGGTAGCAGGTCCAGGTGTACCCTCCGGGTTGGAGGGAGAGAGACTTGGGTCTCTGGTTGCTGGTGACTGGGTGTCACTGATGTTCCCTCCGGTTGGGAGGAAGAGGGGAGGATGTTCCCCTGGTCAAGCTGTTTGGCAGCGTGTGTTGGCAGACTGAGTCTGCAGGTTACTAGCTTGTGCTAGTGGAAGCCTCACTCCTATTGGGAGTGAGGGGTGGATGTAGGTCTTGGTGACCGAACCACCTAAAAACCCATTGTGTAGTGGTTTGAATTCTTGTGTGATTGGCGCTAGATGAATGCTTAGGGGCGTTTTGGTTTGATGTTCTATAAGTGTTCATCTATTTGCTGCACACACTATATGTTTGACTGTGGTTTGATCTCTTTTATCTGATTTTGCTAGATGAATGTTAGGAGCGCCTCAATTGGGTTTTCTGTCTGAATGCTTTAAGGCACAAGCTCCTTTGATTTGATTCAGTCTAATGTTTAGACTTGCTTAGGTTCGCTCTATATATCTGCAATAGTTTTTAATTCCGCATCTCTGATTGCTTTAGATTTTAATTGGGCGAAATTTTTATAGGCTATATTCCTTCACCCCCCCCTCTGAATACTTGCACCGAACCCAACACTACGTGCCGCGCAAGGCTATCAAGGGCCAAGCTATTGCAGACTTCTTCGCTGAGCACCCAATGCCCGGGGATTTCCCGTTGGAGCCGGAGCTTCCTGAAGATAAAACCCTAGAAGCCGTTCAAGTCCAACCCGCCTTATGGCAACTATACTTTGATGGCGCTTCCAGAATTGACGCCTCTGCCACTGGATCATCCAGAGTCAGGGCAGGAGTAGGCATAGTCCTGAAATCCCCAGAAGGAGAAGTGGTGCATATATCCTGTTCCATAAACAAGCAATGCACAAATAATGAAGCGGAATATGAAGCCCTGATAATCGGGTTACAAATTGCTCTGTCCATGGGAATTCAGATGCTGGAAGCATTCGGAGACTTCATGCTAGTCATAAAATAGCTGGAAGGAGAGTTCGATGTGCGAAAGCAAGAGCTCCTTCCCTATCACCAGTTGGCAACTCACCTGTTGTCAAGATTTTACTTCATCAGCATCAAGCACATCAATCGAGGCCGGAATGCTCAGGCAGACGCCCTCGCTAAGCTGGCCAGTTCATTGGCGGTCCCGCCAGACACAAGCCTAAATATAACAGTGATCAACCGCCGACAGGTCCCCAGCGTAACAGAGGTCCTGGCCGACGAACAAGAGATAGAAGTAGCAGTCATCGAAGGGGTTCAGCAGCCCGATTGGCGGGAGCATCTCCTACGCTGATTTCAACACCAGCAACTTCCAAAAGAAAAGGAACAGAGAATGAAGCTCCTGAGGATCAATGATTCTTATGAGATGCGAAGCGGGACCTTGTTCCGAATTATGGCAGATGCCCGAAGGAAAGTCCTACTCCGTTGCTTGTCTTCAGCAGAAGCGGGACAGGTGATGCAGGAGGTCCATGCAGGATCAGCTGGAGCACACCAGGCTGGCCCGAAGATGAAAATTGAGATAAAGAAACTGGGTTACTATTGGCCCACTATATTTGATGATTGCTGCAGGTTTGCCAAAGCTTGTCAGAAGTGTCAAGAACACGCTAATGTGGCAAGGAGACCTCCAATGCCATTGCATCCCACCCTACCAAGCTGCCCTTTGCTCAGTGGGGCACGGACGTAGTAGGGCCGCTACCAGCATCTTCATCAGGGTGCAGATACATCTTAGCAGCTACAGACTACTTCTCCAGATGGGCGGAGGCAATAGCACTAAGAGATGTGACAGGAGAACTAGTTGCAAGGTTCTTCTGACAGAATGTAATATTTCAGTTTGGGATCCCCAACCGAATCATCTCTGATAATGGCAGTCGTTTTAGGAACCAGAAGGTTTATCGGTTGGCCGATAAATACAAAATCGATTGGAGGACATCATCCCCCTACAACCCTCAGGCCAATGGACGCGCAGAAGCCTTTAATAAGACATTATGTACATTGCTGGCAAAGACTGTCAAGTCTAATAAAAAAGATTGGGAAGAAAGGATGTATGAAGCACTTTGGGCCTATCGTACTGTATACAAGACCCCAACCGGCTGTTCACCTTTCTCCCTCGTCTATGGGTCGAAAGCTGTAGTGCCCATTGAACTTGAAGTTCCTTCATTGCGAGTTGCCATCCAGCACGGACTAATCAGTGGTGAGCAGACCAATGTAGAAAGAAGATTGGAGGAGCTCACCGAGCTCGAAGGAAAACGCCTCCGGGCACAGCAAAACATCCAACTCTACCAAGCTCTCATGGCCCATGCTTTTGACAAGCTAGTCAAGGGTCGAGAATTCAAGAAAAGATACCTGGTAATGGTCAAAAGAAAAGAAGTGATGGCCTCCAACCCTAAAGGGAAGCTGGTCGAAAACTGGGTCGGGCCGTATATCATCCGCCGAGTATATGAAGGGGGTGCCTACGTCCTTGTAGACCACAAAGGAGTCATTCAGTTCTCCCCCCTCAACAGAAAACACATTAAGCTATATCATGCAGCGCAGCCGACATGTCCCGAGTGATCGGTCGGAGCTAACTTTTCCTTGGTTAGTGGCACTCCGCCCTAATCAAGCTACCTCCTCCTCAGTTTAGTGGCACTCCGCCCTGATCGAGCTACTCTTCTCTTTGGTTTTGTGGCACTCCGCCCTAACCGAGCTACCTTTTTCTTGGTTTAGTGGCATCTCGCCCTGATCAAGCTACCTTCCCTTGGTCAAGTGGCATTCTGCCCTGATCGAGCTACTCTTCTCCTTGGTTTAGTGGCACTCCGCCCTAACCGAGCTACCCTTTTCTTTGTTTAGTGGCACTCCGCCCTAAACAAGCTAACCCTTTCCTTGGTTAGTGGCACTCCGCCCTGATCGAGCTACCTCTCCTTGGTTTAGTGGCACTCCACCCTAACCGAGCTACTCTTCTCCTTGGTTTAGTGGCATCTCGCCCTGATCAAGCTACCCTTTTCTTGGTTTAGTGGCATCCCGCCCTGATCGAGCTATCCTTTCCCTGGTCTAGTGGCACTCCGCCCTGATCAAGCTACCTTCCCTTGGTCTAGTGGCATTCTACCCTGATCGAGCTACTCTTCTCCTTGGTTTAGTGGCACTCCGCCCTAACTGAGCTACCCTCTCCTTTGTTTAGTGGCACTCCGCCCTAAACAAGCTAACCCTTTCCTTGGTTAGTGGCACTCCGCCCTGATCGAGCTACCTCTCCTTGGTTTAGTGGCACTCCGCCCTAACCGAGCTACTCTTCTCCTTGATTTAGTGGCATCTCGCCCTGATCAAGCTACCCTTTTCTTGGTTTAGTGGCATCTCTCCCTGATCGATCTATCCTTTCCCGGGTCTAGTGGCACTCCGCCCTGATCAAGCTACCTTCTCTTGGTCCAGTGGCATCCCGCCCTGATCGAGCTACCTCTCCTTGGTTTAGTGGCACTCCGCCCTAACCGAGCTACTCTTCTCCTTGGTTTAGTGGCATCTCGCCCTGATCAAGCTACCCTTTTCTTGGTTTAGTGGCATCTCACCCTGATCGAGCTATCCTTTCCATGGTCTAGTGGCACTCCACCCTGATCAAGCTACCTTCCCTTGGTCCAGTGGTATCCCGCCCTGATCGAGCTACCTTTTCTTTAGTTTAGTGGCATTCCGCTCTAACCGAGCTACCCTTTCCTCGGTCCAGTGGTAGTTCGCCCTAACCGAGCTATCCTTTCCTTGGTCCAGTGGCATTCCGCCCTGATCGGGCTACCTTTTCCTTGGTTTAGTGGCAGTCCGCCCTAACCAAGCTACCCTCCTCCTTGGTTTAGTGGCACTCCGCCCTAACCGAGCTACTCTTCTCCTTGGTTTAGTGGCACTCCGCCCTAACCGAGCTACCTTTTCCTTGGTTTAGTGGCACTTCGCCCTAACCAAGCTACCTTCTGTGGTTTAGTGGCACTCCACCCTAACCGAGCTACCCTTCTCTTTGGTTTAAGTGGCACTCCGCCCTAACCGAGCTACCCTTCTCCTTGGTTTAGTGGGACTCCCCCCTAGCCGAGCTGCCTTTCCTTGGTCTAGTGGAATTCCGCCCTGACCGAGCTACCCTTCCCCTTGGTCCAGTGGCATTTCACCCTAATCGAGCTACCTTTTCCTTGGCCTAGTGGCATTCTGCCCTGATCAAACTTCCAAAGGATACGTCGCACCGCCATTACGAGCCTTGAGTTCGGACTAGCACAAAAGCCCTTCCTTGCGTTAGCATTATCTCCGCGCTAACAAATAAACCCGTGTCGGCCGAAGATTTTGTACCCTAGCTGGCATTCTCACATTGTTGCCACTACGAGCCATCTGCTGTCGTCCAGGAGTTGAACATCACACTTCGACCTGCCACCCTATACATATCAACAAAAAAGAAAAGAAAGAATAAGTATGAAGAGAGCGAAGAGAACGGGGAGGACACAGAGGATGAGAAACAGATCGATTGAGAAAAAAGAGAAGAGCGGAGGGAGAGAAAGGCTTCTAGAGAGTTTTTTTTCTACTGAAGCATAGAGAGAAGGGTTCCTTCGGAGGAGCTTCCGTCGGTCGTCTTCTTCCTCTACGATACCCTGTTTCAGGAACAGGTGGGCGCCGATGCCGGTCCCTCTTCTACTTTCCGTAGATTTCTTCTTCTGAATTTCCTACCCATCGGATGTAAGCGAGAGGGGGAGGAGTGGCGATGATATGAGCCTATTCTCCTCCCCCTTCTATGCAATTTTCTTTTTGTTCCCTTTCCCCTACTGTTGTGCTCTGCATATCCTCTGCCTCCGCTATCAGTGAACGGCGACTGAGCAATGGTGCCGGTGTCATGTTCTTACGATGTAAATGCTGAATCGTCCTCGTTTTTGGGATGTTAATATATATATGTTGAATTCTTGGATTAACAGGTCGGATGAATGATCCTCAGCTTCCCCCCTTTCTATCTATGCCAACGCCCGTGTCTGGGTTCTTCTCGGCATCATGCCCCGAGTATCGTGGGCTATAGAAATACCCCTCCCAGGGGGCTTCTCTTTCGCTCATCTTCATGTTTGATTCAAGGGTTCTCGCATCCCCTTTTCTTATCGGATGGAGCCGTGCTTCTGCGCGTGCCTCTCTCCATCATGTGTAGGGTCCATCCCCTGAACGTTGCTTTCCAATTATTCGAGCATATGCCCCTGCAACGAGCCCGTCTCGTTTATGCATTTACTACATCTGTGCATCACGATCATCCAAACTGTTCCGAGGTTTCTCGCCGTTTCGATCACCCGGGGAGGGGGACATTCCCCTGCTGCTTCCTGAAGTTGTGGGGCGACCGGGGGGCTCTATCTCTCGATGGTAGGTGCTTCCTCGAAGCCATTGCAGACAATGATAGGGGTCCTGGTTCAACGAACTCAGCCCCAATAAATTAAGACCCGATCGAGACCGGGGGGGTGTGTGCTCCTTGTAGGCTAGCCCTCGGAGTCCCATTCTCCCAATGGTCAGTTCCTCTGCGGGATGAGTCACAAATTGTGGGTTGTCCACCCCTCGCAGGCTAGTCCTCGGGGTGATGCTCCCATCATCATTGGCTTCATCTCTCTGTCTTTTCCCTTATGGAACCTTGGTGCCCCTAGCAGGCTAGTCCTCGGGGTATCCTATCCAATGGGGTTTGCTGGCTGCCTTCGTGTAGACCGGCGGTTTAGGGGGTTCTTCTTTATCTTCCCACCAGCCTCATTTTTTAATGTATATATATTTCTGATGCAGGCTGAGGTGGCGCTGCCAACCATGACGGTGCAGATACCACTCCCGGCTCTGGGAACGGGCCATGCAACCCTTCCGTCCGTCCTGTGGCCTATCGCATTGCGATACCCCAAGGACTATGCAGCGGCAATGGTTCCAGTCGGACCCGGAGCACTTGTGGAAGTTGGTAGTTCGGCGGCAGCCGGGGATTCTCAGCCAATGAAGGCTGCACAGTAATCAACTCTGGAAAAGGATGGTCTTCCTGAAATAGAAGCCGGAGAGATCATTGAAGAGCAGATGTCTTCGGCTCTCGATGTTTCTATTGCACCTCCATCCCAGGGGGCAGGAAAAGAGATTATTGTTATTGAGGCTCCGGCCACCGTATCTGCAAGCACGCTTGTTCCTTACAGTAGTGGACTGCAGCTCATGCCATCGTCATCTTCCGGGATGGCCGATGATATCTGGGCTGCTGTGGATAGCAGAGTGGAATTTGAACTGCCCGAGATAACGCCACTTGGTCTTCAATCTTCAAGTGACTTTGTGTGGCAGTTTCTGGGGACCCTCCAGCAGACCGTAACGGCTAGCAGGGATTTAACTTATGTTCAGCTGAGGGGCTTGATAGAGCATCTTTCCCGATCGCTAATGGCCTTTGGTTGTCCCATGGACGACTGGACTCCACGGGTGATCCTACTCCTGAAGTATGTAAATAGGAGGGAATTTCTAGGCCGGGAAGTAGCTGACCAGCTGGCGGCCATATCATTTGTAGCAACCCTGGAAAAAAATAAAAGGAAATAAAAACCCCAAATTAATCAAATTTGATAAAGTATTAAATAAATGAATGAGAAACATCAAAAAGAATAAATACAATGACAGAATGGAAATAACGCCTTTGGTCAAGGCGCTACTTCATTAAGAAACGCCTCTAGATAAGGCGCTAATGAAAAAGGGACGCCCAAAAAACAAGGCGTCAATTATCAAACGGCCAAAAAAAAGGGGGGGATGTAAATGTAACGCCCTCCACCTGGGCGCGTTTTTCACAAGAAACGACATAGGCAAAGGCGTCAATTTAAATTCAACGCCCTCACTTAAGACGTCAATTCAGTTCGAGTTTCGTTCGACCCAGGAGACTATCCAGAGCAAGTTTCTGGATAACTACGAGGGAGTTTGATTATAGAAAGAACTCTAATGGGGAAATATTACTTCCAATACAATACTAACCCCCTTAGGATTCAAAAAACCCTATAAATACCCTCCTAATTCACCTAGATCGCTACTTTGGCGATCTAACTTTCGTGCTGCTGCTATCGACCGTAAAGAACATGTAATGTTCTTTCCCTTGCCTTCAGGTTACGTATGTGAAGATTATTAATATCTTCTCCTTCTTCCTTTACAGGTGTCCTGTGACAGTTTTATTGAAGAACGTGGTTCTTCATCATCTTCTCCTTCTTCCTCCGGATCAGAAGGCTCTGTTGAAAAACAGAGTATCACTTTCTTATCGAATCCTTCACGTATCTTCACCCACACGACCGTCAGGTAGGTTTTCTCCAGGATTGTAGTCCAAACCAACGTAGTAATTATGATTAAATCATCTGTTAATTCATGCATATAGATTCTCTGCGTTTTCATAGTTTCTGGAAAATATTGTAAATAGCGACCCTCGTTAGGGTGCTAGTTTTAAGATAAGCGACCCATCCCAGGGCGCTAATTTTCTTTTCTGCCCAGGAGTCGTCAATTTCATAAATTGAATAATTACCCACGTTTAAAATTTAATATTTATGAAACCATGATTCTAATATGCTACATGAATACACATGTTGAATCCTGCTATTTTTCTGGTCCTGAGTATGTACCATGTTTTCTTGAAATTCTATTATCTAAAATATTGAAAATTCTTGAATTAACGACCTTCACAAGGTCGCCTCTTATTGAACTGACGCCCCAGACTAGGGCGCTAAATGAAAAGTAATGCCCCTGTCCAGGGTGCGTTTTTGTTAAAATTTCAGAATATTGATTTTCTGTAGAATAGAAATATTGAGGGGATGACTGATGTACAAGTCGTCAAATTTGTAAATAAACGCCCTCTATAAGGCGTCAATTGGATAATTAATGACTTGGCTAAAGTCGTTATTTTCTGTATTACTGTTTTCCTTGTTTCTGTTAACCGAGGGTTTGATATATATGTATAAGAATATTATCGGCACTATATTTCCACTCCGTGAATATAGTCCCATGTTTTATGATGTCTTATTGCATTACCCTCAATTCTCGGTGACATACAAGCTCTCCATTGGACATTCCGTTCCTTTGGACTAGCGAGTTAGTCATAGAGACCTCCGTAAGACTCCTCGAGCCTTGGATTCCCTCAAGGCCGACTGAACTGGTTGTACCATAAAAACCCATTACACAATCTTTGCCATGTCACTCTATAGAAACATGGTATACCGGCCCTCATGTCATGCCATGGGTATGATGTGAGAATTATCTTAATAAACGGGGGAAAACATGACGTCGATGTGCTGTTCTTGTAGACCCCAATTCTATATCAAACATGATGTTCTTGTAGACCCCAATTCTATATCAAACATGATGTTCTTGTGGACCTCAATTCTATATTAAAGAAGTGACCATTTACTTGTGGGCACTTACTTGTCATGGTACCCAAGTTAGG
The DNA here is from genome assembly GCA_022559845.1 of Amorphophallus konjac. Taxonomy (NCBI): domain Eukaryota; kingdom Viridiplantae; phylum Streptophyta; class Magnoliopsida; order Alismatales; family Araceae; genus Amorphophallus; species Amorphophallus konjac. The sequence continues at coordinate 373,065,621 of CM040121.1, forward strand.
GAACCAATTCCACCTAGTTTTATCGATAATCGTGATTGTACCGTTATTATCGCCTATCTATGTCAAGTGTCATATTTTTGGACTCTATTCTATCAAAGTCTATCCTACATGTCTACAAGCTTTATTCTTGAAATTTCATATTGGCTATACACAAGAGTGGATGTTAAAATACATGATTAATGCCTGCGCATATAGGGCACGATCTGGTCCTGGGAGGAGCACCCGAAAGTACTTGTGCCCATGAGAGTTGATTGATCACGGTATTGGCATTATACCGAAGTGCATGACTAGCTTGATTGAACATTCCACAAATCTTGTACTTGACTTGATATAACATGACTTGCGTGGCCCGAGAAAGGGTAATTGTATACTCGCTTGCTTGAAACATGATAGCCAAATTCCAACATGACATGATGAGTCTACTTGCTTAAATATCTTGATATCTTTTGATATAAGTTCTTGAAAGTTCATGACTAGTTCTTCTTGCCATCTTATTGTTATATTGTCTTGCTATCTTGTCGTTTTGCGAGCATGCATGGCTATAGTGCATTCATGGAAAAAAATGTAATTACTTAAACCCCTTGCTAGTCCTTGAGATATAATTTCCTATTGAGCGTTCGCTCACTCAGTGTTTCCCTACTTTTCAGGTAAGTCCGATGATGAGGGAATTCAATCTGATGGGGAAAGCCAAGAGTGAAAGAGTTAGAGCTACTCAAGCGTCAATTAGTCCTGTCTTTTCTCTATTTTTCTTGAGTCAAGCGTTGTATTTTTCTTTTATTGAGTTTAGTATTTGCAAGGGTTTGTAATAGACATATTCTTATTGAAGGAATTAATGGATTGGGTTATCTTTATATTTATGCACTCTGTCTTTGTGTCGAATACACTACTACTCTGATTGACATGATTGATATAAACTCGTCGCGCATCTCCGGGTACCTTCCGCGCTTGGGGCGTGATAGTTTTTGTGGTATCAGAGCCTAGGGTGTTCAATTCCTAGGAAACCCAAGTCCAAGGATAGGTTCAAACCATTAACCAGTGAGATTGGGTAGAACCAAGGGTGGAGTTAACATGGAAAATTTAAGAGCCCTTAACGAAATTGCACATTGATATAGCCATTGTAATTGTAGGATAATGGCTGCTGAACGTGCTCAATGGCGCAACATGCAGCGTACACTCCAAGGAATGACCCAGGTGCTGCAACATGTAGCACAGGGAGGTGCACAGCGAGCCGGGAGTCTCCACCAGAACTTTAAAAACATGAACCCTCCCAAATTCATGGGATCTACTGATCCAGACGACGCAGAGCACTGGATCAGGGAGATGGAGCGTATATTCCGTGTTATGCAATGCACGGATCAAGAAAAAGTCTTATTAGCTACTTTTCAGTTAGAGAGAGATGCCAGATGCTGGTGGGAGGCAGTCGAAGCCACTATAAATCCGGACCAAATTACTTGGGAAGAATTTGTTGAACATTTCAACAATAAACATTTTTCAGACCGAGTCCAAGAAAAGAAAGCTAACGAATTTGCCGCACTCAAGCAACGGTCATTATCAGTGGCGGAGTACGAGGCACAATTCTCTAGATTGTCTCGGTATGCTAAGCACTTAGTTAGCACCGAGAAGATGAAAGCTAGGAGGTTCCTTAATGGGCTCAGGCCCCAATATATTACCCAGCTGGCGCCAATGGATATTCAGGTCTACTCAGAGATAGTCTGCCGAGCTCAATTGTTAGAAGATGCCACGGAGCTATCAGATAGAATCCGTGGGAAGGATAAGAAAGAACAAGTTATAAGTTCGGGTTCCTTTAAACCCAACTTCAAGAAGAGGCCTAGCACTGGAGGTACTTCTTCTCAAGACCAAAAATTTAAGAAGACCAAGCCCTTCTCTATCACTACTACACCTTCGAATATAATATGCAAGCATTGTGACAAGGCTGGTCATAAAGCCGAAGAGTGCTGGAGGAAACTTGGAGCATGTCTCCGTTGCGGGAGCCGTGAGCATCGGATTCCCGATTGCCCATTACTTAATGATCAAGCCGGTGACGGAAAGCGCCCGGTAACCAAGAACGCTCATCCTCACGCAATTAAGGAGACCGAAGAAGAAGAAGGCGGACTAGTAGAAGGTACATTGAAAGTTTGTTCCAAGTCTGCATATGTCTTATTTGATACGGGTGCTTCACATTCAATTATTTCCAAAAAGTTTGTTGATCCGCTACCCTTAGAACCGGAATGGATAAAATTAGTTTTGTCTACTCCTCTTGGTAACGAAACTGATATCACTCATCATTACCAAAACTGTGAAGTATTGGTTCAGGGTAGGAATCTCCCTATTGATCTTATATGTTTAGATCTAAAGGAGTATGATGTCATACTAGGAGCGGATTGGTTATCCAAATACCAGGCAACTGTCGATTGCCGCAATAGCAAGGTTACTTTCAAAGAGTTTCCAGAATTAATCTTTACTAGGCTCAAGAGTCGAAGCAAATCGCCACTTATTTCAGCTCTCCGAACTAGCAAGCTAATCAGGAAAGGATGTGTATCTTTCCTTGCATTTGTCGCCCTTAAGGAGAATAAGGAGACTAAGATAGAAGATATCCCAGTTGTGCAAGAATTTCCGGACGTGTTTCCGGAGGATTTGCCTGGATTACCTCCACAAAGAGAAGTGGCCTTCACCATCGATTTAATTCCTGGTGCTGGACCAGTTTCTAAGGCACCATATAGAATGTCACCTGCCGAACTCAAGGAGTTAAAGGAGCAATTGATGGAACTCATTAAGAAAGGATACATTAGACCAAGCACTTCCCCGTGGGGTGCACCTATGCTATTTGTAAAGAAGAAAGATGGATTCATGAGGATATGCATCGACTATCGGCAGTTGAATCATCTCACTATCAAGAACAAGTATCCACTGCCGAGAATCGATGAATTATTTGATCAAATTTCAGGATCCAAGTATTTTTCCAAAATTGATCTCAGGTCAGGATATCACCAACTAAGAATCAAGGACGATGATATTCATAAGACCGCATTCAGAAGCAGGTATGGCCATTATGAATTTGTTGTTATGCCTTTCGGACTAACAAATGCCCCTGCTGCCTTTATGCAGTTAATGAATAGTATATTCAGGCCTTATTTAGATCAATTCGTGGTGGTTTTTATTGATGATATATTAATATATTCCAAGACTAAGGAAGAGCACGAGGAGCATTTAAGGATTTCATTACAAACATTGAGGACAAACCAATTATATGCAAAGCTCAGTAAGTGTGAGTTTTGGCTCGAAGAAGTGACTTTTCTCAGACATGTTATATCAAAAGATGGCTTGTCTGTAGATCCATCAAAAGTGGAAGCTGTAAGAAATTGGGAAAGACCGACCAATGCTAGCGAGATCCGAAGTTTCTTAGGTCTTGCGGGCTATTACCGGCGGTTCATCAAAGATTTCTCTAAGATTGCCGTGTCACTTACGAGGTTGACTCGCAAAGAGATCCGCTATGAATGGAGTGAGGAATGTGAAAGAAGCTTCCAAACTCTCAAAGATCATCTGACCACAGCGCCGGTCTTAGCTTTGCCAGTGGAAGGAGAGTAATTCGAGGTATACTCTGATGCTTCTAGCATTGGCCTCGGATGTGTCCTAATGCAACAAGGAAAGGTTATAGCTTATTCTTCTCGTCAATTGAAGAAGCATGAAGAGAACTACCCAGTTCATGACTTAGAATTGGCCGCGGTAGTGTTTGCACTGAAGATGTGGATACATTATCTATATGGAGTGCAGTTTACTGTCTACTCTGATCACAAGAGTCTCAAGTATCTCTTCTCTCAGAAGGAACTAAATATGAGGCAAAGACGTTGGCTAGAATATCTCAAGGACTTCGACTTCAATATACAATATCATCCCGGAAAGGGAAATCCAGTAGCTGATGCTCTTAGTCGAAAGCCGAGAGCACTGTTAGCCAATTGTATGATTCAAGAATGGAAGTTGCTGGAGCAATTCTGATGCGGGACGGGACCACGGACACGACAAGCTCGCGATCGTCCCTTAACGAGGGAAGCGTCGGATGTGCGCGGTTGAGAAACCGGCAATGAGCTAGGGTGGTCGGCTCTCTTTTGCACCCGGATCGGGTCACGGGACGGCTTCGCTCTCTCTCGCAGCAGTGATATTATAAATTGAAGGCGAGCTAGGTATCCCTACACATGCTCTCTAGCAGCGGCATATAAAGCATATAAAGAATTAAGCTAATGCCAAGTGTAAGGGTGAAGGCGATACCTCCACGCTCTCGGCGTGGCGAAGACGGCACCCGGCCGAAGTTCGTACTCCCGGGAACTTAGTACATTATGTTTACAGCAATGCAATTAAGCCCACTCCACGTAGGGAGGTAAAGGGCGACACAAGTGGGCCCGGGAGGACCAAGTTCGGGTTGACGGGCGGTTTCGGGCAATGCTTCGGCTTCACGCGTACTCGTGCTAGTGGGGGCCCACGTGTTGACCGGAGGGGTCGTGTGGGGCCTGATGACTCCTCTGTGGTGGAGACACCTGGAAAGCATTCCCCTGGGATGGCGAGCTGCTGGAACGACCGCCGGACGCCGGGCGGCCCTCGGACGACGCTCGCGGGAACTCGGCCACGAATCTGAAAATTCTATTTGCAGGCGCGCGACTCGGAGAAAACTGCTGCTGCGATCAGCCCCATCGTCAGAATGCGACGAGGTTAGCGCCGTTGGAAAGATGACTCAGAATACCTCGACGTAGGGGTCTTCAAAAAAAATAATCAGATTTGTATTTCTGATCATGCATTTTACAAGCTTGCTGGAATCTGGCCAGAACTGCAGGGGCAGGTTCTGACTTCTCTGAAGATTACGTTGACCGGAAAGAAGACCTCCGAATATTGAAATAATTTCTTCAGCAAAGTTGAAGGTCTCTGAGAGAGGAATCCGGGACTATTTTTGGTTTTCTGATTGGAGACGAAATGGATTTTCTGGGATGTCTTTACTAGACCTGGGTCGGATCTGAGAAACTGTGGGCAGACTGTTCTTGGGAACTTGGACGAAATTTTAAAAATACTTGGAGACCTTACCAAAAATTAAGAAAATTCCTGGTGGTAGATATATGTGGACGGAACTCCCAATAAATTTGGGCGACCCAAAAAAAATCAAAAGGTGGTTCGAATGGGGTAAACTCAGAGCTGGTGAACAGTAAACAGAACCAGGACAGATCTGGAACTTGGACTTGGACGAAAATCAAAAAATAGCTAAACGATGAATTTTGACGTAATTTTTTTTGTGGGGATAAGGGTTCTAGAGGGGAACTAACCCTGAAATTTTGAGCTTCATAAGACGAAGGGAGTGATAGCAGGAATTCGGAGAAGAAGGGTCTGTCCTGAGTGGACAGAACACCGAAACCGTTGGCGACGACGCGTCGGCGGCGAGACGATGGCGGCGGCGATCACCGGAGTTGCTTCAGATGCTGGAGGGGATCAAGGGGGAGGGGATTACACTCTAGAAAGGGGAGAGGGGGTGGAGGAACCAGGTAGAGAGAGGGGAGGGGCGCAAGCTTCACTTGGGGCAAATGCCTTTTTCTCTTTCATTAATTGCTTCAATATGAAAAATACAACCTTATATAGGATGCCAACCAAACTCAACCTCAACCCTTGGATCTAGGGGTGTGGATTGAAGGGCTGGGATGAAGTATGACCAACCTCCAAAATACAATATTTAAAGGAAGCCAATTCCTAATTTTTACAACATGTGGTCAAAGAAAGGAAGGAAATAAAAAAAACTAAACAACCTAGCCTAATGGAGCCAAAAGAGGGGGCGCCCCCCTTCATGGGCCAAAGGCCTCTTCATGGGCCATGAAACATTCACAAGCCCATGCTAGACTTGGACCCTTCCCACTTAGTTGGCCCATGAGGGAGTGTAACCCAATTTGGGCCTTAAGTGCATTAGTGACCCATTAGACACCTAATGACCCAATATGAAGTAACACTCTTAATGGACTCTACTAATGGCAACCTAGCCTTGGACTTGACATAACAAATGGCCCATTGGCTTGATATAAGCCTTACAAGGAGCCCAAAAGAAAGAAAATACACAATTACAATCTCATACAAGCCATAACTCACAAATACACTTCACCCATGTATGGAAATCGCCTTTGATGCCCCATCAATTCTCCCCGAGTGGGAGGAACTCGACCCCATCGAGTAGGGGTATGGCTGCTCTAGTACTCCGGCGGATCCGTCACCGTGCTAAGTAGCGCGGGTATGCTCCACTCCAAGTGATCGGCACCTGCTCATTCCATATATACTCGATATGCGCACTGCTATGGCTAAAGGTGGTCACTCCGAAGGGACACTCTCAAAAGGAAGGAGACAGCTCGAAGACTCACTAGGAATCACCGCTGAGTCCCTATAGGTGACTGATCCGGATATAGAAGTAAAACCGATCCCATACTCATCAAGTGAATCCACTCGCCTCTTACTCGTAAGAGAACGACACGAGCTTGCACAAGACGCATGCAGACAAACAAACGACACACAAACCATGCAAATAAATCACTCAAAACAAACCACACAAAGAAAAAGCACACTGTTAGTCCGACCCGTACATGGATGACGGCGGACCAGGACACCCGAATATGTGCCATACATGCATTTGACGTAACTGGAGGTTGACGTCATGGGGAACTCCTAGACATACTACGATGCACCAATCATGGACATTGGGCTTGGATGCGGGAAGTCCGGGAGGTGCGGGTGGTTTAGAGGGATCGGGGAAACCAAAGTCTTCCTTACCCCCGAGGGATGGTTCGGACCTATGGCTATGTGGAGTTTGCTTGGCCCGAATGGAAAAGGTGGGATAGTGAACTCCGCGGAAGAAGGGTAACGAGTATGAAAACTCGGGAGGGTCACTAGTGAAGGGGTCAAAAGGGTCGACGAAGGTGTGACCCCATGAAGTGGGTTCCAACATGACATGGTCCCAATCGTGAAATTCTTGAAGGTGCGGGTGGTCACCTTCCTCCGTCATGGTAGATGGGACCGTGTATAGGAAATATGACTCCTCCCTCGGAAGCAAAGTCATGAAGTCGGGCTCATCCGGTAGCGGGAGAAGTAGAAGAACCTCCGTGGTGACACAACCCACGGTGCACTCAGAGGTAATGGACCCTATGGCCGGATGGGTGAAGCTAAGACTAGCGGGTTGGTCAAAGCCTCGGGCCAAAAGATGCGTCAACTCCCATTGTGAATCTAATCCCATGACAAGATCATCCAACGTATCAACATGGTGACGAGATCGAAATGTGGTATGGAATGAGTTGACCGGCACTAGTGGTAGTGTGGGGTCCATTGATGGGAAGGGATGTGGGACCAAGCCATCCTTGAGCCATCGAAGAAGTGGCTCGGCTATGTAAAGTGTTCCCGTAAGAAACACGGGTGGCTCGGGTTTTGGTAGTTCCCACTTTGATGGTTTCGAATGAAGACCGGAGGTAGATAACAATGGAGCATCCATGGGTGGTGGAGTAGCTTGTGTCCTTTCCCACCAATCCGAAATCATTTTCTTTATTTCCTCTAAGGAGCGGGTTGGAGGAGGGACCTTGGGGTGGACTAGCTCCTTAACTCTCGGCTCGGGTGTGGGCCTCGGCTCGGTTATAAGCGGGACTTCCACTCGGTTGGAGGTGCTTGAGTGGGTTGGGATGGGAGTGCCAAGGGGAGGTTGGTTGGTGGTGCATGGGCGGGCCACTGGATTGGGGTCACTTTGGTGGGCTTGGACGGCGGTGAAGGGGTGGGATTGGGTAGAGGTGTGGCCCACTTGATTGTGGGTGAGTTGGTGGGGTTGGTGAGTGGAATGACCTCCGTGGTTGGAGGTAGGTGGGCGGGGAACGTAGGCCCTCCTAAGCACTCTCTTCATTTCCCACCATGACCCGATGGGCCTTAGATTCCTATCCTCCCTCCAATATTTGATGTCCCTCCAAGTTGCAGCGGCTTCACCAAAAAGTCACCTTTTGGCAACATCGACTTGCATGGGCCCGTACATGATGTACACCTCGAAGTAATCATCCATAATGGCTTCCCATTCTAGATAGACACTCGGGTCATCGGACCCGTAGAAATCCCGGGTTTCGGGCCTCGTGGGGTGGTTCGGGTGGTCCTTCCATTTGAGATAGTATCGCCACCATCCGGGAGTTTGGGACTCCATGGGACACGGAAAACTAGTGGATGGCCATGCCGACACTCGGACCAAAACACTAGACACGACACTAAGTAATGCAAAGTTGGAATGCACTAACTAATGCACACTAAGGACCCTAGACGTAAACCAAGACTCGGTACGGGGCGGAGACAATCGACCCGAAGGTCACTCGCACAAGTGTGCGGCCTTCCCGATAGGCGTAACCTAACGGTCGGACAACACCTTTTTATATACCGAGTAAAGGGATGTATGCGACCCAAAAATGACTCTTTTTGTTGTTTTAAAAATGTGATGATCCTAAACACGACTTAGACCGACTAATGACTACATGACACTCTTTTTTTTTTTGAATGCAAACACCCTAGACTCAACCTGGCTCTGATACCAAATTGATGCGGGACGGGACCACGGACACGACAAGCTCGCGATCGTCCCTTAACGAGGGAAGCGTCGGATGTGCGCGGTTGAGAAACCGGCAATGAGCTAGGGTGGTCGGCTCTCTTTTGCACCCGGATCGGGTCACGGGACGGCTTCGCTCTCTCTCGCAGCAGTGATATTATAAATTGAAGGCGAGCTAGGTATCCCTACACATGCTCTCTAGCAGCGGCATATAAAGCATATAAAGAATTAAGCTAATGCCAAGTGTAAGGGTGAAGGCGATACCTCCACGCTCTCGGCGTGGCGAAGACGGCACCCGGCCGAAGTTCGTACTCCCGGGAACTTAGTACATTATGTTTACAGCAATGCAATTAAGCCCACTCCACGTAGGGAGGTAAAGGGCGACACAAGTGGGCCCGGGAGGACCAAGTTCGGGTTGACGGGCGGTTTCGGGCAATGCTTCGGCTTCACGCGTACTCGTGCTAGTGGGGGCCCACGTGTTGACCGGAGGGGTCGTGTGGGGCCTGATGACTCCTCTGTGGTGGAGACACCTGGAAAGCATTCCCCTGGGATGGCGAGCTGCTGGAACGACCGCCGGACGCCGGGCGGCCCTCGGACGACGCTCGCGGGAACTCGGCCACGAATCTGAAAATTCTATTTGCAGGCGCGCGACTCGGAGAAAACTGCTGCTGCGATCAGCCCCGTCGTCAGAATGCGACGAGGTTAGCGCCGTTGGAAAGATGACTCAGAATACCTCGATGTAGGGGTCTTCAAAAAAAATAATCAGATTTGTATTTCTGATCATGCATTTTACAAGCTTGCTGGAATCTGGCCAGAACTGCAGGGGCAGGTTCTGACTTCTCTGAAGATTACGTTGACCGGAAAGAAGACCTCCGAATATTGAAATAATTTCTTCAGAAAAGTTGAAGGTCTCTGAGAGAGGAATCCGGGACTATTTTTGGTTTTCTGATTGGAGACGAAATGGATTTTCTGGGATGTCTTTACTAGACCTGGGTCGGATCTGAGAAACTGTGGGCAGACTGTTCTTGGGAACTTGGACGAAATTTTAAAAATACTTGGAGACCTTACCAAAAATTAAGAAAATTGCTGGTGGTAGATATATGTGGACAGAACTCCCAATAAATTTGGGCGACCCAAAAAAAATCAAAAGGTGGTTCGAATGGGGTAAACTCAGAGCTGGTGAACAGTAAACAGAACCAGGACAGATCTGGAACTTGGACTTGGACGAAAATCAAAAAATAGCTAAAGGATGAATTTTGACGTAATTTTTTTTTTGGGGATAAGGGTTCTAGAGGGGAACTAACCCTGAAATTTTGAGCTTCAGAAGACGAAGGGAGTGATAGCAGGAATTCGGAGAAGAAGGGTCTGTCCTGAGTGGACAGAACACCGAAACCGTTGGCGACGACGCGTCGGCGGCGAGACGATGGCGGCGGCGATCACCGGAGTTGCTTCAGATGCTGGAGGGGATCAAGGGGGAGGGGATTACACTCTAGAAAGGGGAGAGGGGGTGGAGGAACCAGGTAGAGAGAGGGGAGGGGCGCAAGCTTCACTTGGGGCAAATGCCTTTTTCTCTTTCATTAATTGCTTCAATATGAAAAATACAACCTTATATAGGATGCCAACCAAACTCAACCTCAACCCTTGGATCTAGGGGTGTGGATTGAAGGGCTGGGATGAAGTATGACCAACCTCCAAAATACAATATTTAAAGGAAGCCAATTCCTAATTTTTACAACATGTGGTCAAAGAAAGGAAGGAAATAAAAAAAACTAAACAACCTAGCCTAATGGAGCCAAAAGAGGGGGCGCCCCCCTTCATGGGCCAAAGGCCTCTTCATGGGCCATGAAACATTCACAAGCCCATGCTAGACTTGGACCCTTCCCACTTAGTTGGCCCATGAGGGAGTGTAACCCAATTTGGGCCTTAAGTGCATTAGTGACCCATTAGACACCTAATGACCCAATATGAAGTAACACTCTTAATGGACTCTACTAATGGCAACCTAGCCTTGGACTTGACATAACAAATGGCCCATTGGCTTGATATAAGCCTTACAAGGAGCCCAAAAGAAAGAAAATACACAATTACAATCTCATACAAGCCATAACTCACAAATACACTTCACCCGTGTATGGAAATCGCCTTTGATGCCCCATCAAATTCTCTGAACTCAATATAAGCATGGACACGGACTTCAAATGTGTCACATTGTCTCATATAAGCATTCAGCCATACCTATTAACCAAAATACAAGCACTTCAAGATGATGACCCAACATTAGTAGAAATCAACGGCAGAATGGAAGGACGGTCTGATTTCCAATTCACTTCTGATGGAAGATTGATGTTCAAAAATAGAACTTGTATACCGGATTGTCCAGAATTAAAGAAGAAAATCTTAGATGAAGCTCATAGAGCAAGGTACACGATTCATCCAGGATCTACCAAAATGTACCAAGATGTGAAAAGAAATTTTTGGTGACCCAATATGAAAAGAGAAATAGCGGACTGCGTGTCACGCTGTCTCACTTGCCAATAGGTCAAGGCAGAACACCAAAAGCCTGTTGGAAAGCTACATTCTCTAGATATTCCCAATTGGAAGTGGGAAGATATTGGTATGGACTTCATTATGGGTCTATCTAAATCTAAAGGAGGACATGATGGAATATGGGTTATCATTGACCGATTGACTAAATCGACGCATTTCTTGCCAATAAGAAGCCGATGGTCAGTCGATGTTTTGGCTGCATTATACATCAATGAAATAGTCCGATTACATGGTATTCCTGTCTCGATTGTGTCTGACAGAGATCCCCGTTTTACTTCTCATTTTTGGAAGGGACTACAGCATTCATTAGGAACAAGGCTTAACTTTAGTACAGCTTTTCATCCTCAAACGGATGGTCAGACCGAGAGAACAAATCAAGTAGTTGAAGACATGCTTAGGGCATGCATCATTGATTTTGGTGGAAGCTGAAATGATCACTTGCCTCGGGTCGAATTCGTATACAATAATAGCTACCAAGCAAGTATCAAAATGGCGCCTTTCGAAGCTTTATACGGAAGGAGTTGCCGATCACCCTTATGTTGGGACGAAGTTGGAGAGAAACAACTGCTAGGTCCAGACATGGTAAGGGATACCACCGAGAAAATACAATTGATCCGAGAAAGACTGGAAGTGGCTCAGTCTAGGCAAAAGGCTTATGCTGACACAAGAAAGAGAGATCTTGAATTCCAAGTCGGAGATCATATATTTCTCAAGATATCGCCTGGACGTGAAATACGGAGATTTGGTGTTAAGGGCAAGCTTACACCAAGATTCATCGGACCATTCGAGATACTGGAAAGAATAGGCGAGGTTGCTTATCGCATCGCGTTGCCTCCTCAATTGTCCGAAGTACATAATGTGTTCCACATATCTATGTTGAAGAAGTATGTACACGATCCATCACATATTATTGAACATGGTGACTTAGTTATCCAGAAGGATCTCACATATGAACAGAAGCCCATAAAGATACTAGATCGTGAAGTACGTACCCTAAGGAATAAGGTTATTCCCATGCTAAAGGTACAATGGAATAAGAGTTCCGAGCATGAAGCCACATGGGAGACCGAGGAATCCATGAGGAAGCGATTTCCAGAATTATTTTAAGGTATATACTCTACACTCTTCACAAATCTTGTACTTGACTTGATATTACATGACTTGCGTAGCCCGAGAAAGGGTAATTGTATACTCGCTTGCTTGAAACATGATAGCCAAATTCTAACATGACATGATGAGTCTACTTGCTTAAATATCTTGATATCTTTTAATATAAGTTCTTGAAAGTTCATGACTAGTTCTTCTTGCCATCTTATTGTTATATTCTCTTGCTATCTTGTCGTTTTGCGAGCATGCATGGCTATAGTGCATTCATGGAAAAAATGTAATTACTTAAACCCCTTGCTAGTCCTTGAGATATAATTTCCTATTGAGCGTTTGCTCACTCAGTGTTTCCCTACTTTTCAGGTAAGTCTGACGATGAGGGAATTCAATCTGATAGGGAAAGCCAAGAGTGAAAGAGTTAGAGCTACTCAAGCGTCAATTAGTCCTGTCTTTTCTCTATTTTTCTTGAGTCAAGCGTTGTGTTTTTCTTTTATTGAGTTTAGTATTTGCAAGGGTTTGTAATAGACATATTCTTATTAAAGGAATTAATGGATTGGGTTATCTTTATATTTGCGCACTCTGTCTTTGTGTCGAATACACTACTACTCTGATTGACATGATTGATATAAACTCGTCGTGCATCTCCGGGTACCTTCCGCGCTTGGGGCGTGATACCCTATCGGGTACCTTCGACCCTTGTCACCATCGGCAAGATCGGTCGCTACCCTATCCAGTTTTTGTCACCATCGGCAAGACCGTCTACCCTTTTCGACCCTTGTCACCATCGGCAAGATCGGTCGCTACCCTATCCGGTTTTTGTCACCATCGGCAAGACCGTCTACCCTTTTCGACCCTTGTCACCATCGGCAAGATCGGTCGCTACCCTATCCGGTTTTTGTCACCATCGGCAAGACCGTCTACCCTCTTTGACCCTTGTCACCATCGGCAAGATCAGTCGCTACCCTATCCAGTTTTTGTCACCATCGGCAAGACCGTCTACCCTTTTCAACCCTTGTCACCATCGGCAAGATCGGTCGCTACCCTATCCGATTTTTGTCACCATCGGCAAGACCGTCTACCTCTTTTCGACCCTTGTCACCATCGACAAGATCGGTCGCTACCCTACCCGGTTTTTGTCACCATCGGCAAGACCGTCTACCCTCTTCAACCCTTGTCACCATTGGCAAGATCGATCGCTACTCTACCCGGTTTTTGTCACCATCGGCAAGATCGTCTACCCTTTTCAACCCTTGCCACTATCGACAAGATCGGTCGCTACCCTAGTCCGGTTCTTGTCATCATCGTCAAGACCGTCTACCCTTTTTCGACCTTCGTCATCATCGACAGGACCGATCGCTATTTATTCTAGGGTCCTGCCATCCTCGGCAGGACCGCTTACCCGCCAGTTTTGATATACCCTCTTGAGTCCCCCGGACTCTCGGCTGGCATAGGCCGTTGTTAGTCTCGAGAAAAGTCACGGCGCGATGGAGTGAACACCTCACCCCTTTGCTGAAGGCGTAAGCGCTCTCCTGCCCTAGTGACTCATACACTCGGATTAGAAACAACGGGCGAATTGAAGAGAAAAGAATAATGACAAGGTGGAGTCTTCATTCAAAAAGCACGATGGAGATTTTCCATTACTATGAAGTAAAAGGTACATGTTACACGGGCCATCCCCCGGAGTACATGAAGTGCGTCAAAAAGGGAGCAAATAAAGAGAAAAAAGATTACGGCAGAGGGCGTCGGAAGATGTCCTCCATCGCAGGAATACCCAGGGAAGGATGGCGGGTCAGTTCTTGCAATCGGAACTCGGTGGCCTCCAGCTTAGATAGCTTCTCCTCGTGGGAAGCAGCTTGTCCCTCGGCCATCTCTGCTTCCTCCACCCCCTGGACTCCCAGACGGTCTACTTCTTCAAGTACTGCATCTACCCTTGAAAGTTCGGCCTGTAATGCCGCCATCCGGGCCGTCAAGAAGCTTCGTCGCTGTAAAGAGGCATTGGCTTCATCCCTCATCCTCGCCGTAGTCTCTTGCAGAGAAATAAGAGCTGCTCGGCTTTCAGCCCGCTCTAATGATATGGCCGCCAGCTGGTCAGTTCCTTCCCGGGCTAGAAATTCCCTCCTGTTTACATACTTCAGGAGTAGGATCACCCGTGGAGTCCAGTCGTCCATGGGACAACCAAAGGCCAACAACGATCGGGAAAGATGCTCTATCAAGCCCCTCAGCTGAACATAAGTTAAATCCCTGCTAGCCGTTACGGTCTGCTGGAGGGTCCCCAGAAACTGCCACACAAAGTCACTTGAAGATTGAAGACCAAGTGGCGACGTCTCGGGCAGTCCAAATTCCACTCTACTATCCACGGCAGCCCAGATATCATCGGTCGTCCTGGAAGATGACGATGGCATGATCTGCAGTCCACTGCTGTGAGGAACAAGCGCGCTGGCAGATACGGTGGCCGGAGCCTCAATAATAGCAATCTCTTTTCCTGCCCCCTAGGATGGAGGTGCAACAGAAACATCGAGAGCCGAAGACATCTGCTCTTCAATGATCTCTCCGGCTTCTATTTTAGGAAGACCATCCTTTTCCAGAGTTGATTGCTGTGCAGCCTCCATTGGCTGAGAATCCCCGGCAGCCGCTGAACTACCAACTTCCACAAGTGCTCCGGGTCCGACTGGAACCATTGCCGCTGCATAGTCCTTGGGGTATCGCAATGCGATAGGCCGCAGGACGGACGGAAGGGTTGCATGGCCCGTTCCCAGAGCCGGGAGTGGTATCTGCACAGTCATGGTTGGCAGCGCCACCTCAGCCTGCATCAGAAATAAATATACATTAAAAAATGAGGCTGGAGGGAAGATAAAGAAGAACAGCAAACACCGACCCTGGGCGGGTCCTTACCTCAGCGGGTACTAAGCGCAAATCTTTAAGAGCAGCTCCCCCGGCACCGGCCTCTTCACTCTCAAGCGATAATGATGGCTCGGGACCGCCCCACGACAACCAGGCCGGGCTGAAAGTCAGATAATCACTTTCATAGGCTGAGGACGCCCCGGCGTCATCGGTCTCGAGATCAATCAATGAGAGTTCCTCGTCACTGGAGCCGCCACCATAATCTACCTGCTCAGAGGAAGAGGACCCCTCTGCTCTCTCAGGATGCTCCACCGTCGGAGCAGGAGCCTCGCCAGCAGAAGCATCACCCTCGGCAGGAACTTCCCCGGTGCTCTCCTCACCGGGGGCAACAATAGATGATACCTCAAGAGCAGGTCCGCCTTGCCCCGAGGGGATCACCTCCTCTACACCCTCCTAGCCCGGAAGCAATGACGGTTGTATATCAACTGCAATTTACGGCAAGAAGGGGTCAAGCTAGCTAAAGACATGAAGATTTGCGGTGCTATTGCAACTAAACTATAGATTACCTTCCATCTCCTGCCTGGGTGTTGGAGAGGGCAGATCCCTTTCTACGGGAGCAGTAGGGACTTCCTCTGCCCCGTCCCTAGCCGCTACATCTACCGTCGCCTCCAGCCCGACGACCGCGGCAACTGTGTCAGCAACCGTCAACATGGGCTAGCCAAGGCAGTCGAAACAAGCTAATGCACTTTGAAGAGAAAAAGTGCCTACCTTTAGCCTCTAGCCCTTGTGTGCGGGAAGCTTCAAACTCTTCAAAAGATACAACCGAAGGAAGGACGGTTGCCGATTCCTTCTCTGCAGCCTTCTTTCGACGTGCCCGTGTCACCCGGGTCACCGCTTCTTTTGCCTTTCCGACGGCCTCTCTCAGCTGGGACCGAGTCCTCTTCCTCGAATCCCAAGGAGGCAGTGGCGTCGTGGTCGGGGCAGGCTCAGGAACTTCAAAATAGGTTGGCTTTTGGGCCTTTATGATCAGCTCCCTGAAGTACCGGGTCTCCTCCGAAGTCGGTCGGACTGCACATGCACGAAGGTGAGAATGACACACCACAATGAAAAGAAGAACCTGGCCAAAAGGCCTGAAAGAAGAAATGAAACATACTTGCCGGTCCCATATAGAAGGGGAAGAGAGGCCAATAGAATAGCGACGACGTTTTGTCCCTCGAAGCCGCCTCGTGAATCAGCCAGCACAGATCTCCAATCTTTTCGCTCGGCTCGGCCAGTAGCGCAAGGTCCTCATGACCACGAGATGATAGGAGATAATACAGGCTCAGGTGGTCCAGCCCCCACCTATCTGCATATTTGAATGAGATCTGAAGAGGATGGTCTAGGATGGCTTCACTCGGACCGCCCACCGACAGGCCATGCGACCGAAGGAGTGCAAATAGCCAGGGAGTGTTGTCGTACAAGGCATCCCACCTGTCTTCCTTGCGAATGAAAGTCCGATAGGGATACAACCTATCCACCTCGGGGCACCAGTCGGCCACAGCCGCGATGGGCTCCTCTACCGGTAAAGGGAGTTGCTGGAGAATCACCCTCTCACTGCTTACTTGGCATAAACCCCGAAGGGTCTTCACATAATCATCCTTGTTGATCGGGGGCAGCTTCGGTTCAACTTTCATCTTGCGGCCTTTCACAATCTTGCGGGCCTCCATATAGGCCTTCACTTCTGTATTGGTCCAAGACTTCAACTTCTTCAAATAAGAGGCTTCAATGTCAAGAACTGGCTCCGACTGGGAAGCTAAAAACCTGTGCTCCGCCACGGCCCAGCAGTCTCTTCGGGAGTTCCTGTAAAATCCCATCCGCGCATTCCACCACTTGACGTATTCGGGCGTGACGCGAGGGAAGCGCGCAGGGGTTGGCACCCGAAAAGAAACGTCTTCACGACGATGGAAAAAGTCCCACCATATCCGGGCATCGTCATTTGAACCTGCCCGGCCCTATGCCTGTTGGGCAATGCAAATTGTGAAGAAGAATGTGGAATCTGCTGGTCATAGCCAAAGTTCCGACTGAAGCGGAACGGATAATACGGCTCCAACCACAGAATGCCGCTCTTGCAAAATACAAGGACACTAGGCCTGATGGCCAGTGCCCAATCAATCAACTCTGGCTCCAGAATAGGCTTGGTATATTTGGCCTTGGAAATCGGATGGATGTACTCCTCAGTCTCAAACAGCTTGCACTGCCTCGTCCTGTTCGTCAGTGGGCTCGAATGGGCAGCTAACCTCCAGAAATGAAGAGCCCCAGGTGAATCCATGGGAATACGAGCCAATTTACCCCGAATGGCGTAGAGTTGCTCCGCTAATAAAGATGGCTCAGCACTCGCAAACTCTATCATACGCGGGACCAGAGGAACCGCTTGTAATGCCCGAGGAGCCGCCTCTGGAAACAGGGTGCAGACCCAAGCATTAAAGAAATGTAACGGACCAACCGTCCAAAGGCTTCTGGGGAGACGCGTCTTGTGCAAGTCTCCCAACATCTTGTAAATGAGGCACAAAGCCACTGGGCAAAGGGACAACTTGATGCCCCAAGCCATAAGACAGGCCGGGTAAATGGCCTCCGCCCTAATCACGCTCTCGTCACCTTGAGGAAGAGCGAAAGAACAAAGCCAATAAACCAGATATGCAGCACAGTGAGTGACTGCATCAACACCAGTAGGGTTTGGGTTTTCCCCCTGCCCTCCTTTCGAAGAAGATGATGAGGCGGCCTGGCGTCGCACCCTCTTCTTCCGCTTCTGGGCCACGGGTGCTATTGGAGGAAAATCTTCATACCTATTCTTCCCCTGGAAGAAATATTGAAGCCAGGCGCCCATCCGTACTCTTCGTTTCTCGCCCGGCTTTCGAGCTTCCCTCGTATTGTGCGACGAATGAAAAAGGGTGCGATACGCCTTCATCAAATACCGATAGGCATAGCCCGCCATATACTGACTATCACCATCGGTCTGGTCTTTCAACCAGTGAGGCCAGTAAACTTCTTCATACGGTTCCCCATCAATGGGTAGGTCGCTGAGCTGCGATAGACTCCACAAGTCTAAAGAGGTCTCCCCCTCTGAAGTATAGAAAGTGTTATATTCGGGGCAAAATACCTCGATCATTCCACAACACAAGCCCCGTGAGATTGGGTACCAGTACCTTGAAGTGTACACGCTGTGATATATGCCGGCGCTGGTCAGAAGAGGAGCGTAATGATGCAGCACGTAGTCTGTGAACTCCACAGCTCCGGGCCTGAATGCATGAGCGTCTGTAGCTTTCAGCTCAGCGAACCACCCCACTGATATCTGGTGCTTGAAGCGAACCGCCAAGCAGTCCAGCAAGAACGATTCATCTCTATATCCCCATCTTAATGGGGCAAGGAATAAACCAAAGATCGGCTTCTCACGATCCACTCTGCCCGCGGAGTCATTCCACCGAGCGGGTACGAACTCGGGAGCTCTAGTCAGCAATCTGTCTGCCGGAGCCAGGTCTTGCAGCCCCAGCACAGCGCTCCATTTCCTGACCTCCCCGGGGAGATAGATGGGTCTTCCCCGCATCACACATTCGGCCAGGCTGTCTCTCTCCACCAGCAAGGCCTGCTCGACCTTCCGAACGGCGAACACATCCCTCTTCCCCTGAAGGTTGAAGCGTTGAAGAAGGGACATCAGGTGCTTGTCCTTGGGATAATCCCTCCTGGTCACGCCCTCTCTATTATAATGAAAGGAGTCACCCCCGAGGATAAGGAGACGGCTAGTGTCCACAGTGTCTGTCTCGGAATCCAAAGACTCCGCAACTATGGCCACCTGGCCGTGCCCCCAGTCGAGGGAATTGACGCTCTCCCATGTCACTACAGCACGAGAAGACGAGCTGGATGCCATGGCAGCTGCAAAAAGGGCATATTAAACAAAAGTAAAGTCAGAAAATAGCTGATGAAAGGTAAACTTCTGACAAAATTTTGGCAGAGTCTCCCCAGCACAGGGGATTGCCAAAGAAAAGCGCGAACGCGTCCACTGAGGAACGGTCCCTAAAAGGCAGCCATCAGTATTGCACCGAGGCCAAGAGGAACACCCGGGGGAATAGCTTCGAGGGCAAGCCCTGCTAGAAGCCTCCCGGGGCCCAAAGAAAGGGTTTTGAAACCCCAAATGGACAGCATCCCCACTCACCCGAAGGAAAATCGCCGCTCTCGGCGCCGGAGAAAGGGAAGAGAGGGAAGAGAGAGAAAAAGTTTGTGCGAATGAGGGATGAAGAAGAAAAAAACAAAGGTGAAAGCCTCATATGGAGGTGATCCCGGATGTTTAACCCGGCGCGCTATTTAGCGTGCCGGATTAACGTCCAAATAGATAAAAGGCGCGCCGTTTCTACCCGCGCCGATTTAACATGGCAAAAGCAAAACAGCGCGTCGGATTAGTGGCCGAAACGCCCGGGACCGCGCCGGATTAAAAAGCCTAAGGGCCATGTGCGCGTCGTGTTAAAATGTAAACGGCGCCGGACTAACATCCGTGCCAAATTAAGGGCCATTCAAAGCTTCTGTCAACCGAAGGAGGTCAGGCTGGGTGGAATGCATCCGTCGGCCCTGCTACACTCGTGCCTCGCGCGCAACACCCACGTCTGGGGGGCATTTGTTGGCACCTAAAATATGATCCTCGGCGACCAAGCCATAAGGATGAATGACCCGGCCCACCGAAGCGCGGGAGCCGATAAAGATCAACACATCGAGGATTTCTCAAGCTGCCAGAGCCTCGAGTCATTCCGTATGGACGTGGGGACTTCACCTCAGGAGAGCCGAGATGAATCCACAACCAACCAACAGTGCGACCAAGCCTGCCCAATGAACCGGCATCGACTTTGTCATGCTGCATACACTACACCCGTTGTTCGACCAAAGTCGACGGTCTACCCAGTGGCTACCCACCTCATGAAAGGCTCTCCTGAAGATAAAGGAGTCCCCCTTGGCTCTCCGAGATGGAGGACCGAAAGCTCTGACGGCAGAAGATCCCGATCACCTGGCACGGGTACGGCTTCCCGACAAGATGGGCCCGTTAGTGACCGAATGATCGCCCAGCGTAGGCGGAACTATCTATGGTGTTATCCAACCCCCTAGAGAGCTCTGGGTACGAGCCAGGCTGGACCAACAGCATGGATCGTAGAGCCGAAGGCCGTGTCGGTGGATAGCCCGTACGATCAAATCAAAGATATCTGGAGTCTCAGGAACGGCTGTACGTCGACCTGGGAGCTTCGACAAGACATCCCGCTAAGGTTTCGAGGGGCATTGGCGAGATAATGTTCACGGTGACTCCTGGAATCATCCCCGGATTCATCGACTGGCTTGAAGCGCACGAGGAGCATTAGCCCGGCGCGCCCCTCATTCGATGCCCCTGATCCCGGCGCGCTAAATCCCCTACCTTCCGCCCTCATCACGGCGCACAAGTCACTCTATCGGATGGCATCTTAAACCGGCGTGATAGGTTGATGAAGACTCCTCCCGGCGCGCCAAAAGCTCACACCGGATGCAAAGCCTCCAACCTGTTATATAAACGGGTGGGGTTCAGTTGAGAGAGAAGAGCGAAGAGAACAGAGAAGAACGGGAGGACACAGAGGAGGAGAAATAGATCGATTGAGAAAAAAGAGAAGAGCGTAGGGAGAGAAAGGCTTCTGGAGAGTTTTTTTTTCTACTGAAGCAGAGAGAGAAGGGTTCCTTCGGAGGAGCTTCCGCCGGTCGTCTTCTTCCTCTACGATACCCTATTTCAGGAAAAGGTGGGCACCGGTGCCGGTCCCTCTTCTGCTTTCCGTAGATTTCTTCTTCTGAATTTCCTACCCATCGGATGTAAGCGAGAGGGGGAGGAGTGGCGATGATATGAGCCTATTCTCCTCCCCCTTCTATGCGATTTTCTCTTTTTCCCTTTCCCCTGTTGTTGTGCTCTGGACATCCTCTGCCTCCGCTATCAGTGAACGGCGACTGAGCAATGGTGCCGGTGTCATGTTCTTACGATGTAAATGCTGAATCATCCTCGTTTCTGGGATGTTAATAAATATATGTTGAATGCTTGGATTAACAGGTCGGATGAATGATCCTCAGCTTCCCCCCTTTCTATCTACGCCAACGCCCGTGTCTGGGTTCCTCTCGGCATAGCTGTAATTCCGATTTCCCCGAGGTCTGCATCATGCCCCGAGTCATCGTGGGCTATAGAAATACACCTCCCAGGGGGCTTCTCTTTCGCTCATCTTCATTTTTGATTCAAGGGTTCTCGCATCCCCTTTTCTTCTCGGATGGAGCCGTGCTTCTGCGCGTGCCTCTCTCCATCATGTGCAGGGTCCATCCCCTGAACGTTGCTTTCCAATTGTTCGTGCATATGCCCCTGCAACGAGCCCGTCCTGTTTATGCATTTACTGCATCTGTGCATCACGATCATCCAAACTGTTCCGAGGTTTCTCGCCATTTCGATCACCCGGGGTGGGGGACATTCCCCTGCTGCTTCCTGAAGTTGTTGGGTGACCGGGGGGCTCTATCTCTCGATGGTAGGCACTTCCTCGAAGCCATTGCAGACAATGATAGGGGTCCTTGTTCAACGAACTCAGCCCCAACAAATTAAGACCCGATCGAGACCGGGGGGATGTGTGCTCCTTGTAGGCTAGCCCTCGGAGTCCCATTCTCCCAATGGTCAGTTCCTCTGCGGGATGAGTCACAAATTGTGGGTTGTCCACCCCTCGCAGGCTAGTCCTCGGGGTGATGCTCCCATCATCAATGGCTTCATCTCTCTGTCTTTTCCCTTATGGATCCTTGGTTCCCCTAACAGGCTAGTCCTCGGGGTATCCTATCCAATGGGGTTTGCTGGCTGCCTTCGTGTAGACCGGCGGTTTAGGGGCTTGTTCCATAGGTGAGCATGACCCCGCTTCTCCCCTGCAACTCTTCAGGTTCAGGAGAGATGCTGTCCAATTTTGGACAGATTAATAATGAATAAACCATAACGAAATACTTGTTCTGGACCCAATTATCCCGGTGGTCGAGTAGGAACCTCGCACTGGCTTATCACACCATCCCTCAGGGTTCTAGACTTCAATTTAACAAACAATTGGCCTCAAATGGCTTCAAAACCCTCAACATAAACTTAACAAACTCAAATGATTCGAAATTCATCGAAAATAAGCTAAAATGGCGCGGCCTTAACCCGGTGCGCCCTAATCCGGCGCGGTACCCCCCCGCGGGTGATTAACGTTAGACTCATATTCAATTTTTTTTCCTTTGCGCCTTTCCGGCGCGCCCTAAACCGGCGCGCCCTCAAGCCTTCACGCCGTGTTAATATCCATGATGGCCGCGCCGGATTAAAAGCTTACACCTACGCTTTATCGCCCCGTATAAACCTTCCTTACATGGTCGCGCCAGTTTTGAAACCTCTTGTTGCTTTAATCGCTCATTTGCCCTCGAGTGGATCTCGTCCCTCGGGGTTGGCGTTAATAAATCACAATGGGTAATAAATTGAATAAGGGAGGGGCCAAGCGAGCCCGAACTATATTGTTATCATATCTTCATTACCATGTCCGTTAGCATTGTGCTTTCGCTATCACACTTGTGTTGCCTTCCCTCTTCTCGATGGGGAGTAATAAATGTGGTCGATTACCATTTGCTTCCATGAATTCCATTATCATGCTTAATATAGTCATGAACGTCATGTGTGCATGCATGCATAGATCCTCGGGTATATTAAATGGCGTCGATAGAAAACTGGATTACGTCTTGTCGGAAGTCTTCGCTATGCGCGACGGTGGTCTTTGGACCCATGTCCTCCGCCACGTATCGAGGATCCATAATTCTATGAACTATGCATCTTCTGCACGTTAAATATATGCATCCTGCATGCCTTCGTCATGATCATCATGTAGCTCTTTTTTAATCCGGCTTCGACAGCCCGCTATCTCGGCAATTAATCAAATGTGTTCCCTCCTCATGGGGGATGTAATTAACGCCATAGCCTTTATGGTATGGCGGACTACTGGTCCCGACCGAACCTCACACTCGCCCAACATGGGTCAGAATGAGCGCATCATAAATTGATCACTCATGTGACTGGCATGCCCGCGTCGTCAATTGATCATTTGACTACCAGTTGGTCAGTTGGTCGATCGACCGCGCGAAAGAAAGAAAAGGTCACGAAAAAGCCAGCCCCCTCTTGCTTTTGTCCGCGCGCCCTTTCAGGTTTTCACGCGGCGGGGTACCCGATTTTGCCTGCAACGCCCCTTCGGGTTTTCGCCACAGCTGGGTTATAGCCATTGTTGCACTTGTCCTAATATAAGAGCAAGTCTGGCGGGGTATCTCTATTTTTAACCCCATTTTCTTTTCTTTTCTTTTCTTTTTAATATGTATAGGGTGGCAGGTCGAAGTGTGATGTTCAACTCCTGGTCGACAGCAGATGGCTCGTAGTGGCAACTATGTGAGAATGCCAGCTAGGGTACAAAATCTTCGGCCGACACGGGTTTATTTGTTAGCGCGGAGATAATGCTAACGCAAGGAAGGGCTTTTGTGCCAGTCTGAACTTAAGGCTCGTAATGGCGGTGCGACGTATCCTTTGGAAGCTTGATCAGGGCAGAATACCACTAGACCAAGGAAAAGGTAGCTCGATTAGGGCGAAATGCCATTGGACCAAGGAGAAGGGTAGCTCGGTCAGGGTGGAATGCCACTGGACGAAGGAAAGGCAGCTCGGCTAGGGTGGAGTGCCACTAAACCAAGGAGAAGGGTAGCTCGGTTCGGGCGGAGTGCCACTTAAACCAAGGAGAAGGGTAGCTCGGTTAGGGCGGAGTGCCACTAAACCACGGAAGGTAGCTTGGTTAGGGCGAAGTGCCACTAAACCAAGGAAACGATAGCTCGGTTAGGGCGGAGTGCCACTAAACCAAGGAGAAGAGTAGCTCGGTTAGGGCGGAGTGCCACTAAACCAAGGAGGAGGGTAACTCGGTTAGGGCGGAGTGTCACTAAACTAAGGAAAAGGTAGCTCGATCAGGGCGGAATGCCACTGGACCAAGGAAAGGATAGCTCGGTTAGGGCGGAATGCTTCTGGACCAAGGAAAGGGTAGCTCGGTTAGAGCGGAATGCCACTAAACCAAGGAAAAGGTAGCTCGATCAGGGCGGGATGCCACTGGATCAAGGGAAGGTAGCTTGATCAGGGCGGAGTGCCACTAGACCAGGGAAAGGATAGCTCCATCAGGGCGAGATGCCACTAAACCAAGAAAATGGTAGCTTGATCAGGGCGAGAAGCCACTAAACCAAAGAGAAGAGTAGCTCGGTTAGGGTGGAGTGCCACTAAACCAAGGAGAGGTAGCTCGATCAGGGTGGGATGCCACTGGACCAAGGGAAGGTAGCTTGATCAGGGCGGAGTGCCACTAGACCAGGGAAAGGATAGCTCGATCAGGGTGAGATGCCACTAAACCAAGAAAAGGGTAGCTTGATCAGGGCTAGATGCCACTAAACCAAGGAGAAGAGTAGCTCGGTTATCGCGGAGTGCCACTAAACCAAGGAGAGGTAGCTCGATCAGGGCGGAGTGCCACTAACCAAGGAAAGGGTTAGCTTGTTTAGGGCGGAGTGCCACTAAACAAAGGAGAGGGTAGCTCGGTCAGGGCAGAGTGCCACTAAACCAAGGAGAAGAGTAGCTCGATCAAGGCAGAATGCCACTAGACCAAGGGAAGGAAGCTTGATCAGGGTGGAGTGCCACTAGACCAGGGAAATGATAGCTCGATCAGGGCGAGATGCCACTAAACCAAGAAAAGGGTAGCTTGATCAGGGCGAGATGCCACTAAACCAAGGAGAAGAGTAGCTCGGTTAGGGCGGAGTGCCACTAAACCAAGGAGAAGAGTAGCTCGGTCAGGGCGGAGTGCCACTAAACCAAGGAGAGGTAGCTCGATCAGGGCGGAGTGCCACTAAACAAAGGAGAGGGTAGCTCGGTTAGGGCGGAGTGCCACTAAACCAATGAGAAGAGTAGCTCAATCAGGGCAGAATGGCACTAGACCAAGGGAAGGTAGCTTGATCAGGGTGAGATGCCACTAAACCACGAAAAAGGTAGCTCGGTTAGGGCAGAGTGCCACTAAACCAAAGAGAAGAGTAGCTCGATCAGGGCGGAGTGCCACTAAACCAAGGAGGAGGTAGCTTGATTAGGGCGGAGTGCCACTAACCAAGGAAAAGTTAGCTCCGACCGATCACTCGGGACATGTCGACTGCGCTGCATGATACAGCTTAATGTGTTTTCCGTTGAGGGGGGAGAACTGAATGACTCCTTTGTGGTCTACAAGGACGTAGGCACCCCCTTCATATACTCGGCAGACGATATACGACCCGACCCAATTTTCGACCAGCTTCCCTTTGGGGTTGGAGGCCATCACTTCTTTTCTTTTGACCATTACCAGGTCTCCTTTCTTGAATTCTCGACCCTTGACTAGCTTGTCAAAAGCACAGGCCATGCGAGCTTGGTAGAGTTGGATGTTTTGCTGTGCCTGGAGGCGTTTTCCTTCGAGCTCGGCGAGCTCCTCCAATCTTCTTTCTGCATTGGTCTACTCACCACTGACTAGTCCGTGCTGGATGACAACACGCAATGAAGAAACTTCAAGTTCAATGGGCACTACAGCTTCCGACCCATAGACGAGGGAGAAAGGTGAACAGCCAGTTGGGGTCTTGTAGACAGTACGATAGGCCCAAAGTGCTTCGTACATTCTTTCTTCCCAATCTTTTTTATTAGACTTGACAGTCTTTGCCAGCAATGTACATAATGTCTTATTAAAGGCTTCTGCGAGTCCATTGGCCTGAGGGTTGTAGGGGGACGATGTCCTCCAGTCGATTTTGTATTTGTCGGCCAGCTGATAAACCTTCTGGTTCCTAAAATGACCGCCATTATCAGAGAAGATTCGGCTGGGGATCCCAAACCGAAATATTACATTCTGCCGGAAGAACCTTGCAACTAGTTCTCCTGTCACATCTCTTAGTGCTATTGCCTCCGCCCATCTGGAGAAGTAGTCTGTAGCTGCTAAGATGTATCTGCACCCTGATGAAGATGCTGGTAGCGGCCCTACTACGTCCGTGCCCCACTGAGCAAACGGCCAACTTGGTAGGGTGGGATGCAATGGCACTGGAGGTCTCCTTGCCACATTAGCGTGTTCTTGACACTTTTGACAAGCTTTGGCAAACCTGCAGCAATCATCAAATATAGTGGGCCAATAGTAACCCAATTTCTTTATCTCAATTTTCATCTTCGGGCCAGCCTGGTGTGCTCCAGCTGATCCTACATGGACCTCCTACATCATCTGTCCCGCTTCTGCTGAAGACAAGCAACGGAGTAGGACTTTCCTTCGGGCATCTGCCATAATTCGAAACAAGGTCCCTCTTCGCATCACGTAAGAATCCTTGATCCTCAAGAGCTTCATTCTCTGTTCTTTTTCTTTTGGAAGTTGCTGGTGTTGAAACCAGCGTAGGAGATGCTCCCGCCAATCGGGCTGCTGAACCCCTTCGATGACTGCTACTTCCATCTCTTGTTCGTCGGCCAGAACCTCTGTTACGCTGGGGACCTGTCGGCGGTTGATCACTGTTATATTCAGGCTTGTGTCTGGCGGGACTGCCAATGAACTGGCCAGCTTAGCGAGGGCATCTGCCTGAGCATTCCGACCTCGATTGATGTGCTTGATGCTGATGAAGTAAAATCTTAACATCAGGCGAGTTGCCAACTGGTGATAGGGGAGGAGCTCTTGCTTTCACACATCGAACTCTCCTTCCAGCTATTTTATGACTAGCATGGAGTCTCCGAATGCTTCCAGCATCTGAATTCCCATGTGATGTGACACAACCTTAGACCTAATGCAAGCAAGCACAATCGCATTCAAATGGGCCGAATTGGGCCACCGCTCTATCGACACTCACCCAAGCCCGGGGTAACTTGGCAACGCCAAGGTGAGGTTGAGGGGTTGGGCCCTTGCTGGTAGAGGGCCAGCAAGGCCAAGATGGGATTCCCAATGGGTGTGGAGGCCCAATTCAAGGGGGCCGACAAAGTGCCAAAGGCACCGGTTGCACTTCTCCCACGGTGATCACTCAAGACAACGGGGCTTGAGGATCGGGCTCTCACTCGCATAACCAGCGGAATCAATAACTAATATTGAAAGACAAGCACAATGAGTAAGGGTTTAGATCACTTACTCGACTGGTTTGAAGAAACCGGTCCCGGTCGGAGACGAGGGCGAGCGGGGAGGCGGGTGGGTTCCCACACGCCGCGCCGGGGTAGCTTGACCTGCCCAAATGAGTACAATACTACACCTCTCACAGGAGGGGGATCTTGGGGTGGGGGTTAATGGATTACAATCAAAACTACCTCCGCACAGGGAGGGGCCTTCAGCCGGCCAAGCGGGGTGGGGAAAACTAGGGCTAAAACGATATAGAAGTGGTGATGCCAAATCTATCTGCCCTCTGCAATAGGGGACTGACAGATGGTGTTGAAGCCGCAGAACTCGATCAGGAATTTCACTGATGGCGAGACCAGTGGGGAAATCTTCGTAGCTGGGAAGGAAATGCTTCAGAATTTCTTTAATTTCTTCTGGGGCCGCTGCTGACCGGGATGGAGGTTTGAACAGAGCTTCAGATTCTCGGACCTGCAGTTGCAGACTTCTAATAGCAGATTGCAGAGAATGCCACGGCAGATCCCGACCTCGGAATTAAGCGCCGTCGGAGTCGTTGGAATCGTGGACGGGTCCTCTTCACAGAAAAACTGACGGGGAAGCCAACCGATGTCGGAAAAGACTAAGGGATGCAGAACAATGGAGACTGGTCGAAGCAGACTGTGGGTAGCAGGATGCCGGAGCTGAGGGAGAAAAATGATAACTCCTGCCAAAGGATGCCGAACGGAATTCCGCTTCTTGATTCTAAACATAGACAGGAAGAAGAAGAGCTTTGTAGAAGAGCTTGTGGGCTGATTCCTCCGAGGTTCGTTGTGGCAGTGCTTCTAATCCGGTTCTGGTACTTAGTAGGGATAGCTCTGCGCCGTTGTGGAAGAACGAAGCTCCTGGGCAGCACACAGCTCGGATGAAGACGAAACCACTTCTGTTGTGAATAAGACAGGGAGACGCTTCTGTGGATGCCTCTTGTGCCTTCAAACTCATCCGGAGGAAGTCGTGGTGGCCGCTGCAAGCTGCTGGTTCACCTGCAACTTCTGGACAGCGAACTGCAACTTGAATAGAGCTTCCAAAGACCTCCAAGAAGAAGGGGAAGCAAGAACTATAGGGTGAAGGGGTGATAGGGGATGGTGGAGGGAGTATGTGGGAGGGTTGGAAGGGTGCTAATGGTATGAGGAAGATGGTGTAAGGGAGGCTAGGGCGCAGGTTTCAGCAAGGATGAGTGATGGTGGGGATGCAAATGGGTGAAGGGGAGTGGAGGGCAAGGGGCGAACTAGCCCTATGGGGGAGGAGAGAGGGGCGACCAAGACATGGAGGGAAGGGGATTTCAAATTTGAAATGGCCTTGGAAGTTGAGGGATTGTGTTGGGAAGGAGGTGATTGTGTTGGAATGGGGAAGATTATGTTGGAAAGGGAGAGATTCTACCTTTGGACTATGGGGGTGGAGTAATGGCAGCTATGGGAAGTGGAGGGCCTTTAATGGGGTAGGTGGGGGTTGGAAGTTGAGAGGGAGGAGGAGGAGAGAGAGAAAGGGGCGAACCCCATAGTGGAGGAGAGAGAGAGAGGGATAGAGAGAGAGGTGGGGTGGGGAATCACTCCCCTAGGGCTTCTCACCCAACTATAGGATTCACTCCACTAGAACTAGATTTGAATACTCAAATGTAAATCTTTTGTATTGAATCATTCATTAGCTCCAAATGAAGGGAATGGGGCCCTATATATAGGAAACCCACATTTTACAATAAGTCCCTTACAAAAGACTCAATGATAAATAACCAAAGGGGTAGGGGGGCTTATGGGCCAAGCCCAAAGAATTGGGCCCAATAGCACATTACACAATCTAATGACACTCAATACTTAGGAAAATAAATGCAAAACCTAGGGACATGACTCAAATAAACTGAAAATTACATCAAATGACTCAAGTAAATAGCATAAAAAGGATAAGTGGGCCTTTATGGAGAGAGGCCCGAACTCAAATGATGCCAGAGTGTGAAGAGGACCCTAGCCAAAGGGAATTGTGGATGCTGTCTCCATCAAATCCCCTGGGCTGTGAAGAGCTCGACTCCATCGAGTAGGGGCCCATCCGGCTGTGGTACTGCTCGAGGAGGTCCGGATCCAACCGCTGGATATCCTCCCGACTCACCCAAGAATCCTCCGAAGGAGGCCGATCATTCCACCTGACGAGATAGCGGTTATATACCTTGCTCCGAGTGGTAGTGACTTGTTCATCCCATATTTGTTCAATTTGTTCACGCTGGGCTCTCTTGGCTGGTGGTCTCCCCTCACATGTGGGTGCTCTCTCAAGGGAAGAAATAGGCTCAATCTCCTCACTAGGTACCACCGTGGGTCCCTTATATGGCACTAGGTCGGCGACATTGAATGTGGGACTTATTCCATACTCCTCAGGGAGATCTAACTCGTAGGCATTTGCACCAATGCGCCTCAAGACCTGGAAGGGACCACCTCCACGTGGCCTCAGTTTAGAATTGGCTCCCGGGGAGAGCCTCTCCGTCCTTACCATCACAAAGTCACCCACATGGAATTCTTGGTGACGCCGATGAGAGTCAGCCAGCCTTTTATAAGCCTCATTCTTTTTGCTAATGTGCTTGCAAATTTCTTCATGCAATTCTCTAATATGTTGTGCAAAAGACTCGGCTGAAATGGACACTCTAGCATGCTGAGGAAGGGGAATGAGATCGGAAGGCTTTCTTGGTTTGTATCCATGCACGGCTTCAAATGGACTCATCCCTATGGATTTATTGATGGAGTTGTTATATGCAAATTCAGCCTGGGGTAAGATGAGATCCCAATTTCCGGGGCTATCCTCAACAAGACACCTAAGAAGGTTCCCTAGACTCCGATTGACAACTTCGGTTTGGCCATCTGTTTGGGGGTGGTAGGTAGTGGAGAATTTGAGGAGGGTACCCATCATGTGCCAAAGAGTTTTCCAAAAGTAGCTAGTGAATTTGACATCCCTATCGGAGACTATGGTCTTAGGTAGCCCATGGAGACGGACAACCTCATCAAAGAACAATCGGGTCAGATGGGAGGCATCGGAGGTTTTGGAGCATGGGATGAAATGGGCCATTTTGGAGAATCTATCAACCACCACATAGATGGAGTCATGCCTTTTTTCAGTCTTGGGTAATCCTAGCACAAAGTCCATACTCAAGTCTTGCCATGGACGGTCGGGGATGGGGAGTGGGGTATATAGGCCAGTGTTTTGTTTCACCTGTTTGGCCGAAGCACATGTTCGGCATTGACCCACTATCTTGCCTACATCTCTCTTGAGACTTGGCCAATGAAACTGCCCCTCAACTAGAGCAATGGTTTTGTGGACCCCAAAATGAGCAGCTAGCCCTCCCGCATGTAATTCCCAAATCAAGAAGTCGCGGAGTGAGGTCCGTGGGATGCAAAGCTTTGGTCCCTTGAAGAGGAACCCATCCTCTATGACAAATCCCTCATGTTCCTTGCTAGAATGGGTGGTCAAGGTGGTATAGATGTGCCCAAAGTCGGGGCAGCTAGGGTACTCATCCTTGATCCTATCAAATCCGCTCACTTCCACTTGGATAGTGGATAACAAGGAAACTTTCATACTAAGGGAATCCGCCGCTCGATTCTCACTCCCGGCTTTGTGTTTGATGACAAAAGTGTAGGATTGGATGAACTCAACCCATCGGGCATGTCGGGCATTTAGCTTTTGTTGGGAGTTGAGGTATTTGAGGGCCTCATGGTCGGAAAAGATGACAAACTCTTTGGGTAACAAGTAGTGCCTCCAATGTCGGAGGGACTGCACCACGGCATAGAACTCTTTGTCATAAGTGGAGTATCTAGTCCTAGCATCACATAGCTTCTCACTAAAGAAGGCTACCGGGTGTCCCTCTTGACTAAGGATCCCTCCTATCCCTATCCCGGATGCATCACATGTGACTTTAAAGACTTTAGAGAAATCGGGAAGGCATAGGACCGGGGCTGGGGTCAACTTCTCCTTAAGTTCTTGGAAGGCTTTAGAGATTGATTTGGTCCATACAAAAGTCCCCTTCTTGAGACAATCAGTGATTGGGCCAGTGATAGTGCTAAATCCATGAATAAACCTCCTATAGAATGTTGCCAACCCTTTGAAACCTCGGACCTCATGAAGGGCGTGGGGTTCCGGCCAATCAATAATAGCTTGGACCTTGTCGGGATCCATGGAGACGCCTTTGGTGGACACCACAAATCCTAGGAAGGTGAGGGAGGTGGTCATGAAGTGGCACTTTCCTAAGTTGGCAAATAGGCTCTCTTGTCGAAGGATGGTACAAACTTGCCTAAGGTGGTCAAGGTGGGCCTTTTGGGATTGACTATAGATGAGTATGTCATCAAAGTAGACCACTAGAAAGATCCCAATGAATGGCCTAAGGATGGGAAACCTATACTTGACGGTGATTTTGTTAATGGCCCTACTATCCACACACATTCGCCATGACCCATCCTTCTTGGGAGTTAGAAGGGCCGGGACGGCACATGGGCTTTTGCTAATGCGAATGAAGCCCTTCCTAATGAGTTCCTCTATTTGCCTCCGAAGTTCGGCATGTTCTGTGGGATTGAGGCGATAATGAGGAAGGTTTGGGAGAGTGGCCCCCGGGACTAGATCAATTGCATGTTGCACATCCCGCATGGGAGGGAGTTGGTCCGGGAGCTCCGTTGGGAACACATCATGGAATTCTTCTAGGAGTTGTTGGATTTCTATGGGATGTGGATTGGTGGAAGTGGGTTCTCCTAGGCAAATGACCACCGCACATAGTGGTGCTCCTTGAACTATCTCCTCTTCAAGTTCTTTCCTAGTGATGAGATGAAGACCCTTGGCCAACCCCGAGGTCCCACTTTGTTTGGGAGTTTGGGTGAGGGATGGGGTTGGAGGGGTGGAGTTCCCCGAGACTTGTATGGTGGTGGGGTGTTGTCCTTAAGGGGGAGTGTCCCTGTTGGTCATGGGATGAGGTGGGGAGGGGTTAAGACGGATAGTCTTACCCTCATGTTCAAAGGTGCATTTGTTGCTCCTACCCAAGATGGTGGCATCTACATCATAAAGCCAAGGTCTTCCTAGTAGGATGCTACCTACTTCCATGGGTATGATGATGTGACACGACCTAAGGGTGCAATGGTATCAACCAAATGAACCTCGGACCTAGACTTGCAAGCCCACTTACAAATTAGCGGACTCGATGTTGGCGGACCGATATCGCAGCACAACCCTTTCCCCGTGGTGACTAAGTGATGGTAGGGTGGATTCGAGAGCCTAAACCACGCTGCTTAGGGTGATGACTTGGCCAATGAGTTCCCCTCCCTTGGATTGGAGCACCCACATCAGTGGGGCGGACGCCGTGCCTTGAGGGTACGGGGATCTCTCCTCACTCAAACTGCGATGGCCACTCTTGATCGGGAATCACGGGACCGGGCACTCTCTTCCTCGCCGGCTGAACTTAGAAATGATACTAAGAAAACACAAATATCCAGGGAGGGTTCAGCATATACCTGACCAGTGTGAGGACACCAGCCCCGAGTCGGAGACGTGGGCGAGCGGGGAAGCGTGTGTTCCCCACACGCCACGCCGGGGAAGCTTGACCTGCCCAAGAGAAGTTACAACACTACACCTCTCACAGGAGGGGGATCTTGGGGTGGGGGTTAATGAATATTACAACCAAAATTACCTCCACGCAGGGAGGGGCTTTCAGCCGGCAAAGCGGGGAGGGGAAAATGAGCAAGGAACACCGAAGATGGAGATTGCCGATTCTGCCCGCGTTCTGTGGGTGCTGACAGCCGAGTGGAGAACTGACTGCTGCGACTGCTACCGATTTTTGTTGGGGACGAAACCACCTGAAAAAGCTTCGTAGGAGGCCAGGGAAGTCGTCCAATTTTTTCTGAATTCTTCTAGTGTCGAGGCTGATCTGGATGGAGGCCCGAACAGGGAGGTAGACCCTCGGACTGGCAGCTTCTGATTTCTAGCAGTAGGTTGCAGAGGGTGCCCCGACAGCTCCCGGACTCAGAATCAAGCACCGTCAAAGTCGCTGGAACCGTGGATGAGTCTTCTGTGCAGCAAAACTGACGGGGAATCCAACCGATGTCGGAGAAGATCAGGGGACGCAGAACAATGGCGACTGGTCGATGCAGACTGTGGGCAGCAGGACCGTGTAACTGAGGGAGAAAAAGGATAAATCCTTCCACGGGATGCCGAACGGAGTTCCGCTTCTTGATTCTGAAAATAGACAGGAGGAAGAAGAACTTTGTAGTAGAGCTCGTGGCCTGATTCCTCGGGGGTATGCCGTGGTGAAGCTTTCTCTCTGGATCAGGATCTCTGCAGAGCTAGCTCCCGGTTTCCAACAGCAGGTTGCAGAGGATGCCCCGACAGCTCCCGAACTCGGAATCGAGAACCGTTGGAGTCGTTGGAATCGTGGAAAAGTCCTCTTCGTAGAAAAACTAACGGGGAGGCCAGCTGATTCCGGAGAAGACCAGTGATATCTGAACACTGATGACTAGTCGATGCAGACTGTGGGTAGCAGGATGACGGAGCTGAGGGAGAAAAATGATAACTCCTGCCACAGGACGCCGAACGGAATTCCACTTCTTGATTCTGAAAGTAGACAGGAAGAAGAAGAACTTTGTAGAAGATCTTGTGCGCTGATTACTCCGAGGTTCATCGTGGCAGAGCTTCTAATCCGGTTCTGGTACTCAGCAGGGGCAGCTCTGCGCAGTTGTGGGAGAACAGATCTCCCGATCAGCTCGGAGCTCGGAAGGGGACAAGACCACCGCCGTTGCGAAGAGGACAGGCAGCCGCTTCTATGGACTACTCTTGGGTTTCCAGGAACGTCCGGAGGAGGTCAGGGTCGCTGCTGCAAGCTTCAGGTCTTCTGCAGGTCCTCTTACTCTAGATGGTAGAAGGTGGGGTGATGGAGGGGAACAAGGGAAGATGGAGAGGATGAGAGGGGGCCGCCCCTAACTAAAGGGGAGGGGTCTTGGGTGCCCTAGGGCTGTGGAGGGAAGGGGATTTTTGAATTCAAATGGCCTAGGGAAGTGGAGGGTTGCATGGGGGAGAGGGAAGGGTGCTTGGGAAAGGGATGAGGTGGTTGGAGGGTGGCTTAGTGATTGGGGATGCTCCCTTGGGACTAGGGGGTGGAGTAATGGGATGTGTGGGGAAGGGGAGTGGTCTTTAATGGGGGTAGGTGGGAGAGTGGTGGTTGGGAAGGGAGGAGAGAGAAAATTTTTGAAATTGGGTGTGGAGGAGAGAGAAAGTGCAGTGAAAAAAGAGAGATTAAGAGAGGGATGGGTGAAATTCTCTCCCTAAGGCTTCTCACCTCACTAATGGATTCACTCCACCATAAAAATAAAGATAGAACTCACAAAATGGCAATTTTTCATTGATTGATTCATTCCCTTCAAATGAAGGAAATGGGGCCCTATATATAGGAAACTCACATTTTACAATAAGACCCTGACAAAAGACTTAATAACAAATAACCGAAGGGGTAGGGGGGGCTCATGGGTCAAGCCCAATGAATTGGGCCCAATAGCACACTAAACAATCTAATGACACTCAAACTTAGGAAAATAAATGCAAGACCTAGGGACATGACTCAAATAAAATGAAAATTACATAATTATGACTCAAAGAAAATATGAAAATTACATGAATTGAATCAGAAAAATGTGACAGACATAATGGAACCATGCTGGTGAACAACCGGTAAATATGAAGGGTGAGAGATGCCCCCATCATACTCCCGGGGTGCGAAGAGCTCGACTCCGTCGAGTAAGAGTCTTTCCTAGCTCGCCCATGTGTCCACCATCGTGGCCGGCCCTTCCACCTCACAAGATACTGCTGGATTGTCCTGCTCCTGATGGTGTCATTATGTTTAACTAGTATCAAATCTTTGTGCTCATGCCGGGCTCTCAAGGTTAGAAGGGGATTCTTATTGGTGGGGTCACTCTTAAAAGGGGGTATGGGCTCAATATCCTCGCTAGGTGCCACCGCGGGGCCCTTGTAGGGCACAAGGTCCGCCACACTACAATGAGGGTTGACCCCATATTCCTTCAGAAGGACCAACTCATTGGCATTTATGCTCAATCGCCCCAAGACCTTAAAGGGTCCAGTCTCTCGATCCCTGAGCGTAGAGGTGACTCTAGGGAAGAGCCTCTTCATCCTGACCATCAGATAGTCACCCTCTTGGAAGTCTTGGTTTCTTTTGCGGGTATCAATTCGCCTTTGACAAATCCTTTTGCCTTTGATGATGGGCTTGCAAGTATGTAATCCTGAGACATAGTTGGTGAATGCTAGCACTCTATTGGATGTTGGGGGTCTCGGGCACCCAAATGTGGACCTAGCATGTCTAGACTCCCTATGAAGATTAGTAAGGATAGGAGGGCCTGGACCTCCAAATGTAGCTCTATCATGTAAAGGGGTGGCAAATGACGGGGGACCCGGACATCCAAGAATGCACCTATCATGCTTAAGACTCATGATGAATGGAGGTGGACCATTACATCCGAAAATGGTCCATTCATGCTTCCTACTTGACATGTGGGTGATGTGAATGAATGGACCCGTCTTATGAATCATGCCAAGTGATGTGTTGTGCCAAGACTTATGCATTCCTATCCCAAAGATGACTTCCATGTGTATGGGTGTGGGATGGCCTTTGAACTTCCATGTGAAAGGGTCAAAAGGATCTAGGAAGGTGGGCATTATGGAGAGGGGCTCTTCCTTGCTTCCTAGGCATATGTTGTCTATGGCGATGGTTCCCTTTGTGTGGCCCAAGTCTTAGAAGAGGTGATCTTGATCCAACATGGTTGGTTGGGGTAGAGAAAGGTGAGTTGTGGGTAAGGTGTGTGTATCACATGGGTAACTAGGCTCCCATTGGAAGGGATCAAAGGTGTAATGGACTGGGCTTCCTAGAGGAAGGAACTCTATGTCCACATGGTCTACGCATGGTGGGTCATCCTTCCCCAAGGTAACTGGACCAAGGTCTTTAGTGGGCCAGTCGATCAAGGTACTTGGGATCTTAATGGTAGTGGAGTGGACCATGATGGGTTCTTCATCCATGGGGAGAATGAGAAGGAGGTCACTAGTGTAGCAACCAATGGTGAAGACTGAGGTGATAGAACCATCACATGGGTGGATGAGACTAAGTCTTCTTGGGTGGGCCGCTCCTATGGTCAATAAGCAAGTCAACTTTAGTTGACATTCTAAACCCTTGAGGAGATCATCCCAACCATTTACCTCATAGTAGGATTGGAATGTGGTGTGATAGGAGTTAATGGGTGCTAATTGGAAAGGGTGCTCCATGGTTGGGGTTTGAAAGTACAAGGCATGAGGGAAGAGATTTTGCTTGAGCCATTTGATGATGAGTTCTCCTACAGTCACCACCTTTTGCGTGAGATTGAGTGGTTTGGGGAGGTATGTGTTTGTTTGGACGGGGATGAGTTGATGTCCTT
The DNA here is from genome assembly GCA_022559845.1 of Amorphophallus konjac. NCBI lineage: Eukaryota > Viridiplantae > Streptophyta > Magnoliopsida > Alismatales > Araceae > Amorphophallus > Amorphophallus konjac. The sequence goes on from CM040121.1 coordinate 373,102,307, forward strand.
CTTCCTTATTGATAGGAGTATGAATTTCCTTGAATGTGGGGAAGGGATTTGGGTTGGTGTCCAATCCCGGGGATTTGGTCTTGTGGGCCAGGTTCTCCTCATGTTCACTCATGACCTCATTCATTCTTTGAAGTGGGTTGAGAGGGCATGGTGGCCGGGTATGGGGCTCCGATGGGTGAGGTAACAAAAGGTTGTTGAAACCATAGGCTCCCGGGAGATGTGGGGGATGAACTAGGCAAGACCAACGCAATGGGTGGAAGGTGGTATTCCGTTCATCAAGCCATTGTTTCCCTAGGATTATGCAAGGGCCTTCCAAAGTACCAATTTGACACCATGCCCCATCAAAGTATTTGATCTCTCCAAACCATTTATGGAATTCAACGAAGACTAGGTCTCCGTTGTGCACAATTTGTCCGGTCGTAGAGAGGGTGGCTACAATTTCGGGGGATACCCAATTATCTTCTACCATGTAGATGAAGTCAATTTCTGTGGGGCTCCCATTAGGTAGGTATGCTTGCGATATGATGGGAATTTGGGCCTTTTGGTCTGTAGACTCAATGACAATGGGAGGTGTATAATGCATGGAACGATCCGATGAGAACTCTAATGCAAGCGTGCCCATGGACTTGACTTGTGAGAACAAGTCACAGACTTGCTCTGATACCACTTGATGTGACACGACCTAAGGGTGCAATGGTATCAACCAAATGAACCTCGGACCTAGACTTGCAAGCCCACTTACAAATTAGTGGACTCGATGTTGGCGGACCGATATCGCAGCACAACCCTTTCCCCGTGGTGACGAAGTGATGGTAGGGTGGATTCGAGAGCCTAAACCACGCTGCTTAGGGTGATGACTTGGCCAATGAGTTCCCCTCCCTTGGATTGGAGCACCCACATCAGTGGGGCGGATGCCGTCCCTTGAGGGTACGGGGATCTCTCCTCACTCAAACCGCGATGGCCACTCGTGATCAGGAATCACAGGACCGGGCACTCTCTTCCTCGTCGGCTGAACTTAGAAATGATACTAAGAAAACAAAAATATCCAGGGAGGGTTCAGCATATACCTGACCGGTGTGAGGACACCGGCCCCGAGTCGGAGACGTGGGCGAGCGGGGAAGCGTGTGTTCCCCACACACCGCGCCGGGGAAGCTTGACCTGCCCAAGAGAAGTTACAACACTACACCTCTCGCAGGAGGGGGATCTTGGGGTGAGGGTTAATGAATATTACAACCAAAATTACCTCCACGCAGGGAGGGGCCTTCAGCCGGCCAAGTGGGGAGGGGAAAATGAGCAAGGAACACCGAAGATGGAGATTGCCGATTCTGCCCGCGTTCTGTGGGTGCTGACAGCCGGGTGGAGAACTGACTGCTGCGACTGCTACCGATTTTTGTTGGGGACGAAACCACCTGGAAAAGCTTCGTAGGAGGCCAGGGAAGTCGTCCAATTTTTTCTCAATTCTTCTGGTGTCGAGGCTGATCTGGATGGAGGCCCGAACAGGGAGGCAGACCCTCGGACTGGCAGCTTCTGATTTCTAGCAGTAGGTTGCAGAGGGTGCCTCGACAGCTCCCGGACTCGGAATCAAGCACCGTTAGAGTCGCTGGAACCGTGGATGAGTCTTCTGTGAAGCAAAACTGACGGGGAAGCCAACTGATGTCGGAGAAGATCAGGGGATTCAGAACAATGGCGACTAATAGATGCAGACTGTGGGCAGCAGGACCGTGTAACTGAGGGAGAAAAAGGATAACTCCTTCCACGGGATGCCAAATGGAGTTCCGCTTCTTGATTCTGAAAGTAGACAGGAGGAAGAAGAACTTTGTAGTAGAGCTCGTGGCCTGATTCCTCGGGGGTTTGCCGTGGTGAAGCTTTCTCTCCGGATCAGGATCTCTGCAGAGCTAGCTCCTGATTTCCAACAGCAGGTTGCAGAGGATGCCCCGACAGCTCCCGAACTCGGAATCGAGCACCGTCGGAGTCGTTGGAATCGTGGACAAGTCCTCTTCGTATAAAAACTAACTGGGAGGCCAGCTGATGCCGGAGAAGACCAGGGATCTCTGAACACTGATGACTGGTCGATGCAGATTGTGGGTAGCAAGACGACGGAGCTGAGGAAGAAAAATGACAACTCCTGCCACAGGATGCCGTACGGAATTCCGCTTCTTGATTCTGAAAGTAGACAGGAAGAAGAAGAACTTTGTAGAAGAGCTTGTGGGCTGATTCCTCCGAGGTTCATCGTGGCAGAGCTTCTAATCCGGTTCTGGTACTCAGCAGGGGCAGCTCTGTGCAGTTGTGGGAGAACAGATCTCCCGGTCAGCTCGGAGCTCGGAAGGGGACGAGACCACCGCCGTTCCGAAGAGGACGGGCAGACGCTTCTATGGACTACTCTTGGGCTTCCAGGAACGTCCGGAGGAGGTCGGGGTCACTGCTGCAAGCTTCAGGTCTTCTGCAGGTCCTCTTACTCTAGATGGTAGAAGGTGGGGGTGATGGAGGGGAACAAGGGAAGATGGAGAGGATGAGAGGGGGCCGCCCCTAACCAAAGGGGAGGGGTCTTGGGGGCCCTAGGGCTGTGGAGGGAAGGGGATTTTTGAATTCAAATGGCCTAGGGAAGTGGAGGGTTGCATGGGGGAGAGGGAAGGGTGCTTGGGAAAGGGATGAGGTGGTTGGAGGGTGGCTTAGTGATTGGGGATGCTCCCTTGGGACTAGGGGGTGGAGTAATGGGATGTGTGGGGAAGGGGAGTGGTCTTTAATGGGGGTAGGTGGGAGAGTGGTGGTTGGGAAGGGAGGAGAGAGAAAATTTTCGAAATTAGGTGTGGAGGAGAGAGAAAGTGGAGTGAAAAAGAGAGATTAAGAGAGGGATGGGTGAAATTCTCTCCCTAAGGCTTCTCACCTCACTAATGGATTCACTCCACCATAAAAATAAAGATAGAACTCACAAAATGGCAATTTTTCATTGATTGATTCATTCCCTTCAAATGAAGGAAATGGGGCCCTATATATAGGAAACCCACATTTTACAATAAGACCCTGACAAAAGACTTAATAACAAATAACCGAAGGGGTAGGGGGGCTCATGGGCCAAGCCCAATGAATTGGGCCCAATAGCACACTAAACAATCTAATGACACTCAAACTTAGGAAAATAAATGCAAGACCTAGGGACATGACTCAAATAAAATGAAAATTACATAATTATGACTCAAAGAAAATATGAAAATTACATGAACTGAATCAGAAAAATGTGACGGACATAATGGAACCATGCTGGTGAACAACCGGTAAATATGAAGGGTGAGAGATGCCCCCATCATATGATGTCACACCATATTTGACCATGGTATGAAGAGAAGGTGAGGGGCACAAGACATTGAGTGTTGACCGGGATGGAGTTGTTGTTGATCCATGAGACTCGGTATGGACTTGGGTGAGGGGTGATAGCTAGCCCAAGAAGCTTGACGGTATCGGGTGATACAACATTGACACAACTCCCACTATCCAAGATCACTTTCCTTACATGGCTCCCTATTTTGACAAAGGTGTGAAAGATTGAAGTTCGACGCCAATCCTCTTCTTGGAGTTTTGTGAGGGTGCATCTAATCACTCCTAGATGAGAGTTGGTAGATGGAGTGGAGTGATCTAGACCCGACTCTAGGTATTGGGCTTCATACTCCTCTTCCCAATCTAGTGAGGCTTCATGGTCCTCAACGACATCTCCAAGTTCCTTTTGGGGTGGAGCTTCTTCCTCAATAAGCAAGCTAGATAATCCTTTGGATGGACATTACCCCGCAAAGTGGCCAAACCCTTGACATCTAAAACATTTTTGACGCCCGCTACCCGAAGTAGTTCCTACATTTGGGTCTTTGGGAATGTCTTCCCTCCGTGGGAGGGGGTGACTGGGGGTGTGTTTGTTTGGAGTGATGGTGGGAGGAGGGTGGTAAGGCCTTAATGGGGTGTTCCCACTTGGATTATGGGCTTTCATGGGAGTGGCCGGAATGGGCCGTGGTCCCATATTTTTGGGATCGACCGGTCGGGGAGTAGCAAATCGAGGGATCCTAGAGAACCTTTCTGTATCCCTAGCTATTTGATAAGATATCTCAAGGTTATCAACATCTCTCATAAAAAGCTCTCTCTTGATGTGACTTTGAAGTCCATTCCTAAAGCGAGACAAGGTAACGGCAGGGTCTTCATGAACACCACACTTCAAAAGATAGGAGTCAAACTTCTCAATGTATTCAACCACGGTCTTCCCTTCTTGGGTGAGGCTTTGCCATTCATCTAAGAGCATTTGATGGTAGGATTGGGGAAGGTATTTGTTCCTAAGTTGATTCTTCATACCCTCCCAAGTATCAATAGGCTCTCCCCGCCTAATCCTTCTTAGACCCTCTTGGTTTAACCAATAAGTTTTGGATAATTTGATGAGATGCATTTTGGCCAACCTTACCCTCCTTTGGTCGGACATAGGGTACCATTCAAAGTATTGGTCCATGGCGGTTTCCCACTCTAAGTAGACACTTGGTTCATGGGAACCATCAAAGTTTGGGACCTCTACTTTAATCATCCTTAAGAGAGGGTCATCAGGGTCGTCCCGTGGACGCCTTTCATGAATTGGATGGTGTCGGGGTCTCTCATGGTCATGGTAAGGGTCATGATCCAAGTCCTCCCTATAAATTTTAGCATGTGGATGATAGGCTCTTGGTCCATGGTTCCTAGGATGGAACTCATCCCTATGAGGCTCAATATGTGGAGGGTGGACTCTTGGGTCATTGTTCCTTGGGTGGAACTCATTCCTATGCAACTCACCATGTGGTGGATGAACTCTTGGCTCATTATTCCTTGGATGAGGGTCTTCCCTAGGAGGCTCAACATGTGGAGGGTGGACTCTAGGCTCATTGTCCCTTGGGTGGAACTCATGCTCTTCAAGCCGAGCAATTCGAGTGGTAAGGGACTCAAGTTGGGAAAGAATGTTGGTAAGGGCAGCATCTACCCTACTCATTTGACCTTGAGGTTCCTCCCTAGGAGCATCTTGATTGAGTTGAGGATGGGGATCCATGGGTGGATTTGAAGATGACGGATCGGATCGGTAACTAGCACCACTACAGGTGGACATGCAAGACAAGGGGCCAAAGATGTTGGACACACAATGCAATGGTCCTAGGACTTAGATTTGATAGAGACAAGTCAATGACTTGCTCTGATATCAATTGATGTGACACAACCTCGGACCTAATGCAAGCAAGCACAATCGCATTCAAATGGGCCAAATTGGGCCACCGCTCTATCGACACTCACCCAAGCCCGGGGTAACTTGGCAATGCCAAGGTGAGGTTGAGGGGTTGGGCCCTTGCTGGTAGAGGGCCAGCAAGGCCAAGATGGGATTCCCAATTGGTGTGGAGGCCCAACCCCAGGCGGCCGACAAAGTGCCAAAGGCACCGGTTGCACTTCTCCCACGGTGATCACTCAAGACAACGGGGCTTGAGGATCGGGCTCTCACTCGCATAACCAGCGGAATCAAGAACTAATATTGAAAGACAAGCACAATGAGCAAGGGTTTAGAGCACTTACTTGACCGGTTTGAAGAAACCGGTCCCGGTCGGAGACGAGGGCGAGCGGGGAGGCGGGTGGGTTCCCACACGCCGCGCCGGGGTAGCTTGACCTGCCCAAATGAGTACAATACTACACCTCTCGCAGGAGGGGGATCTTGGGGTGGGGGTTAATGGATTACAATCAAAACTACCTCCGCACAGGGAGGGGCCTTCAGCTGGCCAAGCGGGGTGGGGAAAACTAGGGCTAAAACGATATAGAAGTGGTGATGCCAAATCTGTCTGCCCTCTGCAATAGGGGACTGACAGATGGTGTTGAAGCCGTAGAACTCGATCAAGAATATCTCTGATGGCGAGACCGGTGGGGAAATCTTCGTAGCTGGGAAGGGAATGCTTCAGAATTTCTTTAATTTCTTCTGGGGCCGCTGCTGATCGGGATGGAGGTTTGAACAGAGCTTCAGATTCTTGGACATCCAGTTGCAGACTTTTAATAGCAGATTGCAGAGAACGCCACGATAGCTTTCGACCTCGGAATTAAGCGCCGTCAGAGTCATTGGAATCATGGACGGGTCCTCTTCGCAGAAAAACTGACGGGGAAGCCAACCGATGTCGGAGAAGACTAAGGGATGCAGAAAAATGGAGACTGGTCGAAGCAAACTATGGGTAGCAGGATGCCGGAGCTGAGGGAGAAAAATGATAACTCCTGCCACAGGATGCCGAACGGAATTCCGCTTCTTGATTCTGAACGTAGACAGGAGGAAGAAGAACTTTGTAGAAGAGCTTGTGGGCTGATTCCTCCGAGGTTCGTTGTGGCAGTGCTTCTAATCTGGTTCTGGTACTCAGCAGGGACAGCTCTGCGCCATTGTGGAAGAACAAAGCTCCTGGGCAGCACACAGCTCGGATGAAGACGAAACCACTTCTGTTGTGAAGAAGATAGGGAGACGCTTCCGTGGATGCCTCTCGTGCCTTCAAACTCATCCGGAGGAAGTCGTGGTGGCCACTGCAAGCTGCTGGTTCACCTGCAACTTCTGGACAGCGAACTGCAACTTGAATAGAGCTTCCAAAGACCTCCAAGAAGAAGGGGAAGCAAGAACTATAGGGTGAAGGGGAGGTAGGGGATGGTGGAGGGAGTATGTGGGAGGGTTGGAAGGGTGCTAATGGTATGAGGAAGATGGTGGAAGGGAGGCTAGGGCGCAGGTTTCAGCAAGGATGAGTGATGGTGGGGATGCAAATGGGTGAAGGGGAGTGGAGGGCAAGGGGCGAACTAGCCCTATGGGGGAGGAGAGAGGGGCGGCCAAGACATGGTGGGAAGGGGATTTCAAATTTGAAATGGCCTTGGAAGTTGAGGGATTGTGTGGGGAAGGGGGTGATTGTGTTGGAATGGGGAAGATTATGTTGGAAAGGGAGAGATTCTACCTTGGGACTATGGGGGTGGAGTAATGGCAGCTATGGGAAGTGGAGGGCCTTTAATGGGGTAGGTGGGGGTTGGAAGTTGAGAGGGAGGAGGAGAGAGAGAAAGGGGCGAACCCCATAGTGGAGGAGAGAGAGAGAGGGATAGAGAGAGAGGTGGGGTGGGGAATCACTCCCCTAGGGCTTCTTACCCAACTATAGGATTCACTCCACTAGAACTAGATTTGAATACTCAAATGAAAATCTTTTGTATTGAATCATTCATTAGCTCCAAATGAAGGGAATGGGGCCCTATATATAGGAAACCCACATTTTACAATAAGTCCCTTACAAAAGACTCAATGACAAATAACCAAAGGGGTAGGGGGGCTTATGGGCCAAGCCCGAAGAATTGGGCCCAATAGCACATTACACAATCTAATGACACTCAATACTTAGGAAAATAAATGCAAGACCTAGGGACATGACTCAAATAAACTGAAAATTACATCAAATGACTCAAGTAAATAGCATAAAAAGGATAAGTGGGCCTTTATAGAGAGAGGCCCGAACTCAAACGATGCCGGAGTGTGAAGAAGACCCTAGCCAAAGGGAATTGTAGATGATGCCTCCATCACCATGGACAGAGCAATTTGCAACCCGATTATCAGGGCTTCATATTACACTTCATTGTTTGTGCATTGCTTGTTTATGGAACATGATGTATGCACCACTTCTCCTTCTGGGGATTTCAGGACTATGCCTGCTCCTGCCCTGACTCTGGCTGATCCAGTGGCCGAGGCGTCAATTCTAGAAGCGCCATCAAAGTATAGCTGCCATAAGGCGGGTTGGACTTGAACAGCTTCTAGGGTTTCATCTTCAGGAAGCTCCGGCTCCAACGGGCAATCCCCGGGCACTGGGTGCTCAGCAAAGAAGTCTGGAATAGCTTGGCCCTTGACAGCCTTGCGCGGCACGTAGGAGATATCAAACTCCATAAGGATTACCGCCCATTTGCCCAGGTGGCCTTTGAGTGCCGGTTGAGACATGATGTACTTCAGGGGATCCTCTTTGGATACCAAGCTGATTTCATGCGACAACATATAGTGTCGGAGCTTCTTAACTGCGAAGATTAGTGCCAGATAGATCTTCTCGATATAAGTATATTTCTCTTCAGTTCTGACCAGTCTCCGACTGAGGTAATAGAGGGCTTGCTCTTTCCCTTCTTCATTATTCTGGGCCAGCATTCCCCCCAGAGAATTATGTGTAGCTTCTATATACAGTATCAATGGTCGTCCTTTCACCGGTGCACCCAGCACTGGAGGAGTTTTCATATAGTCTTTCAGCTTGTCAAAGGCCGTCTGGCAATCTTCATCCCAATAAAAGGGAACCTCTTTCATCATCAACTTGTGAAAAGGCTGACATCGCCCTGACAAATTGGAAATGAACCGCCGGATATAAGCCAAGCGGCCCTGAAGTGATCTCAGCTCGGAGATATTCCTTGGTGGAGGTAACTCCTGAATTGCTTTGATCTTTGCGGGGTCTATCTCGATTCCCTGATATCGGACGATGAAGCCCAAGAATTTTTCGCTCGACACTCCGAACGCGCATTTCATAGGGTTCATCTTCAGCTCATGCTGCCTCAGCCTCTGAAAAATAATCCGGAGGTCTTGCAGATGATCTTCTTTTCTTCTGGTTTTGACCACCAGGTCGTCTATGTAGCATTCGACCTTGTGGTAGAGCAGCTCGTCAAAGATCTTGGTCATTGCGCACTGATAGGTTGCGCCAGTATTTTTCAGTCCGAACGGCATTCTCTTGTAATGATAAATGCCTTTAGGAGTTTGAAAAGCAGTATGGACTCGGTCATGCTCCGCAATCCAAATCTGATGGTAACCGGAAGACCCATCCATGAATGACAGGACTTCATGACCGGTTGTAGCATCAATCATGACCTCAGTTATTGGCACCAGGAAGTCATCTTTGGGGCATGCTTTATTTAGATCTCGGAAGTCGACACATATCCGGATCTGTTCATTCTTCTTCTTCACGGGGATGATATTCACCAGCCATGTAGTGTACCAGTTTTCTTCAACAAATCCCACGTCAATGAGCTTGTCGACTTCAGCACAAATTTGGGTGATGAGCTCTGGCCTCATGCGCCGCAGTGGTTGCTTCACTGGCTCGGCCTCAGGGCTGATTGTTAGCTCATGTTGTGAGATAGTGGGGCTTAGACCTGGCATCTCTTTGTAAGTCCAGGCGAAGCAATCTCAGTATTCTAGCAGCAGCTGGATGTACATCTCCCGTTCTTCTGGGGATAGTTGGCCGCTGAGGAAGGTAGGCCTAGGGTCCTCCTCATTTCCCAGGTTGACTTCTATTAGTTCATCGACTGTGGCCTAGCGTCCGTCTTCTATCTCCGGAGGTGCCGGTTGGAGGTCAACGAAGTCTGGAATACCATCTTGAGGGTCGAGCACTTCGACTTCCTCGTCAGACACCGCCAGAGCTTCTTGAGGCTTCTTTATTTCTTGTGCTAGCGGCTGGGTGGATCGTTCTATTAGCCAATCCATCACCGTTGCAGCTCTTGAGGGTGAGAGAGCAGCTTCAGTGTTTGTAGATGGGGTTGCAACCATGATAGGCTGGTAGTTGTTTATTGCCGGGCTTGGATAGCATCCCGGTTTTGTAGCAGAAGTTGAGGAGGTCTCGCCTTCTGGGGCAGTTGTATCTTCCGTAGAAGTGGCTTTTTCTTTCTTGGCAGCTAGTTCCCCTTGATTGGAGTCGACCAAGGCTTCCCTGATTGACAGAAAGGGTGTTGAAGTCATCATTAGTAGGACCCCTGTGGAGGGAGAGACTCCTGCTTCTTGAATGTCTTCGGCTTCGCTGCTGCTAGCAGTATCACATTTGGCTTGAAGGGCCGCTTCTTCAGGATGAACTTGCTCCCAGCATCGGCAAGGGGCCGAGGTTTCTACTTCTTGATTCCCGGACCGAGCCAGTTCAAGATATTCGGCTTCCACCGGATACTCATCAAAGGTTGCCCCCAGAGGGCTATCTTCAGTAGGATGGAAGGCGGAGATAGTATCCACCTCGTATCGCCCACTGTAATAATATTCCTCCAGGGTAAAGCCCAACCCTGGATGCTGAGAGACACGTCTCATTTCCTTATCCAATTTACGGGATACCACATCTTCTGGAAAGCTTCTTTGCGCTTTTGAGACTGATCGGGAGGAATGTGTTGCTTCTGAAACATCTTGGCCATCCGATCAGTTGCAAATGCCAGGCCTTGGACAGGAACCCGCGGGTTGCTTAGATCTTCGGGGAGGCTACAGTCTGTGTCTTCCCGAGTAGGATGCTCCTCAGCTGTATAGAACAAGCTGTTGGGCCCATCTTCTTGTGTCACCTCCCAAGCTTTGAAAGGTTCGACAGTGGGGTCGTTGAGGCCGAGGACTGGCTTGGTGAGGCCGACCGAGACTCCGATGCGGGCGTGCTGTCGATTGACCTGCACTTCCTTAGCTTTGGGGTATAATGCTGGGGGTGTTACCCTGCCGACGCCTCCAGAAGCTGTGATGTGGGAGACTACCTTCGTCTTGACATATCTGCGTGGCGGTGGTGGATACCAACCATCACCCGATCTATTCTTCGAGGCCCCTATGGGGGCTTTAGCTTCAGAAACCTTCCGGGGAGGCCCCGTATATAGGTTGGCGTCTGCCAAGTGACATTCAAATACCTCCAACGGGTGGAGATAAGCAAATATCCTCTCCTCCTTCCCTTGGAGGCTGTATTTGATGCATTGGTGGAGCGTGGAGGGCACCACCATATTCTCATGCAGCCATGGGCGGCCGAGCAGCGCCTTGTAGGAGGTGCGAGAGTCAATGACATGAAACTGTACAGTTGTAGTGAAATCTGCCAGGGTCAGCATAAATTCTGCCACTCCCATAGATACTTCACATTTTTGGTTGAAGCCAGCGATACGCATATCCCCGACTTTCTGGAGATGCACATTAAAGTGGTGCCTCTCGTATATTCTGTATGGCAGGATGTTGACTGCTGCACCGGGATTAACCAGTATTCTGTTCAGCTCCCTTCCATTCAGGTGCCCTTTCATATACATCGGCCTGTTGTGGCTGGCAGTAGGTAGTAGCATGTCTTCCGGAGAGAAGGTCATACTGGCTTCTGGTATAGCCTCGGCTACGCAGGCTTCAAAATGAGCAGGCGTCTGCAGAGTAGTGATGATCGCCTGTCGAGTTTCTTCACTCAAAGAGAGAATTTCCCAGATCGTAAATCGAGCGGGGAGCTTTTTGAGGAACTTCATTATTCGGCTCCCAGCCTGGACATTGCAGAGCTTCATCTCTTCAGCCCATCTGGGCTTGGGGAGGTTTTGATTTGTGGGTCTGGACGGACCTGCTTCATCTTCCTCGGACTCGGCATCCTCTTGGCTGGCACTGGCTATCGGGTCTTCTTTATTAGTTGCTGTAGGGCAAGCTCTATCTGCATTTGCATCCTCAGTAGATTGCACTGGCTGCGGGTGAATGGCCCCGGGTGTAGGGTTAGCCTCTTGACAGGGCTGTTTCCCCTTTGACATTTTCATAAATTCAAGAAATGAAGGGACTGCCTTGCCCCCACTTTTGTCGTATAGGCCTGACGGAGGGGGAATTTGAACTCCCTTAACTTCCGGTGGAGGTGTCTTGTAGGGTTGCTCCCCTCTGAACATGATGTTGTGGTTGGGTGGTGGCTGGCGCCCCCATCCTCGGCCCGACCGAGTGGCATGTGAAGCAGTTGCGGCCTCGGGTTTGCCTCCCCCAGCATGGGGTGTGAAGCAAATTTCTTCTTCTTCCTCTTCTCCGGGTAGGTTGAAGAGTGCTGATAGGGTATTGCAGGAGACAACCTGTGCTTTATTGGCCCCAGTGGCCTTTCTTTTCTTCTTCTTTTGCTTTCTCTTCTTTTTGGTTTCTGCGGGTGCCTGCCCCCAGAACAGGCTGCCCTCTTCAGGGGGTGCTGCTTCAGCTTTCTCCACCTATTTGAGTGAGAGTTGTTCTAGCTCTTGCCATGGGACGTGGTCCCGTACCAGCAGAGGTTTCAATTCGGGCTGCACATATTCATCTAGCCCTTCAATCAGGTGCTGTAGTCGAAGGACCCCAGGATTGGTTTCCTTGATTACTGGTAGCGGCGTCTGTCTCCTCCTGTTAGGTGTATGTATTCTGATGGCTGTAGGTGGAGTGACCCATACGGGTGCTACCACTGGCGGAGCAGGCCGGGGTGTAACGCCACGGATATGTGCCCCCTCTTTCGGGTGAGGTGCCCTCTTCTTCTTGTGCTTTACAGGGATCTGCTGCCACCCCTGCTATTCTTTCACGGGCTCCAGGAAATGGATTTTGTAGGTGCTCCATGTGCTTGCTTCAGAGATCTCCTCCGGTAATGCCTGGTAGAGGGAGACCATGTTGACTGCTGCTCTCCTGGGAGGAGCTTCATGTGGCTGAGGAGGGTCTACATTGTACTCTCCCAGCTCTATTTCATTCTTCTTCACCATTCCTTCGATGATGTCTTTAAAAACATAACAGTCTTTGATTAGATGTCCCAACATCTGGTGGTAGGGGCAGAATCTTGGACTATCCTTTCTTTTCAAGTCCTCCGGCCTCCTCAGCTCAGGCAGGGTGACCATGCTGTATTCTGTTACCCAGTCGAACAGGACTCGGGTCTTGTCTTTTGGAAAGGAATAGGCTTTCTTCATTTTGTCCCTGAGCGAAGGACCTTCTTTATCATCTAGAGCTTTCGCAGGTTGCGGGGGAGCCGCCTTCTTACCTTTCTCCTTCTGCTGTTTGAACGCCTTGATATCAAGCGCATTCACTTCTTTAGGAAAGCCGTTCCGTAGCCTTGCCTTTCTAGGCTGTGCTGGCAGCTGACGCCGGGACAGGCTTGGCTAGGAAAGCCTCCACTTCGGCCACCACATTATTCAGTCGATCGAATGACCGTATTTCCATTCCAATCATCTTCTCCAGGACCTCCCTCTGAGGTTTTGTTTGCATATTTGTACCGCGTCCTCCTGATGCGGGGGCCGCTTGCATCTTATTCCGAGGTTCCTCCACCTCTTGATGTAATCAAGGGCTGTCTCATCTACCCATTGTTTTGTTGAGTAGAGTTCGGCCACTGTGACCTCCCTCTCTGTGACATGGAATCTTTCTCTGAACTTTCTCTGCATATCCGACCAATCACTAATTGACCCGGCCGAGAGGCTAGAGTACCATTCAAATGCGAGCCCTGTCAGCGAGGACCCGAAGAACTTCAGCAAATATGACTCGTCGGTGGCCAGATCACCCATAACGGTCATGTAATATGCAATATGCTCTTTAGGGGACGTTTTCCTGTTGAATTTGTCAAACTTAGGCGGCTTGTTGACCCCCGGAGGAAGTCGTTTAGCCGCATGGTGTTGCGATGCGACGTAGTCGCCTTCACTTTTTTTCTGCGAGCTTTAGCTCGATCATCCTCTCCACCATCATCCGGTTCACGACCGTGGGGTCAACCGGTTCTGGATAGAAGTGCGCCGGCTGCAAGTATGGGGTGACCAGGGTGGTCGCCTGTGGAGGATGCAACAGCGGGGGTGTCGGGTGCACCTGAGGGAGCACCGGAGGTAGCAGCGGCTGAGGCTGTGGTGGCCGCTGTTGTACCGTCGCCATGCTTGGCTCTGACGGCTGGGACAGTATATAGAGAGGTGGAGCGTCATCGTGACGAGCCGCTCCCCGACATAACTCACCCTGGACTTCGGGTGGTTTAGAAGCCGATGAATGTTCAGTCTTTTCCATCAGCTGCTTCTTCAGACTGTCTATCTCCCGTTGATATTTTTGTAGTAGCATCAGAACTGATGGGTCTATAGTGGTGGGGATACCCTCTGTTGTCTCTCGGACGTACCCTCAGGCAGGATGTCGAGGAGGACGTCGTCTTCTTCTTCCGCCGTCACCACATTAGCGATCAAGACGGGGGCCTTGTCATCCCAGTGGGGATAGACCTGGGGCCATTTCCCTTTAACCATCATCAAAAGCTCTCTTTTTTTTTTTAAACTAAAGTTGATACTTGCAAGGGGGGAGACGGGAGAGGGGGTTCATCTCTTCATTACGGAAGAAGCATCAAAAGCTCTCTTGCTGCTTCTGTTCTGCGGGTAGTTGGCCCCGGCCGTGCGGCCAATTGAGCCAATTCTTGGGGGTCTTCAGGAAGCTCCCCATATAGGTTAGATATACCAGCCATGTTGCAGGTGAAAACCTGCACCCTTATCTTTCTTTGATAGACCCTCCTTCTGGCTTGCTGCGGAAAGGTCAGCCTTTCGAACACAGAAACTCTTCTTCTTTGTTCCCGCTGGGGGAAGGCTTCATCGGCTTCGACCTCGAAGCCGTCATTATATTCGTTGTCGTCGACTGACGACACCATCATTTTATCTCCCATATCTCCTTCATCTGTCGCCAACGGGCAGTAATCTTCCTCAGTGGCGACTGTCTGCATCAGTCGCTGCTGTCCGAGTGAGGGGTTGCCTAAGCCTCGGAAATAATTTCTGACCAGGCAGGTCATCTCTTCTCGACCCCGTTCTTGATGTAGGACGGGCGGTGATTGTCGACCTCCAGCAGGAGGGATATAGGCCAGCCGAGCTCTGTCGACCGGCTGTTGGAATCTTCATCCCGCAGTAGGGACGTTGGCATGACGGGCCGCGGCCCGAAAACTTCTGTGGCGCGGAGGATCCGCGACCACCTCTTCTTCCTCCTTCGGGGGCAGGCCCCTTTCTCTTCTCACTTCCGCCTTGTCGTTCACAAGACGACGGCGGATGGGAGTTAGCTGGTGGGTAGATCGGGTCCGCTTGGGAACCCACACCTGTTTAAACTTCCTCGGCCTGGGTGCCGGGCTTTCCTGGCCATAGTGGCCGGCTTCTTCTATTTCTACCCTCCTTCCGGCGAGGGCCTGATAGGCATTGTGGACAGGAATGTTGGGGATGACTTGGTCCGGGGTCACCCGCGTAGTGCATCCGTTGAGGAAGACGCGCATACCTCCAACTAGCATAGATTTCCCAGACTAAGACAGAGTTCCGGTGATTACAACAGCATTCTTGCGGGCCTGGCGACGCTGGCGTCCTCCAGGGTGTTTGTTGATGACATTGGGGTGGGTCCCACGTATGACGTGGTGCACCAGACAGTTAGGGGCCGGGGCCGGACTTTCAGACAAGTGTTTGCAGTAGGGAGCCTTCAGAGGCTCCATTTTCTCTACAGCTTCCTTGACGGGTTCTGGGGCTTCGACCTCCAGCATATCTACAAAGGCTAACCCCAAAAAGTTGGGGAAGCCCACAGTGGCAGGGAAGCTTCTGAATTCCATGGGTACCGCCAGGTACCCTTGCGCGTGTTCAACGACTATCGAAAGATCGAAGTCAACGCCAGTTATCCCATTGGTTGTCATTGTCTGCCTGTAAGAAATAAACTAGCCAAACATCAGTAGCCACTGGGAGGGCCTCGAAGCCCAAGTATCTCGGCAAAGAGATGAAAGGTGACACTGGTCCCACCGGGCGTGCCAGACTTGTTCGCGACCTTTTCTTTCTTTCGCGCGGGTCGATCGACCAACTGACTGACTGGTAGTCAAATGATCAATTGACGACGCGGGCGTGCCAGTCACATGAGTGACGAATTTATGATGCGCTCATTCTGACCCATGTTGGGCGAGTGTGAGGTTCGGTCGGGATCAGCAGTCCGCCATACCATAAAGGCTATGGCGTTAATTACATCCCCCACGAGGAGGGAACACCTTTGATTAATTGCCGAGATAGCGGGCTATCGAAGCCGGATTAAAAAAGAGCTACATGATGATCATGACGAAGGCATGAAGGATGGATATATTTATCGTGCAGAAGATGCATAGTTCATAGAATTATGGATCCTCGGTACGTGGCGGAGGACATGGGTCCGAAGACCACCATCGCGCATAGCGAAGACTTCCGACCAGACGTAATCCGGTTTTCTGTCGATGCCATTTAATATACCTGAGGATCTATGCATGCATGCACACATGAGGTTCATGACTATATTAAGCATGATAATGGAATTCATGGAAACAAATGGTAATCGACCACATTTATTACTCCCCATGGAGAAGAGGGAAGGCAACACAAGTGATGTGACACCACTAAGGGGCATGCAGCAAACAAACAGATCCTTAGGACCTATTCCGCAAACACAATCACACAGCAACAAAGTCCTAGATTGGGGCCGATTCGCCGTCGCACACACACGAGCCCGGGGTGACTAAGTGATGCTAAGTGGAGGTGATGGATCAAGACTCTTGCTGGTAGAGTGCCAGCAGGGCTAGGGTTGCCCTCCCGAAGGTACGAGGCCCACACTTAAGGGGCTGGCCAGTGCCAATTGGGGCACTAGGTCTCTCTCTCTCACAGCCCACGGTGACCGCTCGTAAGTGGGCACACGGGGTCGGGCGCTCTCTCTCTTGCTCAACGGAGCAATTCCACGGATATTAGATGAACAAATACAACTAATGGAGCAAAGTTCAGATCTTACCCTGGTTGGTTTGAGGAAACCAACCCCGTTCGAACACGAGGGCGAGCGGGGAAGTGTGGGTTCCCCACACACTGCGCCGATGAAGCTTGATCCCTGTTTAACAATTACAATCACTACACCTCACACAGGAGGGTGGACTTGGGATGGGGATATTTGTATTACAAGTCAAACACTACCTCCGCACAGGGAGGGGCGCTAAGCCGGCCAGGCGGGGAAGGGAGATAAGCTCGATCGCACCGACGGAGCACCCAACCGAATCTGCCCGGGTCTGGGACAGCAAGATAGGGGGTCGATGTAGTCGCCGCTGTGAGCTCTCCCGGACTCAGAACTTGATGAGACTTGCGCCAAAATGTCGCTGACATACCCAGGTACGACGGTGATTTTTTGTGGGCGGTCCCGAAGTCATCACCGGCAGGAACAAGCTCTGGAACAGGTCCCTGGCGATCTGGTTCAGGCAGGTCCAGAGGGTTACAGCTGCTTGTAGAAGGTACCACATTCACTCCCGAAGTCTGAATGAGGCGAGACGAAGTCGAGGACGTCCGTGGATGAGTCTTCTTCGAGCAGCAACTAAGAACAGCCCCAGAGGATATAGGGGTGGTGAGCAGGAGTCCGTTGAGTGAGGCAGTGTCGGGGCAGGACCCAAATGGACTGTCTGCGCACCCGAGGGAGAAAAATTGGAACAGGCACTTCCTGATGTCGAACGGGACGCCGCTTGTTGGTGATGGTGTAAGGCTCGTGGTAGCATCTCTCAGCCAAGTGGCGCCCCCAGAAGTTGAAGGGTGTGGCCGTGGGAACTCCTGCAAGTCACTTCTGGTTGCAGACTGGACTGGATCTGCACAGTTGGCGAAGAACGGCTCTCCCAGGCAGCTCCGACCTCGGATTGAGACGAAACCACCTCGCCTGCGAAGAGGACTGGGAGAGCTTTCCGTCGATGTAGGCCACGCCCCCAGGAACTCCGGGATGTGATAGCGGGTGGCACTGCAACAGGGTGTCGATCTGCAGGGCTTCAGCTGCACACTGATTTGAAGAGAAAAGGGTAAAGGGGGGGTCTCTTTGGTGGAAGGGTAGGGAATATGGTTGCTTTGGTGGTGGGGAATGGTTGGGAGGTGGCAAGGGGAAGTGAGGGAGGAAGGTAGGGGCGCAGCTAGCAGGGGAGGGGGGGTTGGTGCGCAAGTGGCCAAGGGGGTGGAGGTGGGTGCGACATGGCTTGGGGAAATGGGGGGAATGGCCTTTGAATTGGGTGGAGGATTGAATGATAGTGTTAATGGATGCCTAGGGAAGGGGAGGGGTTTCCTTGGGGAGGGGAAGAGGTGCTTGGGAGAGGGGGATTCTCTCTTGGGAAGATGGAAGGTTGTATGGGGAAGGGGAAGGGTTGCTTGGGGAGTGGTGGGAGCAAATGGGGTTTATGAGTCTTGGGAGGTGAAGGGTTGTGTTTAATGGGGTGGGGCTGATGTGGCAAGTGGGGGAGGTGAAGGGGCAGGTTCGCCCAAGGGAGAGAGAGAGAGGAGGAGAGAGAGAGGGGTTCGCCCCCTTTAGTGTGAGAGAGAGAAGAAAGAGCTAGAGAGAGAGAGAGCTAGAGAGAGGGGGGGCACAATTCTTGTGGCAAGTTTTTACTCAAATATTCATTAACCATCTCAAGTGGAGTTGGGGTCTATTTATAGGAATCCCAACTTTTACAAAAAGTCCCTGAGAAGAGAACTAATAACAGATAACCCAAAGAGCTGGGGAAAGGGAAAAGGGCGCCCCTGGGCCAGGCCCTTCTAAATGGGCCCAATAGACATACTAGCCCAATATGAAGACACAAACTTAGGTCAATAACATGATAACCTCGGGACATGACTCAAAACAAAGGGGAAATTACATCAAAATGACTTAAGAAAGATATGAAAATTACATAGCTAAACTTAGAAAATCAAGCTGAACATAATGGCGAGCATCCGGACCCTTGGAGAAGTGGGAAGTGGTAAGCGATGTCCCCATCATACTCCCGGGGTGCAGAGAACTCGACTCTGTCGAGTAAAGATCCATCGTATGCGGAGGAAGCCACAGCGAGGTTGCTCTCAAGTCTACCAAAGGTAGCTGGTCCTTTCCACAAAGCGAGGTAGTGCGCATCCCTTTGCTCCAGATGACAGTGACCTGTTCATACAATATCCGCTCCAATTGCTCACGTTGGCCCCTCTGGGTTGGTGGAGCTCTCTCATGGGTGGTGGCTCTATCAAGGGGTGGAACAAGCTCAATTTCCTTACCAGGTGTCACCGTGGGACCCCTATATGGCACCAAGTCAGCCACATTGAATGTGGGACTTACTCCGTACTCCTCGGGGAGGTCCAACACGTAAGCATTTGTGCCGATCTGCCTCGAAACCTGGAAGGGACCTGATCCACGCGACCTCAGTTTGGAGACATTCCCAGGGAATAGTCTCTCGGTTCTCACCATCACAAAGTCACCTACACGAAATTCTCGGTGGCGTCGGTGGGAATCGGCCGATTTCTTATAACCCTTGCTGCTCTTGTTGTTGTGTTTGCGAATGTTACCATGCAATGTCATGAATGATGATCCTATAGGGATGAAGGGAGGGCCTGGACAACCAAATTCCCCTATCAAGTGTTAGATTGGTTTTGACAGACTTAGGAGGACCAGGGCATCCATGAATTGACCTATCATGCTTAGACACCATGTGGACCTTGATGCACTTAGGTGGACCGGGACAGCCACAAATGGCCCTACCATGCATGAGATGGATGAAGAGTGGGGGAGGACCAGCATGTCCAAATGTAAACCTGTCATGCACTGGACCTAGTGTGTGAATGACATAAATGACGTGACTAGCCTTACTACATGATGCAAAATGTTGTGACACATGTATTACAATAAAGATGGTTCCATCTTTATGTGGGGGTGGATTTGGGGGTTTCCACTCATAGGGGTCTAAGGGGTCCAAGAAAGTGGACGTTTTAGGATAGGTCACTTCCTCATTTCCTAGGTGGATGTCACCCTCGGTCATGGCTCTCATAGTGTGAACTAAGTAGTGGAATGGGTGGGTTGGGTTCGACATGGTGGGTGAGGGTAGGAGGGAGTGGGTGGTGGGTAAGGCAGATAGGTCCCATGGGTTCCGTGTCTTCCATAGGGAGGGATCAAAGGGGTCATAGAATGTGTTACCAAGGAAGAGGTATTCTATCTCCTCAAGGTCTTCAAATGACTGTGAGTCCTCCTCCTCAAATGAAGTAATTAAACCGAAGTCCTTGGCGGGTTGGTTGGCCAGGAATGGAGGGCTTGGCATCCTACTCGAAATAAGCAACTCTAATTCGCGGATAGCATCGGGTTCCTCTGGTGTAGAGAAAAATAAAAGAAGGTCGCTAGTGTAGCAACCCACAGTGTATATCGAAGAGATGGACCCGACACATAGGTGTAGGAGGTCAAGGCCCCTAGGTCGGTCGGCTACAGTGGTCAACATGCCAGTTAACTCCATTTGCCAAGATAGACCCTTAACAAAATCCCCTAATGTTTCCACTTGATAAGATGACTAGATTGTGGTGTGATAGGTGGATAAGGGTAATATAGGAAGGTTTTGTTCCATAGGAGGGCAAACATGGGCCATGAGATCTCTAAATAGGTTCTCCTTTAGCCAACGTAAAAGGGGTTCTCCTAAGATGAGCTCGGCTCCTACTAGGGAGGGTGGTGTAAGGTGAAGACCACCATGTGAAGTTTCTTCTTCTTCCTGGACATGGGTGATCTCCATGGCGGGGGTTGGGTCTGGAGTGTTCACCACTATGGGGTCGGGTATGGGTCCTTCTACCAACAAGGTGAGCGGGTCCTCTGCGGGCGAGATGATAATGGTTGGTGTATGGTGTACCCAGGGTGGTGAGTGAGGCCGGACTTGGGTTGGGGTTGGGAGTGGAAGTAGTGGGGGGCTAGGTTTGGGTAGGATAGGAGTGGTAAGTGGAAGGTGGATTGGGTGAGTAACTTCGGGATGGGGAATGGTGGCTGTCACGGGCCTAGATGGAGGGGTGGACATGGGGTCCACATGGGTTTGAATGGTGAGGGTGGAGTGAGCCATGATTCTTCTCCCACATGGGATGGGAACTTCTCGGCCTAACCCATGATATTGTGACTCGTATTCTTCTTCCAAATCTGGGGAGGCCTCATGTACCTCAATTACAATCTTATCCTTTTGGGGTGTGGGGGTCTTACTCTCCAAGGGAATGGGAAGGTCTTTTGGGGATGGGGTGATGAAGGTTGGGGCATAGTGGACCCGGGGTGGTGAAGCTTGGACCCTAAGGGAGGTCTTGGGTTGAGGGAGAGGGGGAGTGGGAGTGCTCCTTGGGTTATGGTTCTCAAGGTAGGAGTGGGGAGGTCGGGGAGTGAAGATCTTCCTAAGCTCAATCTTCATCTCTTCCCATGATTCTATGGGTTCTTGCCGCCAAATCCTTCTTAAGCTCACTATGCGTTCCCACTCCTTCTTGGCTTGTCCCCGAAGTCTCCCTGTGGCCCTGCGGACTCTAGTGTGTCCATAGACCCTAGTCCTATCAAAGTGTTTATTCATGAAGGTTTCCCACCTAACATAATCACTAGGATGTGACCCATCAAAGGTGATACTCTCATCTATAAGGATGTCCGATAAGGGGTGGTCGATCGGACCTTTGTGGAGGGCCGAGTGGGACCAACGAGAGGTAGCCATGATGATGAACCGAATGACTCTAAATGCTTATGTGCCCTAGGATAAGATTTAGTAGAGACAAGTCTAGAACTTGCTCTGATACCAACTGATGTGACACCACTAAGGGGCATGAAGCAAACAAACGGATCCTTAGGACCTATTCCGCAAACACAATCACACAGCAACAAAGTCCTAGATTGGGGCCGATTCACCGTCACACACACACGAGCCCTGGGTGACTAAGTGATGCTAAGTGGAGGTGATGGATCAAGACTCTTGCTGGTAGAGTGCCAGCAGGGCTAGGGTTGCCCTCCCGAAGGTACGAGGCCCACACTTAAGGGGCTGGCCGGTGCCAATTGGGGCACTAGGTCCCTCTCTCTCATAGCCCACGATGACCGCTCGTAAGTGGGCACACGGGGTCGGGCGCTCTCTCTCTTGCTCAACGGAGTAATTCCACGGATATTAGATGAACAAATACAACTAATGGAGCAAAGTTCAGAGCTTACCCAGGTTGGTTTGAGGAAACCAACCCCGTTCGAAGACGAGGGCGAGCGGGGAAGTGTGGGTTCCCCGCACACTGCGCCGATGAAGCTTGATCCCTGTTTAACAATTACAATCACTACACCTCACACAGGAGGGTGGACTTGGGGTGGGGACATTTGTATTACAAGTCAAACACTACCTCCGCACAGGGAGGGGCGCTAAGCCAGCCAGGCGGGGAGGGGAGATAAGCTCGATCGCACCGATGGAGCACCCGACCGAATCTGCCCGGGTCTGGCACAGCAAGATAGGGAGTCGATGTAGTCGCCGCTGTGAGCTCTCCCGGACTAAGAACTTGTTGAGACTTGCGCCAAACTGTCGCTGACGTACTCAGGTACGACGGTGATTTTTTGTGGGCAGTCCTGAAGTCGTCGCCGGCAGGGACGGGCTCTGGAACAGGTCCCTGGCGTTCTGGTTCAGGCAGGTCCAGAGGGTTGCAGCTGCTTGTAGAAGGTACCACGGTCACTCCCGAAGTCTGAATGAGGCGAGACTAAGTCGAGGACGTCCGTGTATGATTCTTCTTCGAGCAGAAAAGAAGAACAGCACCAGAGGATGTCGGGGTGGTGAGGAGGAGTCCGTTGAGTGAGGCAGTTTCGGGGCAGGACCCAAACGGACTTTCTGCGCACCCGGGGGAGAAAAATTGGAACAGGCATTTCCTGATGCCGAACGGGACGCCGCTTGATGGTGGTGGTGGAAGACTCGTGGTAGCAGCTCTCAGCCAAGTGGCGCCTCTGTAAGTTGAAGGGTGTGGCCGTGGGAACTCCTGCAAGTCACTTCTGGTTGCAGACTGGACTGGATCTGCACAGTTGGCGAAGAACGGCTCTCCCAGGCAGCTCCGACCTTGGATTGAGACGAAACTACCTCACCTGAGAAGACGACTAGGAGAGCTTTCCCTTGATGTAGGCCACGCCGCCAGGAGCTCCGGGATGTGATCGCGGGTGGCACTGCAACAGGGTGTCGATCTGCAGGGCTTCAGCTGCACACTGATTTGAAGAGAAAAGGGTAAAGGGGGGGTCTCTTTGGTGGAAGGGTAGGGAATATGGTTGCTTTGGTGGTGGGGAATGGTTGGGAGGTGGCAAGGGGAAGTGAGGGAGGAAGGTAGGGGCGGAGCTAGCAGGGGAGGGGGGGTTGGTGCGCAAGTGGCCAAGGGGGTGGAGGTGGGTGCGAAATGGCTTGGGGAAATGGGGGGAATGGCCTTTGAATTGGGTGGAGGATTGAATGATAGTGTTAATGGATGCCTAGGGAAGGGGAGGGGTTTCCTTGGGGAGGGGAAGAGGTGCTTGGGAGAGGGGGATTCTCTCTTGGGAAGATGGAAGGTTGCATGGGGAAGGGGAAGGGTTGCTTGGGGAGTGGTGGGAGCAAATGGGGTTTATGAGTCTTGGGAGGTGAAGGGTTGTGTTTAATAGGGTGGGGCTGATGTGGCAAGTGGGGGAGGTGAATGGGCAGGTTCGCCCAAGGGAGAGAGAGAGAGGAGGAGAGAGAGAGGGGTTCGCCCCCTTTAGTGTGAGAGAGAGAAGAAAGAGCTAGAGAGAGAGAGAGAGCTAGAGAGAGGGGGGGCACAATTCTTGTGGCAAGTTTTTACTCAAATATTCATTAACCATCTCAAGTGGAGTTGGGGTCCTATTTATAGGAATCCCAACTTTTACAAAAAGTCCCTGAGAAGAGAACAAATAACAGATAACCCAAAGAGCTGGGGAAAGGGAAAAGGGCACCCCTGGGCCAGGCCCTTCTAAATGGGCCCAATAGACATACTAGCCCAATATGAAGACACAAACTTAGGTCAATAACATGATAACCTAGGGACATGACTCAAAACAAAGGGGAAATTACATCAAAATGACTCAAGAAAGATATGAAAATTACATAGCTAAACTCAGAAAATCAAGCTGAACATAATGGCGAGCATCCGGACCCTTAGAGAAGTGGGAAGTGGTAAGTGATGTCCCCATCAACAAGTGTGATAGCGAAAGCACAATGCCAACGGACATGGTAATGAAGATATGATAACAATATAGTTCGGGCTCGCTTGGCCCCTCCCTTATTCAATTTATTACCCATTGTGATTTATTAACGCCAACCCCGAGGGACGAGATCTGCTCGGGGGGC
Source organism: Amorphophallus konjac (assembly GCA_022559845.1). Lineage (NCBI taxonomy): Eukaryota > Viridiplantae > Streptophyta > Magnoliopsida > Alismatales > Araceae > Amorphophallus > Amorphophallus konjac. The sequence goes on from CM040121.1 coordinate 373,126,054, forward strand.
AAATGAGTGATTAAAGCAACAAGAGGTTTCAAAACCGACGCGACCATGTAAGGAAGGTTTATACGGCGCAATAAAGCGTAGGTGTAAGCTTTAATCCGGCGCGGCCATCATGGATATTAACACGGCGCGAAGCCTTGAGGGCGCGCCGGAAAGGCGCAAAGGAAAAAAATGAATATGAGTCTAACATTAATCCGGCGCGGGGGGGGGGGGGGTACCGCGCCGGAATAGGGCGCGCCGGGTTAAGGCCGCGCCATTTTAGCTTATTTTCGATGAATTTTGAATCATTTGAGTTTGTTAAGTTTATGTTGAGGGTTTTGAAGCCATTTGAGGCCAATTGTTTGTTAAATTGAAGTCCAGAACCCTGAGGGATGGTGTGATAAGCCAGTGCGAGGTTCCTACTCGACCACCGGGATAATTGGGTCCAGAATGAGTATTTCGTTATGGTTTATTCTTTATTAATCTGTCCAAAATTGGACGGCATCTCCCCTGAACCTGAAGAGTTGCAGGGGAGAAGCGGGGTCATGCTCACCTATGGAACAAGCCCTAAACCGCCGGTCTACACGAAGGCAGCCAGCAAACCCCATTGGATAGGATACCCCGAGGACTAGCCTGCTAGGGGCACCAAGGTTCCATAAGGGAAAAGATAGAGAGATGAAGCCATTGATGATGGGAGCATCACCCCGAGGACTAGCCTGCGAGGGGTGGACAACCCACAATTTGTGACTCATCCCGCAGAGGAACTGACCATTAGGAGAATGGGACTCCGAGGGCTAGCCTACAAGGAGCACACATCCCCCCGGTCTCGATCGGGTCTTAATTTATTGGGGCTGAGTTCGTTGAACCAGGACCCCTATCATTGTCTGCAATGGCTTCGAGGAAGCGCCTACCATCGAGAGATAGAGCCCCCTCGGTCGCCCAACAACTTCAGGAAGCAGCAGTAGAATGTCCCCCTCCCCGGGTGATCGAAACGGCAAGAAACCTTGGAACAGTTTGGATGATCGTGATGCACAGATGCAGTAAATGCATAAACGAGACGGGCTCGTTGCAGGGGCATATGCTCGAACAATTGGAAAGCAACGTTCAGGGGATGGACCCTACACATGATAGAGAGAGGCACGCGCAGAAGCACGGCTCCATCCGAGAAGAAAAGGGGATGCGAGAACTCTTGAATCAAACATGAAGATGAGCGAAAGAGAAGCCCCCGGGGAGGGGTATTTCTATAGCCCACGATGACTCGGGGCATGATGCAGACCTCGGGGAAACCGGAATTACAGCTATGCCGAGAAGAACCCAGACACGGGCGTTGGCGTAGATAGAAAGGGGGGAAGCTGAGGATCATTCATCCGACCTGTTAATCCAACCATTCAACATATATATATTAACATCCCAGAAATGAGGATGATTCAGCATTTACATCGTAAGTACATGACACCAGCACCACTGCTCAGTCGCCGTTCACTGATAGCGGAGGCAGAGGATATGCGGAGCACAACAACAGGGGAAAGGGAAAAAAAAGAAAATCACATAGAAGGGGGAGGAGAATAGGCTCATATCATCGCCACTCCTCCCCCTCTCGCTTACATCCGATGGGTAGGAAATTTAGAAGAAGAAATCTACGGAAAGCAGAAGAGGGACCGGCACCGGCGCCCACATGTTCCTGAAACGGGGTATCGTAGAGGAAGAAGACGACCGGCGGAAGCTCCTCCGAAGGAACCCTTCTCTCTCTGCTTCAGTAGAAAAAAAAACTCTCTAGAAGCCTTTCTCTCCCTCCGCTCTTCTCTATTTTCTCAATCGATCTGTTTCTCCTCCTCTGTGTCCTCCCGTTCTTCTATCTCTTTTCTTCCAATCGAACCTCACCCGTTTATATAATAGGTTGGAGGCTTTGCATCCGGCGTGAGCTTTCGGAGCACCGGGAGGAGTCTTCATCAACCTATCGCGCCAGTTTAAGACGCCATCCGATAGAGTGACTTACGCGCCGTGATGAGGGCGGAAGGTAGGGGATTTAGCGCGCCGGGATCAGGGGCATCGAATGAGGGGCGCGCCGGTTTAAGGCGCGCCGGGCTAATGCTCCTCGTGAGCTTCAAGCCAATCGATGAGTCCGGGGATGATTCCGGGAGTCTCTGTGAACATTATCTCGCCAATGCCCCTCGAAACCTTGGCCAGATGTCTTGTCGAAGCTCCCAGGTCGACGTACGGCCATTCCTGAGACTCCAGATAGCCTTGATTTGATCGTACGGGCTTTCCGCCGACACGGCCTTCGGCTCTACGATCCATGCTATTGGTCCGGCCTGGCTCGTACCTAGAGCTCTCTAGGTGGTTGGATAACACCAGAGATAGTTCCGCCTGCGCTGGGCGATCATTCGGCCACTAACAGGCCCATCTTGGCGGGAAGCCGTGCCCATGCCGGGTGATCGGGATCTTCCACCGACAGAGCTTTTGGTCTTCCATTTTGGAAAGCCAGGGGGGAACTCCTTTGTCTTCAGGAGAGCCTTTTCATGTGGTGGGGGACCACCGAATAGACCGTCGTCCTTGATCGAACAACGGGTGTAGTGGATGCAGCACGACAAAGTCGATGCCGATTCATTGGGCAGGCTTGGTCGCACTGCCGGTTGGTTGTGGATTCATCTCGGCTCTCCTGAGGTGAAGTCCCCACGTCCATACGGAATGACTCGAGGCTCTGGCAGCTTGAGAAATCCTCGATGTGTTGATCTTTATCGGCTCCCGTGCTTCGGTGGGCTGGGTCATTCATCCTTATGGCTTGGTCACCGATAATCATATTTTAGGTGCCAACAAATGCCCCCCAGACGTGGGTGTTGCGCGCGAGGCACGAGTGTAGCAGGGCCGACGGATGCATTCCACCCAGCCTGACCTCCTCTTCGATTGACAGAAGCTTTGAATGGCCCTTAATTTGGCACGGATGTTAGTCCGGCGCCGTTTACATTTTAACCCGACGCGCACATCCCCCTTGGGCTTTTTAATCCGGCGCGGTCCTGGGCGTTTCGGCCACTGGTTCGGCGCGCTGTTTTGCTTTTGCCATGTTAAATCGGCGCGGGTAGAAACGGCGCGCCTTTTATCTATTTGGACTGGCTTAATCACACCATCCCTCAGGGTTCTGGACTTCAATTTAACAAACAATTGGCCTCAAATGGCTTCAACACCCTCAACATAAACTTAACAAACTCAAATGATTCAAAATTCATCAAAAATAAGCTAAAACGGTGCGGTCTTAACCCGACGCGCCCTAATCCGACGCGGTACCCCCCCGCGCCGGATTAACGCTAGACTCATAATCAAAAAATATTTCTTTGCACCTTTCTGGCACGCCCTAAATTGGCGCGCCCCAAATTCTTCACGCCGTATTAACATTCATCATGGCCGCGCCGGATTAAGACGCTATACCTACGTTTTATCGCGTCGTATAAGCTACCTATCGCATGGTCGCGCCGGTTTTGAAACCTCTTGTTGCTTTAATCGCTCATTTGCCCCCGAGCGGATCTCGTCCCTCGGGGTTGGCGTTAATAAATCACAATGGGTAATAAATTGAATAAGGGAGGGGCCAAGCGAGCCCGAACTATATTGTTATCATATCTTCATTACCATGTCCGTTAGCATTGTGCTTTCGCTATCACACTTGTGTTGCCTTCCCTCTTCTCGATGGGGAGTAATAAATGTGGTCGATTACCATTTGCTTCTATGAATTCCATTATCATGCTTAATATAGTCATGAACGTCATGTGTGCATGCATGCGTAGATCCTCGGGTATATTAAATGGCGTCGACAGAAAATCAGATTACGTCTGGTCGGAAGTCTTCGCTATGCGCGACGGTGGTCTTCGGACCCATGTCCTCCGCCACGTACCGAGGATCCATAATTCTATGAACTATGCATCTTCTGCACGATAAATATATGCATCCTGCATGCCTTCGTCATGATCATCATGTAGCTCTTTTTTAATCCGGCTTCGACAGCCCGCTATCTCGGTAATTAATCAAAGGTGTTCCCTCATCGTGGGGGATGTAATTAACGCCATAGCCTTTATGGTATGGCGGACTGCTGGTCCCGACCGAACCTCACACTCGCCCAACATGGGTCAGAATGAGTGCATCATAAATTCGTCACTCATGTGACTGGGACGCCCGCGTCGTCAATTGATCATTTTACTACCAGTTGGTCGATCGACCGCGTGAAAGAAAGAAAAGGTCGCGAACAAGTCTGGCATGCAGTCAGTTGGTCGTCCCACTGGGCGTGCCAGACTAGTTCGTGACCTTTTCTTTCTTTCGCGCGGGTCGATCGACCAACTGACCAACTGGTAGTCAAATGATTAATTGACGACGCGGGCGTGCCAGTCACATGAGTGACGAATTTATGATGCGCTCATTCTGACCCATGTTGGGCGAGTGTGAGGTTCGGTCGGGACCAACAGTCCGCCATACCATAAAGGCTATGGCGTTAATTACATCCCCCACGATGAGGGAACACCTTTGATTAATTACCGAGATAGCGGGCTGTCGAAGCCGGATTAAAAAAGAGCTACATGATGATCATGATGAAGGCATGCAGGATGCATATATTTATCGTGCAGAAGATGCATAGTTCATAGAATTATGGATCCTCGGTACGTGGCGGAGGACATGGGTCCGAAGACCACCGTCGCGCATAGCGAAGACTTCCGACCAGACGTAATCCGGTTTTCTATCGACGCCATTTAATATACCCGAGGATCTATGCATGCATGCACACATGACGTTCATGACTATATTAAGCATGATAATGGAATTCATGGAAGCAAATGGTAATCGACCACATTTATTACTCCCCATCGAGAAGAGGGAAGGCAACACAAGTGTGATAGCGAAAGCACAATGCTAACGGACATGGTAATGAAGATATGATAACAATATAGTTCGGGCTCGCTTGGCCCCTCCCTTATTCAATTTATTATCCATTGTGATTTATTAACGCCAACCCCGAGGGACGAGATCCGCTCGGGGGCAAATGAGCGATTAAAGCAACAAGAGGTTTCAAAACCGGTGCGACCATGCGATAGGTAGCTTATACGGCGCGATAAAATGTAGGTATAGCGTCTTAATCCGGCGCGGCCATGATGAATGTTAATATGGCGCGAAGACTTTGGGGCGCGCCGGTTTAGGGCGCACCGGAAAGGCGCAAAGAAATATTTTTTGATTATGAGTCTAGCGTTAATCCTGCGCGGGGGGGTACCGCGCCGGATTAGGGTGCGCCGGGCTAAGGCCGCGCCGTTTTAGCTTATTTTCGATGAATTTCGTGTCATTTGAGTTTGTTAAGTTTATGTTGAGGGTTTTGAAGCCATTTGAGGCCAATTGTTTGTTAAATTGAAGTCCAGAACCCTGAGGGATGGTGTGATTAAGCCAGTGGGAGGTTCCTACTCGAGCACTGGGATAATTGGGTCTAGAATGAGTATTTCGTTATGGTTTTTTCATTATTAATCTATCCAAAATTGGACAGTATCTCCCCTGAACCTGAAGAGTTACAGGGGAGAAGCGGGGTCATGCTCACCTATGGAACAAGCCCCTAAACCGCCGGTCTACACGAAGGCAGCCAGCAAACCCCATTGGATAGGATACCCCGAGGACTAGCCTGCTGGGGGCACCAAGGTTCCATAAGGGAAAAGACAGAGAGATGAAGCCATTGATGATGGGAGCATCACCCCGAGGACTAGCCTGCGAGGGGTGGACAACCCACAATTTGTGACTCATCCCGCAGAGGAACTGACCATTGGGAGAATGGGACTCCGAGGGCTAGCCTACAAGGAGCACACATCCCCCCGGTCTCGATCGGGTCTTAATTTGTTGGGGCTGAGTTCGTTGAACCAGGACCCCTATCATTGTCTACAATGGCTTCGAGGAAGCGCCTACCATCGAGAGATAGAGCCCCCCCGGTCGCTCAACAACTTCAGGAAGCAGCAGGGGAATGTCCCCCTCCCCGGGTGATCGAAACGGCGAGAAACCTCGGAACAGTTTGGATGATCGTGATGCACAGATGTAGTAAATGCATAAACGAGACGGGCTCGTTGCAGGGGCATATGCTCGAACAATTGGAAAGCAACATTCAGGGGATGGACCCTGCACATGATGGAGAGAGGCACGTGCAGAAGCACGGCTCCATCCGAGAAGAAAAGGGGATGCGAGAACCCTTGAATCAAACATGAAGATGAGCGAAAGAGAAGCCCCTAGGGAGGGGTATTTCTATAGCCCACGATGACTCGGGGCATGATGCAGACCTCGGGGAAACCGGAATTACAGATATGCCGAGAAGAACCCAGACACGGGCGTTGGCGTAGATAGAAAGGGGGGAAGTTGAGGATCATTCATCCGACCTGTTAATCCAAGCATTCAACATATATATATTAACATCCCAGAAACGAGGATGATTCAGCATTTACATCGTAAGAACATGACACCAGCACCATTGCTCAGTCGCCGTTCACTGATAGCGGAGGCAGAGGATGTGCAGAGCACAACAACAGGGGAAAGGGAAAAAGAGAAAATCGCATAGAAGGGGGAGGAGAATAGGCTCATATCATCGCCACTCCTCCCCCTCTCGCTTACATCCGATGGGTAGGAAATTTAGAAGAAGAAATCTACGGAAAGCAGAAGAGAGACCGGCACCGGCGCCCACCTATTCCTGAAACAAGGTATCGTAGAGGAAGAAGACGACCGGCTGAAGCTCCTCCGAAGGAACCCTTCTCTCTCTGCTTCAGTAGAAAAAAAAACTCTCCAGAAGCCTTTCTCTCCCTCCGCTCTTCTCTTTTTTCTCAATCGATCTGTTTCTCCTTGATGTGACACAAACCCCTTGGGGGTGGCAGCCACTTGATCAATGCACCTTGGACCTAGATTTGCAAGCAATCGAACCGATCGGCGAACCCACTCAAGCGGACTCACCCGTGTAGCGCACACTCGTGCCCGTAGGCAACTCGACGATGGTGGACAGGGTCCGGGATGGGACCTCGCTGTTCCAGGGTTTGGCTCGCTTGAGATTGAACCCCTAAAGGCCTGGGATGCCCCAATTCTGTGGGCAGCCAGCACGCCAAGGGCGTGGGATGTAGTGGCTCTCTCACAACTCGCTCCGCGGTGGCACTCAAATTGATGATATTTTGAGATCGGGCACTCACTCACCGACCGACGGCACTAAGAAGCAATACTAGTTAAGCAAGAAGTGCTGACCAAGAGGAGTGCAACCAGGAGCTCACCTGATCGGCGTGAAGACGTCGATCCCGGCCGGAGACGAGGGCGAGCGGGGAAGTGTGGGTTCCCCGCACACTGCGCCGATGAAGCTTGATCCCTGTTTAAATTATACAACCACTACGCCTCACATAGGAGGGTGGACTTGGGGTGGGGATTTCAGTAGTACAATGCAAACACTACCTCCACCCAGGGAGGGGCGTTAAGCCAGCCAGGCGGGGAGGGGAGATTCGCTCGAATCGCACCGACGGATCACCCGACCTAATCTGCCCGTGTCTTGAGCAGCAGGATAGGGGATCGGTGTAGCAGCCGCTGTGCGCTCCTCCGGACTCAGAACTTGATGAGACTGGCGCTGGAACGACGCTGACAGACCAAGGTACACCTTTGAATTTTGGTGGGCGGTTCCCGCATCGCCTCTGGTCAGAGTGGACCCCGGAACAGGTGCTTAGAGTTCAGGTTCAGGCTGGCCCAGATTGTTGCAGCTGCTTGTAGAAGGTACCACGATCACTCCCGAAGTCTGAATGAGGCAAGACCAAGTCGAGGACGTCCGTGGATGAGTATTCTTCGAGCATAAACCAAGAACAGCACCATAGGATGTTGGGGTGGTGAGGAGGAGTCCGTTGAGTGAGGTAGTGTCGGGACAGGACCCAAATGGACTGTCTGCGCACCCGCGGGAGAAAAATTGGAAAGAACACTTCCTGATGCTGAACGGGATGCCTCTTGTTGGTGGTGATGGATGACTCGTGGATGCAGCTCTCGGCCAAGTGGCACCTCCAGAAGTTGAAGGATGTGGCCGTGGGAGCTTCTGCACTGCAGCTCAGGTCCAGGTTCTGGTCCTTGTTGCGCAGTTGGACGAGAACAGGCACCACGAACTGTAGCGAAGTCAGAATAAGACGATTCCACCTCTCTTATGAAGAAGACTCACAGACCTTTCCGGCAATGTATGGTGTTCCTCCAGAGGACATCGGACGACTCCGGAGCAGCCTCTGAAAGTTGAGCTCGAACTGCTGCCTGTGAATTGAGATGGATAGGGTGGTGAAAGGTGATGGGAGACGGAGTAGATGGGGTGGGAAATGGGGTGGATGGGTGTGGGGATGACACCTGACTATGTGGGGGTCTGTTAGGGGGCGATACAAGGTGTGGGAGGGGCAGAAAGGGGGCTGGGAGGTGGTCTAGCAAGTGGAGGAAGGGGGAGCTGCGAATTTGGGTTAGGAATGAGAGAGGGAGGAGAGATCTCTCCTTTGGTTTGAATGTGTTGTTAATGGAGGGTTTAATTCTGGTCTAGGGAATGGGAAGAGGTGTCTTGGGGATGTGAATGGGTGCTTGGGAGAGGGGATTCTCCCTTGGGAAAATGAAAGGTTGTATGGGGAAGGGGAAAGGTTGCTTGGGAGGAGGGAGAGGTGCCTAGGAGAAGGGGATTCCACCTAGGGGTTGGAGGGGGATTAAATGAGAGGTATGGGGAAGGGGGAGGGGTCTTAATTAGAGGTGAATAGAGAGGAGAGATAGTGAATTTCGAAATTTGGAGAGAGGAGGAGAGAGAATGGGGTTTGCCCCCTTTAGAGAGAGAGAGAGAGAGAAATAGAGCTAGAGAGAGAGGGAGAGAGATGCGCAAATGCTTTGGCAAACTTTTATCAATACTTCATTAGCCTCCAAATGAGGGATTGGGGTCCTATTTATAGGAATCCCACAATTACACATAAGTCCCTGAATCTTGGACTACTAACACTAAACCAAGGGGAAGGGGGCACCCCTGGGCCTAGCCCATATAATTGGGCCCAATAACACACATAATGACTTAAGACTTAGGTAAATAGCTACCTCACCTAGGTATTGGACTCAAATAAAAGGAAAAGTACATGATAAGAAAATGAAAATTACATCATATGACCCGAAATAAAGTGGTGAACAAGATGTAGCATGGGTGGCGAGCATCGGGATCCTTGATCAAATGAAATTGCTGGTGATGTCCTCATCACTCCTCCTCTGTGTCCTCCCGTTCTTCTCTCTCTTTTCTTCCAATCGAACCTCACCCGTTTATATAACAAGTTGGAGGCTTTGCATCCGGCGTGAGCTTTTGGCTCGCCGGGAGGAGTCTTCATCAACCTATCGCGCCGGTTTAAGACGCCATCCAATAGAGTGACTTGCGCGCCGTGATGAGGGCGGAAGGTAGGGGATTTAGCGCGCCGGGATCAGGGGCATCAAATGAGGGGCGCGCCGATTTAAGGCGCGCCAGGCTAATGCTCCTCGTGCGCTTCAAGCCAGTCGATGAGTCAGGGGATGATTCCGGGAGTCACCGTGAACATTATCTCGCCAATGCCCCTCGAAACCTTGGCCGGATGTCTTGTCGAAGCTCCCAGGTCGACGTACGGCCATTCCTGAGACTCCAGATAGCCTTGATTTGATCGTACGGGCTTTCCGCCGACACGGCCTTCGGCTCTACGATCCATGCTATTGGTCCGGCCTGGCTCGTACCTAGAGCTCTCTAGGTGGTTGGATAACACCAGAGATAGTTCCGCCTGCGCTGGGCGATCATTCGGCCACTAACAGGCCCATCTTGGCGGGAAGCCGTGCCCATGCCGGGTGATCGGGATCTTCCACCGACAGAGCTTTCGGTCTTCCGTTTTGGAAAGCCAGGGGGGAACTCCTTTGTCTTCAGGAGAGCCTTTTCATGTGGTGGGGGACCACAGAATAGACCGTCGTCCTTGATCGAACAACGGGTGTAGTGGATGTAGCATGACAAAGTCGATGCCGGTTCATTGGGCAGGCTTGGTCGCACTGCCGGTTGGTTGTGGATTCATCTCGGCTCTCCTGATGTGAAGTCCCCACGTCCATACGGAATGACTCGAGGCTCTGGCAGCTTGAGAAATCCTCGATGTGTTGATCTTTATCGGCTCCCGTGCTTCGGTGGGCCGGGTCATTCGTCCTTATGGCTTGGTCGCCGACAATCATATTTTAGTTGCCAACAAATGCCCCCCAGACGTGGGTGTTGCGCGCGAGGCACGAGTGTAGCAGGGCCGACGGATGCATTCCACCCAGCCTGACCTCCTCTTCGATTAACAGAAGCTTTGAATGGCCCTTAATTTGGCACGGATGTTAGTCCGGTGCCATTTACATTTTAACCCGACGCGCACATGGGCCTTGGGCTTTTTAACCCGGCGCGGTCTCGGGCGTTTCGGCAACTAATCCGGTGCGCTGTTTTGCTTTTGCCATGTTAAATCGGCACGGGTAGAAATGGCGCGCCTTTTATCTATTTGGACATTAATCCGGGATCACCTCCATATAAGGCTTTCGCCTTTGTTTTTTTCTTCTTCATCCCTCATTCGCACAAACTTTTTCTCTCTCTTCCCTCTCTTCCCTTTCTCCGGTGCCGAGAGCGGCGATTTTCCTTCGGGTGAGTGGGGATGCTGTCCATTTGGGGTTTCAAAACCCTTTCTTTGGGCCCCGGGAGGCTTCTAGCAGGGCTTGCCCTCGGAGCTATTCCCCCGGGTGTTCCTCTTGGCCTCGATGCAATGCCGATGGCTGCCTTTTAGGGACCGTTCCTCAGTGGACGTGTTCCCACTTTTCTTTGGCAATCCCCTGTGCTGGGGAGACTCTGCCAAAATTTTGTCAGAAGTTCACCTTTGATCAGCTATTTTCGGAGTTTACTTTTGTTTGATATGCCCTTTTTGCAGCTACCATGACATCCAGCTCTTCTTCTCGTGCCGTAGTGACATGGGAGAACGTCAATTCCCTCGACTGGGGGCACGGCCAGGTGGCCAAAGTTGCGGAGTCTTCGGATTCTGAGACAGACACTATGGACACCAGCCGTCTCCTTATCCTCGGGGGTGACTCCTTTCATTATAATAGAGAGGGCGTGACCAGGAGGGATTATCCCAAGGACAAGCACCTGATGTCCCTTCTTCAACGCTTCAACCTTCAGGGGAAGAGGGTTGTGTTCGCCGTTCGAAAGGTCGAGCAGGCCTTACTGGTGGAGAGAGACAGCCTGGATGAATGTGTGATGCGGGGAAGACCCATCTATCTCCCCGGGGAGGTCAGGAAATGGAGCGCTATGCTGGGGCTGCAAGACCTGGCTCCGGCAGACGGATTGCTGACTAGAGCTCCCGAGTTCGTACCCGCTCGGTGGAATGACTCCGCGGGCAGAGTGGATCGTGAGAAGCCGATCTTTGGTTTATTCCTTGCCCCGTTGAGATGGGGATATAGAGATGAATCGTTCTTGTTGGACTGCTTGGCGGTTCGCTTCAAGCACCAGATATCAGTGGGGTGGTTCGCTGAGCTGAAAGCTACAGACGCTCATGCATTCAGGCCCGGAGCAGTGGAGTTCACAGACTACGTGCTGCATCATTACGCTCCTCTTCTGGCCAGGGCCGGCATATATCACAGCATGTACGCTTCAAGGTACCGGTACCCAATCTCACGGGGCTTGTGTTGTGGAATGATCGAGGTATTTTGCCCCGAATAGAACACTTTCTACACTTCAGAGGGGGAGACCTCTTTAGACTTGTGGAGTCTATCGCAGCTCAGCGGCCTACCCATTGACGGGGAACCGTATGAAGAAGTTTGCTGGCCTGACTGGTTGAAAGACCAGACCGACGGTGACGGTCGGTATATGGCGGGCTACACCTATCGGTATCTGATGAAGGCGTATCGCACCCTTTTTCATTCGTCGCACGATACGAGGGAAGCTCGAAAGCCGGGCGAGAAGCGAAGAGTGCGGATGGGCGCGTAGCTTCAATATTTCTTCCAGAGGAAGAATAAGTATGAAGATTTTCCTCCAATAGCACCCGTGGCCCAGAAGCGGAAGAAGAGGGTGCGACGCCAGGCCGCCTCATCATCTTCTTCGAAAGGAGGGCAGGGGGAAAACCCAAACCCTACTGGTGTTGATGCAGTCACTCACTGTGCTGCATATCTAGTTTATTGGCTTTGTTCTTTCGCTCTTCCTCAAGGTGACGAGAGCGTGATTAGGGTGGAGGCCATTTACCCGGCCTGTCTTATGCCTTGGGGCATCAAGTTGTCCCTTTGCCCAGTGGCTTTGTGCCTAATTTACAAGATGTTGGGAGACTTACACAAGACGCGTCTCCCCAGAAGCCTTCGGACGGTTGGTCCGTTACATTTCTTTAATGCTTGGGTCTGCACCCTGTTTTCGGAGGCGGCTCCTCGGGCATTACAAGCGGTTCCTCTGGTCCCGCGTATGATAGAGTTTGCGAGTGCTGAGCCATCTTTATTAGCGGAGCAACTCTACGCCATTCGGGGTAAATTGTCCCGTATTCCCATGGATTCACCTGGGGCTCTTCATTTTTGGAGCTTAGCTGCCCATTCGAGCCCACTGACGAACAAGACAAGGCAGTGCAAGCTGTTTGAGACTGAGGAGTACATCCATCCGATTTCCAAGGCCAAATATACCAAGCCTATTCTGGAGCCGGAGTTGATTGATTGGGCACTGGCCATCAGGCCTAGTGTCCTTCTATTTCGCAAGAGCGGCATTCTGTGGTTGGAGCCATATTATCCGTTCCGCTTCAGTCGGAACTTTGGCTACGACCAGCAGATTCCACATTCTTCTTCACAATTTGCATTGCCCAACAGGCATAGGGTTGGGCAGGTTTCAAATGACGATGCCCGGATATGGTGGGACTTTTTCCATCGTCGTGAAGACGTTTCTTTTCGGGTGTCAACCCCTGCGCGCTTCCCTCGCGTCACGCCCGAATACGTCAAGTGGTGGAACGTGCGGACGGGATTTTACAGGAACTCCTGGAGAGAGTGCTGGGCCGTGGCGGAGCACAGGTTTTTAGCTTCCCAGCCGGAGCCAGTTCTTGACATTGAAGCCTCTTATTTGAAGAAGTTGAATTCTTGGACTAATACAAAAGTGAAGGCCTATATGGAGGCCCGCAAGATTGTGAAAGGCCGCAAGATGAAAGTTGAACCGAAGCTGCCCCCGATCAACAAGGATGATTATGTGAAGACCCTTCGGGGTTTATGCCGGGTAAGCAGTGAGAGGGTGATTCTCCAGTAACTCCCTTTACCGGTAGAGGAGCCCATCGCGGCTGTGGCCGACTGGCGCCCCGCGGTGGATAGGTTGTATCCCTATCGGACTTTCATTCGCAAGGAAGACAGGCAGGATGCCTTGTACGACAACACTCCCTGGCTATTTGCACTCCTTCGGTCGCATGGCCTGTCGGTGGGCGGTCCGAGTGAAGCCATCCTGGACCATCCTCTTCAGATCTCATTCAAATATGCAGACAGGTGGGGGCTGGACCACCTGAGCATGTATTATCTCCTATCATCTCGTGGTCATGAGGACCTGGCGCTACTGGCCGAGCCGAGCGAAAAGATTGGAGATCTGTGCTGGCTTATTCACGAGGCGGCTTCGAGGGACAAAATGCCATCGCTATTTTATTGGCCTCTCTTCCCCTTCTATACTGGACCGGCAAGTATGTTTCATTTCTTCATTCAGGCCTTTTGGCCAGCTTCTCCTTTCATTGTGATGTGTCATTCTCACCTTCGAGCATGTGCAGTCCGACCGACTTCGGAGGAGACCCGGCAGTTCAGGGAGCTGATCATAAAGGCCCAAAAGCCAACCTATTTTGAAGTTCCTGAGCCTGCCCCGACCACGACGCCACTGCCTCCTGGGGATTCGAGGAAGATGACTCGGTCCCAGCTGAGAGAGGCCGTCGGAAAGGCAAAAGAAGTGGTGACCCAGGTGACACGGGCACGTCGAAAGAAGGCTGCAGAGAAGGAATCGGCATCCGTCCTTCCTTCGGTTGTATCTTTTGAAGAGTTTGAAGCTTCCCGCACATAAGGGCTAGAGGCTGAAGGTAGTCTCTTTCTCTCTTCAAAGTGCATTAGCTTGTTTCGACTGCCTTGGCTAGCCCATGCTGACGGTTGCTGACACAGTTGCCGCGGTCGTCGGGCTGGAGGTGGCGGTAGATGTAGCGGCTAGGGACGGGGCAGAGGAAGTCCCTACTGCTCCCGTAGAAAGGGATCTGCCCTCTCCAACACCCAGGCAGAAGATGGAAGGTAATCTATAGTTTAGTTGCAATAGCACCGCAAATCTTCATGTCTTTAGCTAGCTTGACCCCTTCTTGCCGTAAATTGCAGTTGATATACAACCGTCATTGCTTCCGGGCTCGGAGGGTGTAGAGGAGGCGATCCCCTCGGGGTAGGGCGGACCTGCTCTTGAGGTATCATCTATTGTTGCCCCTGGTGCAGAGAGCACCGGGGAAGTTCCTACCGAGGGTGATGCTCCTGCTGGCGAGGCTCCTGCTCTGACGGCAGAGCATCCTGAGAGAGCAGAGGGATCCTCTTCCTCTAAGCAGGTAGATTATGGTGGCGGCTCCAGTGACGAGGAGCTCTCACTGATTGATCTCGAGACCGATGACGCCGGGGCGTCCTCGGCCTATGAAAGTGATTATCTGACTTTCAGCCCGGCCCGATTGTCGTGGGGTGATCCCGAGCCGTCATTATCGCTTGAGAGTGAAGAGGCCGGTGTCGGGGAGCTGCTCTTAAAGATTTGCGCTTAGTACCTGCTGAGGTAAGGACCTGCCCAGGGTCGGTGTTTGCTGTTCTTCTTTATCTTTCCTCCAACATCATTTTTTAATGTATATATATTTCTGATGCAGGCTGAGGTGGCGCTGCCAACCATGACGGTACAGATACCACTCCCGGCTCTGGGAACGGGCCATGCAACCCTTCCGTCCGTCCTGCGGCCTATCACATTGTGATACCGTAAGGACTATGCAGCGGCAATGGTTCCAGTCGGACCTGGAGCACTTGTGGAAGTTGGTAGTTCGGTGGCAGCCGGGGATTCTCAGCCAATGGAGGTTGCACAGCAATCAACTCTGGAAAAGGATGGTCTTCCTGAAATAGAAGTCGGAGAGATCATTGAAGAGTAGATGTCTTCGGCTCTCGATGTTTCTGTTGCACCTCCATCCCAGGGGGTAGGAAAAGAGATTGATGTTATTGAGGCTCCGGCCACCGTATCTGCCAACGCGCTTGTTCCTCACAGCAGTGGACTGCAGCTCATGCCATCGTCATCTTTCGGGACGGCCGATGATAACTGGGCTGCCGTGGATAGTAGAGTGGAATTTGAACTGCCCGAGACGTCGTCACTTGGTCTTTAATCTTCAAGTGACTTTGTGTGGCAGTTTCTGGGGACCCTCCAGCAGACCGTAACGGCCAGCAGGGATTTAACTTATGTTCAGCTGAGGGGCTTGATAGAGCATCTATCTCGCTCGCTGTTGGCCATTGGTTGTCCCATGGCCGACTGGACTCCACGGGTGATCCTGCTCCTGAAGTATGTAAACATGAGGGAATTTCTAGGTCGGGAAGCAGCTGACCAGCTGGCGGCCATATCATTGGAGCGGGCTGAAAGCCGAGCAGCTCTTATTTCTCTGCAAGAGACTGCGGCGAGGATGAGGGATGAAGCCAATGCCTCTTTACAGCGCCGAAGCTTCTTGACGGCCCGGATGGCGGCATTACAGGCCGAACTTTCAAGGGTAGAGGCCGAACTTGAAGAAGTAGATCGCCTGGGAGTCCAGAAGGCAGAGGATGCAGAGATGGCCGAGGGACAAGCTGCTTCCCTCGAGGAGAAGCTATCTGAGCTGGAGGCCACCGAGTTCCGATTGCAAGAACTGACCTGCCATCCTTCCCTGGGTATTCCTGCGCTGGAGGACATCTTCCGATGCCCTCTGCCGTAGTCTTTTTTCTCTTTATTTGCTCCCTTTTTGACGCACTTCATGTACTCCGGGGGATGGCCCGTGTAACATGTACCTTTTACTTCACAGTAATGGAAAATCTCCATCGTGCTTTTTGAATGAAGACTCCATCTTGTCATTATTCTTTTCTCTTCCATTCGCCCGTTGTTTCTAATCCGAGTGTATGAGTCACTAGGGCAAGAGAGCGCTCACGCCTTCAGCAAAGGGGTGAGGTGTTCGCTCCACCACGCCGTGACTTTTCTCGAGACTAACAACGGCCTATGCCAGCCGAGAGTCCGGGGGACTCAAGAGGGTATATCAAAACTGACGGGTAAGCGGTCCTGCTGAGGATGGCAAGACCCGAGAATGGGTAGCGACCGGTCCTGTCGATGATGATGCAGGTCGAAAAAGGGTAGACGGTCTTGAAGATGATGACAAGAACCGGACTAGGGTAGCGACCGATCTTGCCGATAGTGACAAGGGTCGAAAAGGGTAGACGGTCTTGCCGATGGTGACAAAAACCGGGTAGAGTAGCGACCGATCTTGCCGATGGTGACAAGGGTCGAAGAGGGTAGACGGTCTTGTAGATGGTGACAAAAACCGGATAGGGTAGCGACCGATCTTGTCGATGGTGACAAGGGTCGAAAAGGGTAGACGGTCTTGCCGATGGTGACAAAAATCGGATAGGGTAGCAACCGATCTTGCCGATGGTGACAAGGGTCGAAAAGGGTAGACGGTCTTGTCGATGGTGACAAAAACCGAATAGGGTAGCGACCGATCCTGCCGATGGTGACAAGGGTCGAAGAGGGTAGACGGTCTTACCGATGGTGACAAAAACCGGATAGGGTAGCGATCGATCTTTCCGATGGTGACAAGGGTCGAAAAGGGCAGACGGTCTTGCCGATGGTGACAAAAACCGGATAGGGTAGCGACCGATCTTGCCGATGGTGACAAGGGTCGAAAAGGGTAGACGGTCTTGCCGATGGTGACAAAAATCAGATAGGGTAGCGACCGATCTTGCCGATGGTGACAATGGTCGAAAAGGGTAGACGGTCTTGCCGATGGTGACAAAAATCGGATAGGGTACCGACTGATCTTGTCGATGGTGACAAGGGTCGAAAAGGGTAGACGGTCTTGCCGATGGTGACAAAAATCGGATAGGGTAGCGACCGATCTTGCCGGTGGTGACAAGGGTCGAAAAGGGTAGACAATAGATGTATATAGGCGGGATATCGGATGAAAGTTCCCCGTCGACTTCGTAAGGGGCCTTCCGGACAGAGAATGAATCATCACTATTCATCATTCAATTTTTTTTTATTCACATTACTGACCTAAGCGCCCTTTCGGGTTTTCGCCGAGGCCAGCCCCCTCTTGCTTTTGCCCGCCCGCCATTTCGGGTTTTCACGCGGCGGGGTACCCGATTTTGCCTGCAGCGCCCCTTCGGGTTTTTGCCACAGCTGGGTTATAGCCATTTTTACACTTGTCCTGATATAGGAACAAGTATGCCGGGGTATCTCTATTTTTAACCCCATTTTCTTTTCTTTCTTTCTTTTTTCTTGAATTTGGGATGCAGAAGAACTGGACCGCGAAAATATTGACTGGCCTTGTCGATGATGACAAGGATTGGACCCTGCTTCGGTCTGTCGACACTGGCTAGATGTCGAAGCAAAGGATATGGTCTATTAATAAGGATGTAAGATCCGAGTTAGGGGTAAAGATCGACCGATCTCGCCAATGATGACGAGGGTCGAACGTGGGTTTATTCATCGGCATGGGCCACATGCCGAGGCAAAGGTAGGGTTATTAACGGGGACGGAAAGTCCAAGTTAAGGGTAGAGATAGACCGATCTCGCCGATGATGACGAGGGTCGACCATGGGTTTATTCATCAACATGGGTCACATGTCGAAGCAAAGATGGGATTATCAACAGGGACGTAAGGTCCAAGTTAAGGGTAGAGATCGACCGATCTCGCCGATGATGACGAGGGTCGAATGTGGGTTTGTTAAAGGATTTCCGGTGGGACATTGATGGTTGTCCCTTTCGGAGTTTCATTGGGTGGAGAATAGGAGAGGAATTTGGAAATTACCACTTTACTGGCTCAAGCGCCCTTTCGGGTTTTCGCCAGAGCCAGCCCCCTCTTGCTTTTCCCCGCACGCCCTTTCAGGTTTTCACGCGGCGGGGTACCCGATTTTACCTGCAGCGCCCCTTCGGGTTTTCGCCACAGCTGGGTTATAGCTATTTTTGCACTTGTCCTAATATAGGAGCAAGTCTGGCGGGCTATCTCTATTTTTAACCCCATTTTCTTTTCTTTCTTTTCTTTTTTTTTTGATATGTAAAGGTGATGTGACACCACTAAGGGTCATGCAGCAAATGGGCAAAGACCCTTGGACCTATTCCGCAAACACAATCACAAAGCAACAAAGTCCTAGATTGGGGCCGAATCACCGTCGCACACACACGAGCCCGGGGTGACTAAGTGATGCTAAGTGGAGGTGATGGATCAAGACCCTTGCTGGTAGAGTGCCAGCAGGGCTAGGGTAGCCCTCCCGAAGGTACGAGGCCCAGACTTAAGGGGCTGGCCGGGTGCCACTTGGGGCACTAGGTCCCTCTCTCTCTCAGCCCACGGTGACCGCTCGTAAGTGGAACACGCGGGGTCGGGCGCTCTCTCTCTTGCTCAACGGAGCAAATTCCACGGATATTAAATGAAAAAACACCAATAGTGGAGCAAAGGTCAGAGCTTACCCTGGTTGGTTTGAAGAAACCAACCCCGTTCGGAGACGAGGGCGAGCGGGGAAGTGTGGGTTCCCCGCACACTGCGGCGATGAAGCTTGACCCTGTTTAATAGTTACAATCACTACGCCTCACACAGGAGGGTGGACTTGGGGTGGGGATTTCAGTATTACAAATCAAACACTACCTCCACACAGGGAGGGGCGCTAAGCTGGCTAGGCGGGGAGGGGAGATAAGCTCGATCGCGTTGACGGAGCACCCGGCCTAATCTGCCCGGGTCTGGGACAGCAAGATAGGGGGTCGATGTAGTCACCGCTGTGAACTCTCCCGGACTCAGAACTTGATGAAACTTGTGCCAAAATGTCTCTGATGTACCCAGGTACGACGGTGATTTTTTGTGGGCGGTCCCGAAGTCGTCGCCGGCAGGGACGGGCTCTGGAAGAGGTCCCTGGCGCGCAGATACAGACTGTTCCCAGGGGCAGCAGCGGATGGACGAAGTCACCACGGCAGCTCCCGAAGTCAAAACGTGGCAGGACCAAGTCGAGGACGATCGTGGATGAGTCTTCTCCGAGCAGCAACCAAGATGGGCACCAGACGATGTTGGGGTGGCGAGGAGAGGCCCGTTGAGTGAGTAAGTGTCAGGATAAGACCCTGACGGCCTATTCTGCGCACCTGGGAGATAAAAATTGGAAACTGGTTTTCCGGATGCTGAACGGGATGCCGCTTGTTTGTGATGGTGGATGCCTTGTAGTAGCAGCTCTCAGCCAAGTGGCGCCTTCAGAAGTTGAGGGGTGTGACCGTGGTAGCCTATGCAAGTCACTTCTGGTTGCAGGCCGGACTGACTATGCGTAGTTGGCGAAGGATGGCTCTGCCGGGCAGCTCCAACCTCGGATTGAGGCGATTCCACCTCGCCTGCGCAGACGACCGGCAGAGCTTTCCGTCGATGTAGGCCACGCTCTCAGGAACTCCGGGATGTGGTCGTGGATGGCGCTGCAACAGACTGTTAATCTGCAGGTTTCCAGCTGCACACAGATTGGAAGAGAGAAATGGTGGAGGGGTGGTTTCTTTGGTGGAGGGGTAAGGGATATGGATGCCTTGGTGGAGTGGAGGGGTTTGGGGAGGTGGGAAGGGGTGGTGAGGTGGAGGCCAGGGGCGGAGCTAGCAGGGGAGGGGTTGGGTGCGCAAATGGCCAAGGGGGAGGTGGTGGGGGATGGGGGCGCAAGTAGCTTGGAGAATAGGGAGGGCTTCCTTTGGAATTGGTGTGATGGGTTAATGGTGGGGTTAATGGTGGCCTAGGGAGGTGGAGGGGTTGCCTTGGGGTGGGAAAAGGTTACTTGGGAGAGGGGATTCTCTCTTGGGAAAATGAAGGGTTGTATGGGGAAGGGGAAGGGTTGCTTGGGAAGTGGGGGAGATTGAAGTGGAGTTAAGGGCCTTGGGAAGGTGAAGGGGTGGGAGGCTGATGTGGCCAATGAGGTGGCAAGGGAGAAGGTGAAGGGGCAGGTGCGCCCAAGGGAGAGAGAGAGAGGAGGAGAGAGAGAGGGGTTCGCCCCCTTTAGTGTGAGCGAGAGAAGAAAGAGCTAGAGAGAGAGAGAGAGAGCTAGAGAGAGGGGGGGCACAATTCTTGTGGTAAGTTTTTACTCAAATATTCATTAACCATCTCAAGTGGAGTTGGGGTCCTATTTATAGGAATCCCAACTTTTACAAAAAGTCCCTGAGAAAAGAACTAATAACAGATAACCAAAAGAGCTGGGGAAAAGGAAAAGGGCGCCCCTGGGCCAGACCCTTCTAAATGGGCCCAATAGACATACTAGCCCAATATGAAGACACAAACTTAGGTAAATAACATGATAACCTAGGGACATGACTCAAAACAAAGGGGAAATTACATCAAAATGACTCAAGAAAGATATGAAAATTACATAGCTAAACTCATAAAATCAAGCTGAACATAATGGCGAGCATCCGGACCCTTGGAGAAGTGGGAAGTGGTAAGCGATGTCCCCATCATACTCCCGGGGTGCGGAGAACTCGACTCTGTCGAGTAAAGATCCATCGTATGCGGAGGAAGCCACAGCGAGGTTGCTCTCAAGTCTACCAAAGGTAGCTGGTCCTTTCCACCAAGCGAGGTAGTGCCCATCCCTTTGCTCCAGATGACAGTGACATGTTCATACAATATCCGCTCCAATTGCTCACGTTGGCCCCTCTGGGTTGGTGGAACTCTCTCATGGGTGGTGGCTCTCTCAAGGGGTGGAACAAGCTCAATTTCCTTACCAGGTGTCACCGTGGGACCCCTATATGGCACCAAGTCAGCCACATAGAATGTGTGACTTACTCCGTACTCCTCAGGGAGGTCCAACACGTAAGCATTTGTGCTGATCCGCCTCGAAACCTAGAAGGGACCTGATCCACGCGACCTCAGTTTGGAGACATTCCCAGGGAATAGTCTCTCGGTTCTCACCATCACAAAGCCACCTACACGAAATTCTCGGTGGCGTCGGTGGGAATCGGCCGATTTCTTATACGCCTCATTGCTTTTGTTGACGTGTTTGCGGATATTACCATGCAGAGTTGTGAATGATCCTCTAGTGATGAAGGGAGGGCCTGGACAACCATATTTAGCCTTATCGAGTGTCATGTTGATTTTGATGGTCCTAGGAGGGCCGGGGCATCCATAGATGAAGCCATCATGCAAAGGGATGTTTGGGGTCCGGGACATCCATGAATGCTTCCTTCATGTTTTGACTTCATACTGATTGACCTAGGGGGGCCTAGACATCCAAATGGGATTCTAACATGTGAGGGTTTCCTAACAAGGTTGACTGCTAAAGGGGGTCTTGGACACCCAGATGTAAACCTATCGTGCCTCGGTCCTAGTGTGTGAGTGACACAAATGACGTGACTAGCCTGACCACATGATGCAAAAGGTTGTGAAAAATGTATTCCTATCAAGATGGTCCCATCTTTGAGATTTGGGGGTTTCCACTCATGGGGGTCGAAGTGGTCCCAAGAGGGGGACAACTTGGGATGGGTCACTCCTTTATTTCCAAGGTGGATGTCACCCTTGTCCTTGACTCTCATAGTGTGGGCTGAATTTTGGAATGGGCGAGTTAGGTCTGACATGGTGGGTGAGGGTAGGAGGGAGTGGGTGGTGAATGAAGAGTTCTTGGAAGCCCATAGGAGGTGGCCAAATAGATCAAGATGGGTTAAGGGGTGAGTGACGTGGAGGTGGATTTCAATCCAAGTGACCGCCCTAGGGTCCCTAGCACACATAGGGAAGTGGAAATCATGATCCTTGTGGGGCCCAATGCAAGGCTCCTTGTAGGAGGGCAAGGGGGTGATGTAAAACTCATTAGGCTCGGGTAGAAACAACAAGAGCTTACTCGTGCAAGGACCCTTGGTGTAAATGGAGGTGATGGTCCCGATAGAGGGGTGTGAGAAACTAAGGTACCCCATGTTGCTTGCTTCTGAGGCCTACATGTTTGTCACCTCTATTTGCCAAAGTACACTCCTAACCAAGTCCCTCATGGCTCCTACAAAGGAGAACGATTGGAAGGTTGTGTGGAATGGAGAGGTGGGCACAATTAATGATTTTCCATAGGGGGGTGCATGATGTGGAGGAGGAGGTCTTGCTTTAGCCACTCAATGAGGGGTTCCCCTAAAATCACAATTCTCATGGAGGGTGTGGTGGGGGGACTTGGTTGGTCATCTAACAACTCTAGGGGGATGATGTTCCTAGTTAGGATCGTTGTGGTCTCTTTGGATAAAGATGAGCCTTCTTGACCCAACCCTTGGCATTGGGCTTCATATTCTTCCTCCCAATCTAGGGGAGCCTCATAGTCTTCGGTCACCTCCGTAAGTTCCTTTTGGAAATGGGTGGGATGAGGATTTGTGGAAGCTTGTGGGGTGTGGGTTTGATGGGGAATGTTGGGTTGGGTGGTGGCCAATTTGGTTTTAATGGTGGTGGTGATCGGGATTGGAATCATTTGGGGTGGTGGAGATTGGACCCTAAGGGAGGTCTTGGGTTGACTGGGAGGGAAAGGGGGAGTGGGAGTGCTCCTCGGGTTATGGTTCTTAAGGTAGGAGTGGGAAGGTCGGGGAGCGTAGTTCTTCCTAAGCTCAAGGTAGGAGTGGGAGGGTCGGGGAGCGTAGATCTTCCTAAGCTCAATCTTCATCTCTTCCCATGATCCTATGGGTTCTTGCCTCCAAATCCTTCTTAAGCTCACTATGCGTTCCCACTCCTTCTTGGCTTGTCCCCGAAGCCACCCTGTGGCCCTGCGGACCCTAGCATGTCCATAGACCCTAGTCCTATCAAAGTGTTTATCCATGGTAGCCTCCCACTTTAGGTAGGCATTAGGACTGGATCCGTCAAAACTAAGGTCTCCTTCTAGGATGATGTCCATGAGGAGGGGGTCAATCGGACTCTTGTGGACGGCCGTGTTGAGGGGACTTAACCAATGTGGAGTGTACATGATGATGCACTGGGTGGCCCGAAAATGACTCTAAATGCGAATGCGCCCTAGGACCAACTTGTAGAGAGACAAGTTGTGAACTTGCTCTGATACCACTTGATGTGACACCACTAAGGGTCATGCAGCAAATGGACAAAGACCCTTGGACCTATTCCGCAAACACAATCACAAAGCAACAAAGTCCTAGATTGGGGACGAATCGCCGTTGCACACACACGAGCCCGGGGTGACTAAGTGATGCTAAGTGGAGGTGATGGATCAAGACCCTTGCTGGTAGAGTGCCAGCAGGGCTAGGGTTGCCCTCCCGAAGGTACGAGGCCCAGACTTAAGGGGCTGGCCGGGTGCCACTTAGGGCACTAGGTCCCTCTCTCTCTCAGCCCACGGTGACCGCTCATAAGTGGAACACGCGGGGTCGGGCGCTCTCTCTCTTGCTCAACGGAGCAAATTCCACGGATATTAAATGAACAAACACCAATAGTGGAGCAAAGGTCAGAGCTTACCCTGGTTGGTTTGAAGAAACCAACCCCGTTCGGAGACGAGGGCGAGCGGTGAAGTGTGGGTTCCCCGCACACTGCGGCGATGAAACTTGACCCTGTTTAATAGTTACAATCACTACGCCTCACACAGGAGGGTGGACTTGGGGTGGGGATTTCAGTATTAAAAATCAAACACTACCTCCACACAGGGAGGGGCGCTAAGCTGGCCAGGCGGGGAGGGGAGATAAGCTCGATCGCGTCGACGGAGCACCCGGCCGAATCTACCCGGGTCTGGGACAGCAAGATAGGGGGTCGATGTAGTCACCGCTGTGAACTCTCCCGGACTCAGAACTTGATGAAACTTGTGCCAAAATGTCTCTGACATACCCAGGTATGACGGTGATTTTTTGTGGGCAGTCCCGAAGTCGTCGCCGGCGGGGACGGGCTCTGGAACAGGTCCCTAGCGCGCAGATAAAGACTGTTCCCAGGGGCAGCAGCGGATGGACGAAGTCACCATGGCAGCTCCCGAAGTCCAAACGTGGCAGGACAAAGTCTAGGACGATCGTGGACGAGTCTTCTCCGATCAGCAACCAATATGGGCACCAGACAATGTCGGGGTGGCGAGGAGGGGCCCGTTGAGTGAGTGGGTGTCAGGACAAGACCCTGACAGCCTATTCTGCGCACCTGGGAGAGAAAAATTGGAAACTGGTTTTCCGGATGCTGAATGGGAAGCCGCTTGTTTGTGATGGTGGATGCCTTGTAGTAAAATCTCTCAGCCAAGTGGCGCCTTCCGAATTTGAGGGGTGTGACCGTGGTCGCCTTTACAAGTCGCTTCTGGTTGCAGGCCGGACTGATTCTGCGTAGTTGGCGAAAGATGGCTCTCCCGGGCAGCTCCGACCTCGGATTGAGGCGATTCCACCTCGCCTGCGCAGACGACCGGCAGAGCTTTCCGTCAATGTAGGCCACGCCTTCAGGAACTCCGGGATGTGGTCGTGGATGGTGCTGCAACGGACTGTTAATCTGCAGGTTTCCAGCTACACACAGATTGGAAGAGAGAAATGGTGGAGGGGTGGTTTCTTTGGTGGAGGGGTAAGGGATATGGATGCCTTGGTGGAGTGGAGGGGTTTGGGGAGGTGGGAAGGGGTGGTGAGGTGGAGGCCAGGGGCGGAGCTAGCAGGGGAGGGGTTGGGTGCGCAAATGGCCAAGGGGGAGGTGGTGGGGGATGGGGGCACAAGTAGCTTGGGGAATAGGGAGGGCTTCCTTTGGAATTGGTGTGATGGGTTAATGGTGGCCTAGGGAGGTGGAGGGGTTGCCTTGGGGTGGGGAAAGGTTACTTGGGAGAGGGGATTCTCTCTTAGGAAAATGAAGGGTTGTATGGGGAAGGGGAAGGGTTGCTTGGGAAGTGGGGGAGATTGAAGTGGAGTTAAGGGCCTTGGGAAGGTGAAGGGGTGGGAGGCTGATGTGGCAGATGAGGTGGCAAGGGAGAAGGTGAAGGGGCAGGTGCGCCCAAGGGAGAGAGAGAGAGGAGGAGAGAGAGAGGGGTTCGCCCCCTTTAGTGTGAGAGAGAGAAGAAAGAGCTAGAGAGAGAGAGAGAGCTAGAGAGAGGGGGGGCACAATTCTTGTGGCAAGTTTTTACTCAAATATTCATTAACCATCTCAAGTGGAGTTGGGGTCCTATTTATAGGAATCCCAACTTTTACAAAAAATCCCTGAGAAAAGAACTAATAACAGATAACCAAAAGAGCTGGAGAAAGGGAAAAGGGCACCCCTGGGCCAGACCCTTCTAAATGGGCCCAATAGACATACTAGCCCAATATGAAGACATAAACTTAGGTAAATAACATGATAACCTAGGGACATGACTCAAAACAAAGGGGAAATTACATCAAAATGACTCAAGAAAGATATAAAAATTACATAGCCAAACTCAGAAAATCAAGCTAAACATAATGGCCAGCATCCGGACCCTTGGAGAAGTGGGAAGTGGTAAGCGATGTCCCCATCAATAGGGTAGGCAGGTCGAAGTGTGATGTTCAACTCCTGGTCGACAGCAGATGGCTCGTAGTGGCAACAATGTGAGAATGCCAGGTAGGACACAAAATCTTTGGCTGACACGGGTTTATTTGTTAGCGCGGAGATAATGCTAATGCAAGGAAGGGCTTTTGTGCCAGTCTGAACTTAAGGCTCGTAATGGCGGTGCGACGTATCTTTTGGAAGCTTGATCAGGGCAGAATGCCACTAGACCAAGGAAAAGGTAGCTCGATTAGAGCGAAATGCCACTGAACCAAGGGGAAGGGTAGCTCGGACAGGGCGGAATGCCACTGGACCAAGGAAAGGTTGCTCGGCTAGGGTGGAGTGCCACTAAACCAAGGAGAAGGGTAGCTCGGTGAGGGCGGAGTGCCACTTAAACCAAGGAAAAGGGTAGCTCGGTTAGGGCGGAGTGCCACTAAACCACGGAAGGTAGCTTGGTTAGGGAGTAGTGCCACTAAATGAAGGGAAAGGTAGCTCGGTTAGGGCGGAGTGCCACTAAACTAAGGAGAAGAGCAGCTCGGTTAGGGCGGAGTGCCACTAAACCAAGGAGGAGTGTAGCTCGGTTAGGGCGGAGTGCCACTAAACCAAGGAAAAGGTAGCTCGATCAGGGCGGAATGCCACTGGACCAAGGAAAGGATAGCTCGGTTAGGGCGGAATGCCACTGGACCAAGGAAAGGGTAGCTCGGTTAGAGCGGAATGCCACTAAATCAAGGAAAAGGTAGCTCGATCAGGGCGGGATGCCACTGGACCAATGGAAGGTAGCTTGATCAGGGCGGAGTGCCACTAGACCAGGGAAAGGATAGCTCAATTAGGGAGAGCTGCCACTAAACCAAGAAAATGGTAGCTTGATTAGGGCGAGATGCCACTAAACCAAGGAGAAGAGTAGCTCGGTTAGGGCAGAGTGCCACTAAACCAAGGAGAGGTAGCTCGATCAGGGCGGGATGCCACTAGACCAAGGGAAGGTAGCTTGATCAAGGCGGAGTGCCACTAGACCAGGAAAAGGATAGCTCGATCAGGGTGAGATGCCACTAAACCAAGAAAAGGGTAGCTTCATCAGGGCGAGATGCCACTAAACCAAGGAGAAGAGTAGCTCGGTTAGGGCGGAGTGCCACTAAACCAAGGAGAGGTAGCTCGATCAGGGCGGAGTGCCACTAACCAAGGAAAGGGTTAGCTTGTTTAGGGTGGAGTGCCACTAAATAAAGGAGAGGGTAGCTCGGTTAGGGCGGAGTGCCACTAAACCAAGGAGAAGAGTAGCTCGATCAGGGAAGAATGCCACTAGACCAAGGGAAGGTAGCTTGATCAGGGCGGAGTGCCACTAGACCAGGGAAAGGATAACTCGATCAGTGCGAGATGCCACTAAACCAAGAAAAAGGTAGCTCGGTTAGGGTGGAGTGCCACTAAACCAAAGAGAAGAGTAGCTCGATCAGGGCGGAGTGCCACTAAACCAAGGAGGAGGTAGCTTGATTAGGGCGGAGTGCCACTAACCAAGGAAAAGTTAGCTCCGACCAATCACTCGGGACATGTCGGCTGCGCTGCATGATACAGCTTAATGTGTTTTCCGTTGAGGGGGGAGAACTGAATGACTCCTTTGTGGTCTACAAGGACGTAGGCACCCCCTTCATATACTCGGCCGACGATATACGGCCCGACCCAGTTTTTGACCAACTTCCCTTTGGGGTTGGAGGCCATCACTTCTTTTCTTTTGACCATTACCAGGTCTCCTTTCTTGAATTCTCGACCCTTGACGAGCTTGTCAAAAGCACGGGCCATGCGAGCTTGGTAGAATTGGATGTTTTGCTGTGCCCGGAGGCGTTTTCCTTCGAGCTCGGCGAGCTCCTCCAATCTTCTTTCTGCATTGGTCTGCTCACCACTGACTAGTCCGTGCTGGATGGCAACTCGCAATGAAGGAACTTCAAGTTCAATAGGCACTACAGCTTCCGACCCATAGACGAGGGAGAAAGGTGAACAGCCGGTTGGGGTCTTGTAGATAGTACGATAGGCCCAAAGTGCTTTGTACATCCTTTCTTCCCAATCTTTTTTATTAGACTTGACAATCTTTGCCAGCAATGTACATAATGTCTTATTAAAGGCTTCTGCGAGTCCATTGGCCTGAGGGTTGTAGGGGGACGATGTCCTCCAGTCGATTTTGTATTTGTCGGCCAGCCGATAAACCTTCTGGTTCCTAAAATGACTGCCATTATCAGAGATGATTCGACTGGGGATCCCAAACCGAAATATTACATTCTGCCGGAAGAACCTTGTGATGTGACACAACCTAGGACTTAACAAGGAAGCACATTTGGCAATCAAGGAGGACCGATAATGGCGGCCGCTCACCCGTCACTCACGCAAGACCCGGGGTAACTTGGAAATGCCAAGGTGAGGTTGAGGGGTTGGACCCTTGCTGGTAGAGGGCCAGCAAGGCCAAGATTTGATTCCCAATGGATGTGGATACCCAATACAATGGGGCCGACAAAGTGCCAATGCCACCGGTTACTCTCTTCCCACGGTGATGACTCAAGACAACGGAGCTTGAGGATCAAGCTCTCACTCTCACGGCCAGTGGAATTAAGAACTAATATTGAAAGACAAGCACTAAAGGGAGTGAGGTTTGAGAACTTACTCGACTGGTTTGAAGAAACCGGTCCCGCTCGGAGACGAAGGCGAGCGGGGAGGCGAGTGGATCCTAACACGCCGCGATGGTGTAGCTTGACCTGCTCAATCTAATTACAACACTACTCCTCTCGCAGGAGGGTGACGTTGGGGTGGGGGTTAATGGATATTATAGCCAAAACTACCTCCACGTAGGGAGGGGCCTTTAGCCGGCCAAGCGGGGAGAGGAATTGGAGAAAGGAACACCGAAGACGGGAGGTTGCCGATTCTGCCCGGTTCTGTGGGTGCTGACAGTTGACTGAAGAGTTGACTGCTGCAGCTGCTACCGAATTTTGTTGGGGGCGAAACCACCTGGGAAATCTTCGTAGGAGGCAGGGGAAGTCGTCCAAATTTTTTTAATTTCTTCTGTCATCGATGCCGGTCTGGGTGGAGGCCCGAACAGGGAGGCAGACACCCAGACTGGAAGCTCCTGATTTCCAACAGCAGGTTGCAGAGGATGTCTCGACTGCTCCCGAACTTAGAATCAAGCACCGTCAGAGTCGTTGGAACCGTGGACGAGCCCTCTTCGCCAAAAAACTGACAGGAAAGCCAAACGATGCCGGAGAAGGCCAGGGTACTCTGAACAATGCTGACAGGTCGGTGCAGACTGTGGGTAACAGAACTACATAGCTGAGGGAGAAAATGGAGAACTCCTGCTAAAGGATGCCGAACGGAGTTCCGCTTCTTGATTCTGAAAGTAGACAGGGAGAGGAATAACTTTGCAAAAGAGCTTTTTAGCTGATTCTTCCGAGGTTCATCGTGGTGAAGCTTCTACTCCGGTTCTAGTACTCAATAGGGGCAGCTCTCCGTAGTTGTGGGAGAACGGAGCTCCCGGGCAGCACACAGCTCGGATGAGAATGAAACCACCGCCGTTACGAAGAATACCGGTAGACGCTTCCGTGGATACCTCTTGGACTTTCAGATTCGCTGGGATGTGGTCGAGGTCGCCTCTGCAATCTGCTACTCTTTTGCTGCCTGCGAACTAAAAACTGGAGGTTGAAGATGATGGGGGGAAATGGGGTATATGGGAGGGGAAATGGAGGTGGATGAGTGTGGGGAGAACCCTGGCTGTGAGGGGGTCTAGGAGGGGGTGTTCCAAGGTGTGTGGGGGGGGGGGGAAGAATAGGTTCTGGAAGGGGGTCTAACAGGTGGTGGGAGGAGGAGCTACGAATTTGGGCTTGGAGGGAGAAGGGGGAAGGTGAGGGGGGCACAAGTGGGTGGAGGGAATGTGAGTTTGAATTTCCTTTAATGTGGGGTGATCAATGGTGGTCTTGGGGATGGGAAGAGGTGCCTTGGGAAGGTGGAGGGCTGCTTGGGGAAGGGGATGGGTAGTTGGGGGTTGGAGGGTGGGGTGTGGATTGGTGGAGGGTCTATTGGGACTAGGGGGAAGTAATGATGGCTTGTGGGAAGTTGTAGAGGAGTTAATGGAGGTAGGTGGGAGGGTGGAGGTGGTTGGGAGGGGAGGAGAGAGAAAAATTTTAAAATTGGGTGTGGAGGAGAGAGAAAGGAGAGTGAAAGAGAGAAATTAAGAGAGGGATGGGTGGAGAATCTCTCCCCTAGGGTCTCTCACCCAAATAATGGAATCTCTCCACTAGATAAGAAGTTTGAACTCTCAAAATGGCAAGTTTTTCATTCATTGATTCATTAGTTCCAAATGAAGGGAATGGGGCCCTATATATAGGCAACCCACATTTTACAATAAGACCCTGACAAAAGACTCAATGACAAATAACCGAGGGGATAGAGGGGGCTCTTGGGCCAAGCCCAATGAAATGGGCCCAATAGCTAACTAAACAACATAATGACACTCAAACTTAGGAAAATAAACACAAGACCTAGGGACATGACTCAAGAAAATAAAAATTACATCAAATGACTCAAATAGAAAGCACAAAAAGGATAATTGGGCTTTTATGGAGAGAGGCCCGAACTCAAATGGTGCCGGAGTGTGAGGAAGACCAGAGCCAAAGGGAGTCACGGGTGATGCCTCCATCAAATCCCCTGGGCTGCGAAGAGCTCGACTCCGTCAAGTAGGGGTTTATCCGGCTGTGGTACTGCTCGAGAATGTCAGGATCCAACTGCTGGAGATCCTCCCGACTCACCCATGAATCCTCCGAAGGAGGCCGATCCTTCCACCTGACGAGATAGCGCTCGTATACCTTGCTCCGAGTGGTAGTGACTTGTTCATCCAATATTTGTTCTATGCATTCACGCTGGGCTCTCTTGGCTGGTGGTCTCTCCTCACAGGTGGGTGCTCTCTCAAGGGTAGGAATAGGCTCAATCTCCTCACTGGGTACCACCGTGGGTCCCTTATATGGCACTAAGTCGACGACATTGAATGTGGGACTTACCCCATATTCCTCGGGGAGATCTAACTCATAGGTATTTGCACCAATGCGCCTCAGGACCTGGAAGGGACCAGCCCCACGTGGCCTTAATTTGGAGGTGGCTCCCAGGGAGAGCCTCTCCATCCTTACCATCACAAAGTCACCCTCATGGAATTCTCGGTGACGCCGATGAGAGTTGGCCCGTCTCTTATAAGCCTCATTCTTTTTGCTTATGTGCTTGCAAAGACTTTCATGCAATTTTGTGAATGTTGACATTCTAGGGGTGATGGGTGGACCTGGGCAACCAAAAGTAGATAAATCATGCTTTGACGCCAGGAAGACTTTGATGGAATGGGGAGGACCGGGGCATCCATAGGTGATCCAGTCATGCATGGGGGTGACAAATGCTGGGGGACCCGGACATCCATGAATACTCCTATCATGCCTACGACTCATGATGAGTGAAGGTGGACCACTACATCCGAATTTGGACCACTCATACTTTCTACTTGACATGTGGGTGATATGAATGAATGGACCCAAGATGGTGTTCATGCCAAGCGATGTGGTAAGCCTAGACACATGCATATTTTTCCTAAAGGTGACTTTCATGTGTATAGGTGTGGGACAACCCTTTAACTGCCATTGGAAAGGATCGAATAGATCTAAGAAGGTGGTCATCATGGGGTGGGGCACAACCTTATTACCTAGGGATATGTGGCCCAAGGTCATGGTTCCCAAGGTGTAACCCGGGTCTAGGATGGGGTGAATTAGGTCTAACATGGTGGGTTGGGATAGGGAATGGTGGGTGGTGGATAAGGTGGTTGGATCACATGGGGAACTAGACTCCCATAGGAAGGGATCAAAGGGGTCGTGGAAAGGTCTTCCTAGAGGGAGGCACTCTATGTCTTCAAGGTTCCCAAATTTTGGGTCATCTTCCTCTAAGGTAATTGGGCCAAGGTTTCTAGTTGGTTGACTGATCAAAGTATTTGGGATCTCAATGGTAGGGGAGTGGATCGAGATGGGTTCTTCTACCATAGGGAGAAGGAAAAGTAGGTCGCTAGTGTAGCAACCAATGGTATAGACTGAGGTGATTGACCCGATGCATAGGTGTAGGAGGCGAAGGCTCCTAGGTTGTTCGGCCATAGGGGTCAACATGCTAGTGAACTCAATTTGCCATGCTAAGCCTCTAAGAAAATTCTCTAAGGTCTCTACTTGATAAGATGCTTGGATTGTGGTGTGATAAGAGGAGATGGGCATTATGGGATGGTTTTCCTTCATGGGTGGGAAATCGTGGGCCGTGATCTCTCGTATTGGGCTCTTCTTTAGCCAACTAACAAGGGTTTCCCCTAAGATGAGATTGACTCCAACTAGAGATGGTGATGTAAGGTGAAGACCCTCATGTGTTGTTTCTTCTTCAATTTGGGCTTGGGTTTCCTCCAAGGTGGAGAGTGGGTTTGGAGTGTTCACCACTATGGGGTGGGGTATGGGTTCTTCTTCCAAGGAGGTGAGAGGGGCTTTTGAGGGTGTGGTGATGATTGGGGCATGGTGTATCCGGGGTGGTAGGTAGTGGGAAACTTGGGTTAGGATAGGTGAGGGTAGTAGTGGAGGCTTTGGTGGGAGTTGGATTGGGGTAGGGAGAGGAAGATGGGTGGGTTGAAGGGGTTTGGGTTGATTTGTTTTGGGAGGAGTGTCCCTTTTTGGGGGTGATGGAGAGGTAGTGGTGGGGGTTACCATGGGCTTAGGTGGAGAGTTGGCCATGAGGCCCAATTGGGTATGGGGACCTATGGTTGTGGTGTGGACTTGGAGGTGGGGTGTAAATGTAGTGGTTGGGGTGGGAGAGATGGGAAGTGGTAGGGAATGGGTGATTGGGGTCTTGGATTGACCGGGTGGGGATGAAGGAGTTGAAGTGCTCCTTGGGCTTTTGGGATTTGAGTAGGAGGGAGAGGGTTGGAGAGTGTAGGTTTTCCTAAGCTCGACCTTCATCTCATCCCAAGTGCTAATGGGGGCCTCCCTGCGGATCCTTCTTAAACCTTCCCCAACTAACCAATGAGTTTTAGCTTGTTTGGAGAGGTGTGCCTTGGCTAGCCTCATTCTCCTTTCTTCGTTCAAGGGGCAACTTTTAAAGAATTGGTCTAGGGAAATCTCCCAATCTAGGTAAAGGCTTGGGCTGTTGGATCCATCAAAGGCGGGGGTTTTGATTTTCAAGTGTTCTAAAAATATGGTTTCTAGATTTCCCCAAAGGTCACTCTCATTCACTCTTGGTGCACGGCTATTTCCTTCAAGTCGGTCGAGTTGAGTCATGATATCTTCAAGCCGATTAAGGATATCAGGTAGGGCTTCTATGATAGAGGTGTTGCTACCCACTTTGTTGGTAATGGAGCTTCCATGAGGATTTGGGCTTCTTGGGAAAGTTGATGGGGATGGATATGACGGGTATGAAGTGGTCATTCTAGTGGACATGGGAGATGCAACCGAGGACTCTAAATGCATAAACATGTCCTAGGACCAACTTGTGGAGAGACAAGTTGTGAACTTGCTCTGATACCAATTGATGTGACACAACCTAGGACTTAACAAGCAAGCACATTTGGCAATTAAGACGGACCGATAATGGCGGCCACTCACCCGTCACTCACCCAAGACCCGGGGTAACTTGGAAATGCAAAGGTGAGGTTGAGGGGTTGGACCCTTGCTGGTAGAGGGCCAGCAAGGATAAGATTTGATTCCCAATGGATGTGGATGCCCAATTCAATGGGGCCGACAAAGTGCCAATGGCACCGGTTTCTCTCTTCCCACGGTGATCACTCAAGACAACGGGGCTTGAGGATCAAGCTCTCACTCTCACGGCCAGCGGAATTAAGAACTAATATTGAAAGACAAGCACTAAAGGGAGTGAGGTTTGAGCACTTACTCGACCGGTTTGAAGAAACCGGTCCCGCTCGGAGACGAAGGCGAGCGGGGAGGCGAGTGGATCCCCACACGCCGCGGCGGTGTAGCTTGACCTGCTCAATCTAATTACAACACTACTCCTCTCGCAGGAGGGGGACCTTGGGGTGGGGGTTAATGGATATTACAGCCAAAACTACCTCCACGCAGGGAGGGGCATTCAGCCGGCCAAGCGGGGAGGGGAATTGGAGAAAGGAACACCGAAGACGGGAGGTTGCCGATTCTGCCCGGTTCTGTGGGTGCTGATAGGTGACTGAAGAGTTGACTGCTACAGCTGCTAACGAATTTTGTTGGGGGTGAAAACACCTGGGAAATCTTCGTAGGAGGCAGGGGAAGTCCTCCAAATTTTGTTAATTTCTTCTATCGTCGATGCCGGTCTGGGTGGAGGCCCGAATAGGGAGGCAGACTCTCGGACTGGCAGCTCCTGATTTCCAACAGCAGGTTGCAGAGGATGTCTCGATAGTTCTCGAACTCGGAATCAAGCACCGTCAGAGTCGTTGGAACCGTGGACGAGCCCTCTTCGCCAAAAAACTGACAGGGAAGCCAAACGATGCTGGAGAAGGCCAGGGGACTGTGAACACTGCTGATAGGTCGGTGCAGACTGTGGGTAGCAGAACTACGTAGCTGAGGGAGAAAATGGAGAACTCCTGCTACAAGATGCCGAACGGAGTTCTGCATCTTGATTCTGAAAGTAGACAGGGATAGGAAGAACTTTGCAAAAGAGATCTTTAGCTGATTCTTTCGAGGTTCGTCGTGGTGAAGCTTCTACTCTGGTTCTAGTACTCAGCAGGGGCAGCTCTGCGCAGTTGTGGGAGAACGGAGCTCCCGGGTAGCACACAGCTTGGATGAATATGAAACCACCCCTGTTTACGAAGAAGACCGGTAGACGCTTCCGTGGATATCTCTTAGGCCTTCATATTCACTGGGATGTGGTCGGGGTCGCCTCTGCAATCTGCTACTCTTTTGCTGCCTGCGAACTGAAAACTGGAGGTTGAAGATGATGGGGGGAAATGGGGTATATGGGAGGGGAAATGGAGGTGGATGAGTGTGGGGAGAACCCTGGCTGTGAGGGGGTCTAGGAGGGGGCGTTCCAAGGTGTGGGGGGGAGAATAGGGTCTGGAAGGGGGTCTAACAGGTGGTGGGAGGAGGAACTATGAATTTGGGCTTGGAGGGAGAAGGGGGAAGGTGAGGGGGGCACAAGTGGGTGGAGGGAATGTGAGTTTGAATTTCCTTTAATGTGGGGTGATCAATGGTGGTCTTGGGGATGGGAAGAGGTGCCTTGGGAAGGTGGAGGGCTGCTTGGGGAAGGGGATGGGTAGTTGGGGGTTGGAGGGTGGGGTGTGGATTGGTGGAGGGTCTATTGGGACTAGGGGGAAGTAATGATGGCTTGTGGGAAGTTGTAGAGGAGTTAATGGAGGTAGGTGGGAGGGTGGAGGTGGTTGGGAGGGGAGGAGAGAGAAAATTTTCAAAATTGGGTGTGGAGGAGAGAGAAAGGATAGTGAAAGAGAGAAATTAAGAGAGGGATGGGTGGGGAATCTCTCCCCTAGGGTCTCTCACCCAAATAATGGAATCTCTCCAGTAGATAAGAAGTTTGAACTCTCAAAATGGTAAGTTTTTCATTCATTGATTCATTAGTTCCAAATGAAGGGAATGTGGCCCTATATATAGGCAACCCACATTTTACAATAAGACCCTGACAAAAGACTCAATGACAAATAACCGAGGGGGTAGGGGGGCTCTTGGGCCAAGCCCAATAAAATGGGCCCAATAGCTAACTAAACAACATAATGACACTCAAACTTAGGAAAATAAACACAAGACCTAGGGACATGACTCAAGAAAATGAAAATTACATCAAATGACTCAAATAGAAAGCACAAAAAGGATAATTGGGCCTTTATGGAGAGAGGCCCGAACTCAAATGGTGCTGGAGTGTAAGGAAGACCCGAGCCAAAGGGAGTCATGGGTGATGCCTCCATCACCTTGCAACTAGTTCTCCCGTCACATCTCTTAGTGCTATTGCCTCCGCCCATCTGGAGAAGTAGTCTGTAGCTGCTAAGATGTATCTGCACCCTGATGAAGATGCTGGTAGCGGCCCTACTACGTCCGTGCCCCACTGAGCAAACGGCCAGCTTGGTAGGGTGGGATGCAATGGCACTGGAGGTCTCCTTGCCACATTAGCGTGTTCTTGACACTTCTGACAAGCTTTGGCAAACCTACAGCAATCATCAAATATAGTGGGCCAATAGTAACCCAGTTTCTTTATCTCAATTTTCATCTTCGGGCCAGCCTGGTGTGCTCCAGCTGATCCTGCATGGACCTCCTGCATCACCTGTCCCGCTTCTACTGAAGACAAGCAATGGAGCAGGACTTTCCTTCGAGCATCTGCCATAATTCGGAACAAGGTCCCGCTTCACATCTCGTAAGAATCCTTGATCCTCAGGAGCTTCATTCTCTGTTCCTTTTCTTTTGGAAGTTGCTGGTGTTGAAACCAGCGTAGGAGATGCTCCCGCCAATCGGGCTGCTGAACCCCTTCGATGACTGCTACTTCCATCTCTTGTTCATCGGCCAGGACCTCTGTTACGCTGGGGACCTGTCGGCGGTTGATCACTGTTATATTCAGGCTTGTGTCTGGCGGGACCGCCAATGAACTGGCCAGCTTAGCGAGGGCGTTTGCCTGAGTATTCCGACCTCGATTGATGTGCTTGATGCTGATGAAGTAAAATCTTGACATCAGGCGAGTTGCCAACTGGTGATAGGGGAGGAGCTCTTGCTTTTGCACATCGAACTCTCCTTCCAGCTGTTTTATGACTAGCATGGAGTCTCCGAATGCTTCCAGCATCTGAATTCCCATGGACAGAGCAATTTGCAACCCGATTATCAGGGCTTCATATTCCGCTTCATTGTTTGTGCATTGCTTGTTTATGGAACAGGATGTATGCACCACTTCTCCTTTTGGGGATTTCAGGACTATGCCTGCTCCTGCCCTGACTCTGGCTGATCCAGTGGCAGAGGCGTCAATTTTGGAAGCGCCATCAAAGTATAGCTGCCATAAGGCGGGTTGGACTTGAACGGCTTCTAGGGTTTCATCTTCAGGAAGCTCCGGCTCCAACGGGCAATCCCCGGGCACTGGGTGCTCAGCGAAGAAGTCTGCAATAGCTTGGCCCTTGACAGCCTTGCGCGGCACGTAGGAGATATCAAACTCCATAAGGATTACCGCCCATTTGCCCAGGCGGCCTTTGAGTGCCGGTTGAGACATGATGTACTTCTGGGGATCCTCTTTGGATACCAAGCTGATTTCATGCGACAACATATAGTGTCGGAGCTTCTTAACTGCGAAGATTAGTGCCAGACAGATCTTCTCGATATAAGTATATTTCTCTTCAGTTCAGACCAGTCTCCGACTTAGGTAGTAGAGGGCTTGCTCTTTCCCTTCTTCATTATTCTGGGCCAGCATTGCCCCCAAAGAATTATGTGTAGCTGCTATATACAGTATCAATGGTCGTCCTTTCACCGGTGCGCCCAGCACTGGAGGAGTTTTCAGATAGTCTTTCAGCTTGTCAAAGGCCGTCTGGCAATCTTCATCCCAATAAAAGGGAACCTCTTTCATCATCAACTTGTGAAAAGGTTGACATCACCCTGACAAATTGGAAATGAACCGCCGGATATAAGCCAAGCGGCCCTGAAGTGATCTCAGCTCGGAGATGTTCCTTGGTGGAGGTAACTCCTGAATTGCTTTGATCTTTGCGGGGTCTATCTCGATTCCCCGATATCGGACGATGAAGCCCAAGAATTTTCTGCTCGACACTCCGAACGCGCATTTCATAGGGTTCATCTTCAGCTCATGCTACCTCAGCCTCTGAAAAACAATCCGGAGGTCTTGCAGATGATCTTCTTTTCTTCTGGTTTAGACCACCAGGTCGTCTATGTAGCATTCGACCTTGTGGTAGAGCAGCTCGTCAAAGATCTTGGTCATTGCACGCTGATAGGTTGCGCCAGCATTTTTCAGTCCGAACGGCATTCTCTTGTAATGATAAATGCCTTTAGGAGTTCGGAAAGCAGTATGGACTCGGTCATGCTCCGCAATCCAAATCTGATTGTAACCGGAAGACCCATCCATGAATGACAGGGCTTCATGGCTGGTTGTAGCATCAATCATGACCTCGGTTATTGGCACCGGGAAGTCATCTTTGGGACATGCTTTATTTAGATCTCGGAAGTCGACACATATCTGGATCTGTCCATTCTTCTTCTTCACGGGGATGATATTCGCCAGCCATGTAGTCTACTGGTTTTCTTCAACAAATCCCACGTCAATGAGCTTGTCGACTTCAGCACAAATTTGGGTGATGAGCTCTGGCCTCATGCGCCGCGGTGGTTGCTTCACTGACTCAGCCTCAAGGCTGATTGTTAGCTCATGTTGTGAGACAGCGGGGCTTAGACCTGGCATCTCTTTGTAAGTCCAGGCGAAGCAATCCCTGTATTCTAGTAGCAGCTGGATGTACAGCTCCCGTTCTTCTGGGGATAGTTGGGCGCTGAGGAAGGTAGGCCTAGGGTCCTCCTCATTTCCTAGGTTGACTTCTATTAGTTCATCGACTGTGGCCTGGCCTCCGTCTTCTATCTCCAGAGGTGCCAGTTGGAGGTCAACGAAGTCTGGAATACCATCTTGAGGGTCGAGCACTTCGACTTCCTCGTCAGACACCGCCAGAGCTTCTTGAGGCTTCTTTATTTCTTGTGCTAGCGGCTGGGTGGATCGTTCTATTAGCCAATCCATCGCCGTTGCAGCTCTTGAGAGCGAGAGAGCAGCTTCAGTGTTTGTAGATGGGGTTGCAACCATGACAGGCTGGTAGTTGTTTATTACCGGGCTTGGACAGCATCCCGGTTTTGTAGCAGAAGTTGAGGAGGTCTCGCCTTCTGGGGCAGTTGTATCTTTCGTAGAAGTGGCTTTTTCTTTCTTGGTAGCTAGTTCCCCTTGATTGGAGTCGACCAAGGCTTCCCTAATTGACAGAAAGGGTGTTGAAGTCGTCATTAGTAGGACCCCTGTGGAGGGAGAGACTCCTGCTTCTTGAATGTCTTCGGCTTCGCTGCTGCTATCCGTATCAGATTCGGCTTGAAGGGCCGCTTCTTCAGGATAAACTTGCTCCCAGCATCGGCAAGGGGCCGAGGTTTCTACTTCTTGATTCCCGGACCGAGCCAGTTCAAGATATTCGGCTTCCACCGGATACTCATCAAAGGTTGCCCCCAGAGGGCTATCTTCAGTAGGATAGAAGGAGGAGATAGTATCCACCTCGTACCGCCCACTGTAATAATATTCCTCCAGGGTAAAGCCCAACCCTGGATGCTAAGAGACACGTCTCATTTCCTTATCCAGATTTGCGGGATACCACATCTTCTGGAAAGCTTCTTTATGCTTTTGAGACTGATCGGGAGGAATGTGTTTGTCACGCCCCGAGAGTGGAAGATACTCGGAGATGCGTGACGAGTTTATATCAATCATGTCAATCAGAGTAGTAGTGTATTCGACACAAAGACAGAGATGCGCAAAAGTAAAGATAACCCAATCCATTTATTTCTTCATAATAAATAGTCTATTACAAACCCAATACTCTATTCAAAAAAAGAAAAGTACACATTTGACTCAAGAAATATATAAAAGACTAGATGACACTTGGAAAAGCTCTAACTCTTTCACTCTTGATTCTCCCCATCCGATTAACTTTCCTCATCGTCGGACCTACCTGAAAAGTAAGGGAAATACGGAGTGAGCGAACGCTCAGTAGGAAATTATATCTCAGGAACTAGCAAAGGGGTTTAAGTAATTACATCTTTCATGAATGCACTATAGCTATGCATGCTCGCATAAAATGACAAGATAGAAAGAGAATATAACAATAAGGTAACAATGAGAACTAGTCATGAACTTTCAAGAACTTATATCAAATGATATCAAGATATTCAAGCAAGTACTTTATCATGTCAAGATGAAATTTGGCTATCGCGTTCAAACACGCAAGTAATTACCCTTTTTCGGGCCATGCAAGTCATGTAATATCAAGTCAAGTACAAGATTTGTGGAATGTTCAATCAAGCTAGTCATGCACTTCGGTATAATGCCAATACCGTGATCAATCCACTCCCATGGGCACAAGTACTTTCGGGTGTTCCTCCCAGGACCAGATCGGGCCCTATATGCGCAGGCATTAGTCATGTATTTTTAACATCCACATTTTTGTGTATAGCCATCATGGAATTTCAATAAGCAAGCTTGTAGTCATGTAAGATAACTTTGAGAGATTAGAGTCCAAAAATATGACTTTTGACACCAATAGGCGATAATAACGGTACAATCGCACTTTCGATAAAACTAGGTGGAATTGGTTCCCTTAACTCGGGTACCATGATAAGTAAGTAGAGACACTCTTTTATATAGAATTGAGGTCCATATGAATAGCACCTCAATGGCAAGACGTCCTCATTCTTAATATAGAATTGAGGTTCACAAGAACACCAAGTTTGATATAAAATTGGGGTCTACAAGAACATCATAACAATGTTGATATAGAATTGGGGGTTTACAAGAACATCATAACAACGGCATATTCTTCCCCGTTCATTAAGATAATTCTCATATCATACCCATGGCATGACATGAGGGCCGGTATTACTATGTTTCTATAGAGGGACATGGCAAAGATTGTGTAATAGGTTTTTAGGGTACAACCAGCTCAGTCGGCCTTGAGGGAATCCAAGGCGGTGAGGAGTCTTACGGAGGTCTCTATGACTAACTTGCTAGTCCAAAGGAACGGAATGTCCAATGGAGAGCTTGTATGTCAAAGAGAATTGAGTGTGTAATGCGATAAATCATCGTAGAAAATATGGGACTATACTCACGGAGTGGAGTAATAGTGCCAATGTATATGTATGTATGTATAATGAAACCCTCGGATAACAGTAATCAGGAAAAATCAGTAGTGCAGAAAATAGCGACTTTGGTAAAGTCGTTTTTCATGAAATTAACGCCTTAATCTGGGGCATTTATATTAAATTTGACGACATGTGTAGAAGTCATCCTTTCAATATTTCTAATTTTGCATAATATTAAAAATCTGGAAATTTTCATAAAATGCACCCTGGACAGGGGCGTTAGTTTACAGAAAGCGCCCTGGTATGGGGCGTCAGTTCAATAAAAGACGACCTGGACAAGGTCGTTAATTCACAATTTTTAAAATTTCGAGACGATGAAATTTCAGGAAACATGATATAGGGTCAGGACCAGAAAAATAGCAGGATTATAAGAGATTGATCATGCATTAATCTAGAATCATGTTTGAATTGATATATAATTTTTAAACATGGTATTTAGTAATTAAAAGAAATTGACGTCCATGTGCAGGGCATCAAATATGAAATTGACGACCTAGTCATGGTCATTTCTTGTAATTTAGCGCCCTTGATAGGGGCGTTTCTTCCAAAAACTCTTTAGAAACTAATCAAAACGCATGAAATCTATATGCATGTATTAACGGATGATGTTATAATTATTAATATGCTAGTTTGGGCTACAATCCCTGAGAAAACCTACCTTGATAGTTATCTGGGTGAAGGTTCTGAGGATTTGGAGATGCTTTGCGATACTCTGTTATGAACAGAGTATCCCCAGAACTCAAAGAACAGACGAAGGCAGGTGACGAAGGATCCTCTGTTCTTCCCTGTCAACCGTCTGCAGATCCTATAGAAGAAGAAGAAACTGCACACATTAGTTTCTTCATCGCACATAATCAGAGGAGAAGGAAGAGGAAGAACATTACCTTGTTTTTCACGCTTGACAGGCCGATTACCTACGAAACAAAGAAGATGAAGAATTAATTAGTGTTCTTCATAAGATCGTGTACGGAGAAAGAATAAGGAAGAACCTCCTGTTCTTCACATACCTTTAGAAGAATCGAACGCCAAAATATCGATCAGGCTTAATTTAGGGGGTATTTATAGGATCTGGGTGAAACCTAATAGGGTTAGTGTTCGATTGGAAGTAACACTTCCATGATAGAGTTATTACTACATTCGAACTCTTTCTCATAGTTATCCACTTACCCTGGATAAGTTCCTGGTTCGAACGAAACTGGAATGGAATTAACGCCTTATTCTAGGGCGTCGAATTTTAAATTGACGCCTTGACGTGCGTCGTCTCTTGTTGAAATGCGTCCATGTAAAGGGCGTTACTCTTTTTGTTGTCTTTTTATGCCTTTTATTTATTTTGGCCGTCTGAAATTTGACGCCGTGAAACGTGGGCGTCCTTTCTTAAAAATGCGCCTTAGATGAGGGCGTAGCGCCTTGCTCCAAGGCGTTAATTTCATCAGGGCTTTGTTCTTCTTGTTTCAACCTTTTTCATTTGTTCACTTAATCTTTTAGTTTATTTCAATTTATCTAAATTTATTTCTTTTAATTTTATACGGGTTGCTACAGTGTTGCTTCTGAAACATCTTGGCCATCCGATCAGTTGCAAATGCCAGGCCTTGGACAGGAACCCGCGGGTTGCTTAGATCTTCGGGGAGGCTACAGTCTGTGTCTTCCCGAGTAGGATGCTCCTCAGCTGTATAGAACGAGCTGCTGGGCCCATATTCTTGTGTCACCTCCCAAACTTTGAAAGGTTCGACAGTGGGGTCGTTGAGGCCGAGGACTGGCTTGGTGAGGCCGACCGGGACTCCGATGCGGGCGTGCTGTCGATTGACCTGCACTTCCTTAGCTTTGGGGTATAATGCTGGGGGTGTTACCCTGCCGACGTCTCCAGAAGCTGTGATGTGGGAGACCACCTTCGGCTTGATATATCCGCATGGCGGTGGTGGATACCAACCGTCACCCGATCTATTCTTCGAGGCCCCTATGGGGGCTTTAGCTTCAGAAACCTTCCGGGGAGGCCCCGTATATAGGTTGGCGTCCGCCAAGTGACATTCAAACACCTTGAATGGGTGGATATCAGCAAATATCCTCTTCTCCTTCCCCTGGAGGCTGTATTTGATGCATTGGTGGAGCGTGGAGGGTACCACCATATTTTCATGCAGCCAAGGGCGGTCGAGCAGTGCCTTGTAGGAGGTGCGAGAGTCAATGATATGAAACTGCACCGTTGTAGTGAAATCTGCCACTCCCATTGAAACCTCACATTTTTGGTTGAAGCTAGCGATACGCATATTCCCGACTTTCTCGAGATGCACATTAAAATGGTGCCTCTCGTATATTCTGTAAGGCAGAATGTTGACTGCTGCACCGGGATCAACCAGTATTCTATTCAACTCCCTTCCATTCAGGTGCCCTTTCATGTATAGCGGCCTGTTGTGGTAGGCAGTAGGCAATAGCATGTCTTCCGGAGAGAAGGTCATACTGGCTTCTGGTACAGCTTCGGCTATGCAGGCTTCAAAATGAGCAGGCGTCTGCAGAGCGGTGATGATTGCCTGTCGAGTTTCTTCACTCAAAGAGAGAATTTCGCAGATCGTAAATCGAGCGGGGAGCTTCTTGAGCAACTTCATTATTCGGCTCCCAGCCCGGACATTGGAGAGCTTCATCTCTTCAGCCCATCTGGGCTTGAGGAGTTTTTGATTTGTGGGTCCAGACGGACCTGCTTCATCTTCCTCGGACTCGGCATCCTCTT
This sequence comes from Amorphophallus konjac, assembly GCA_022559845.1. Classification (NCBI taxonomy): domain Eukaryota; kingdom Viridiplantae; phylum Streptophyta; class Magnoliopsida; order Alismatales; family Araceae; genus Amorphophallus; species Amorphophallus konjac. The sequence continues at coordinate 373,169,241 of CM040121.1, forward strand.
GGCTGGCACCGGCTGTCGGGTCTTCTTTATTAGTTGCTATAGGGCAAGCTCCATCTGCATTTGCATCCTCAGTAGATTGCGCTGGCTACAGGTGAATGGCCCCGGGTGTAGGGTTAGCCTCTTGACAGGGCTGTTTCCCCTTTGACATTTTCATAAATTCAAGGAATGAAGGGACTGCCTTGCCCCCACTTTTGTTGTATAGGCCTGACGGAGGGGGAATTTGAACTCCCTTAACTTCCGGCGGAGGTGTCTTGTAGGGTTGCTCCCCTCTGAACATGATGTTGTGGTTGGGTGGTGGCTAGCGCCCCCATCTTTGGCCCGACCGAGTGGCATGTGAAGCAGTTGCGGCCTCGGGTTTGCCTCCCCCTGCATGGGGTGTGAAGCAAATTTCTTCTTCTTCCTCTTCTCCGGGTAGGTTGAAGAGTGCTGATAGGGTATTACAGGAGACAACCTGTGCTTTATTGGCCCCAGTGGCCTTTCTTTTCTTCTTCTTTTGCTTTCTCTTCTTTTTGGTTTCTGCGGGTGCCTGCCCCCAGAACAGGCTGCCCTCTTCAGGGGGTGTTGCTTCAGCTTCCTCCACCTGTTTGAGTGAGAGTTGTTCCAGCTCTTGCCATGGGACGTGGTCCCGTACCAGCAGAGGTTTCAATTCGGGCCGCACATATTCATCTAGCCCTTCAATCAGGTGCTGTAGTCGAAGGACCCCAGGATTGGTTTCCTTGATTACTGGTAGCGGAGTTTGTCTCCTCCTGTTAGGTGTATGTATTCTGATGGTTGTAGGTGGAGTGACCCATATGGGTGCTACCACTGGCGGAGCAGGCCGGGGTGTAACGCCACGGATATGTGCCCCCTCTTTCGGGCGAGGTGCCCTCTTCTTCTTGTGCTTTACAGGGATCTGCTGCCACCCCTGCTGTTCTTTCACGGGCTCCAGGAAATGGATTTTGTAGGTGCTCCGTGTGCTTGCTTCAGAGATCTCCTCAGGTAATGCCTGGTAGAGGGAGACCATGTTGATTGCTGCTCTCCTGGGAGGAGCTTCATGTGGCTGAGGAGGGTCTACTTTGTACTCTCCCAGCTCTATTTCATTCTTCTTTACCATTCCTTCGATGATGTCTTTGAAAACATAACAGTCTTCGATTGGATGTCCCAACATCTGGTGGTAGGGGCAGAATCTTGGACTATCCTTTCTTTTCAGGTCCTCCGGCCTCCTCGGCTCAGGCAAGGTGACCATGCTGTATTCTGTTACCCAGTCGAACAGGACTCGGGTCTTGTCTTTTGGAAAGGAATAGGCTTTCTTCATTTTGTCCCTGAGCGAAGGACCTTCTTTATCATCTAGAGCTTTCACAGGTTGCGGGAGAGCCGCCTTCTTGCCTTTCTCCTTCTGCTGTTCGAACGCCTTGATATCAAGCGCATTCGCTTCTTTAGGTGTGGGGCGCCGTTCCGCAGCCTTGCCTTTCTGGGCTGTGCTGGCAGCTGACGCCGGGACAGGCTTGGCTAGGAAAGCCTCCACTTCGGCCACCACATTATTCAGCCGGTCGAACGACCGTATTTCCATTCCAATCATCTTCTCCAGGACCTCCCTCCTGAGGTTTTGTTTGCATATTTGTACCGCGTCCTCCTAATGCGGGGGCCGCTTGCATCTCATTCCGAGATTCCTCCACCTCTTGATGTAATCAAGGGCTGTCTCATCTGCCCTTTGTTTTGTTGAGTAGAGTTCGGCCACTGTGACCTCCCTCTCTATGACATGGAATCTTTCTCTGAACTTTCTCTGCATACCCGACCAATCACTGATTGACCCAGCCGAGAGGCTAGAGTACCATTCAAATGCGAGCCCTATCAGCGAGGACCCGCAGAACTTCAGCAAATATGACTCGTCGGTGGCCAGATCACCCATAACAGTCATGTAATATGCAATATGCTCTTTAGGGGATGTTTTCCCGTTGAATTTGTCAAACTTAGGCGGCTTGTTGACCCCAGGGGGAAGTCGTTTAGCCGCATGGTGTTGCGGGTAGGGCACCCGATAGGCATCAAATGCGACGTAGTCACCTTCACTTTTTTCTGCGAGCTTCAGCTCGATCATCCTCTCCACCATCATCCGGTTCATGACCGTGGGGTCAACCGATTCTTGATAGAAGTGCGCCGACTGCAAGTATGGGGTGACCAGGGTGGTCGCCTGTGGAGGACGCAGCATCGGGGGTGTCAGGTGCACCTGAGGGAGCACCGGAGGTAGCAGCGGCTGAGGCTGTGGTGGCCGCTGTTGTGCCGTCGCCATGCTTGGCTCTGACCGCTGGGACAGTGTATAGAGCGGTGGAGGGTCGTCGCGACGAGCCGCTCCCCGAGATGACTCACCCTGGACTTCGGGTGGTTTAGAAGCCGATGAATGTTCAGTCTTTTCCATCAGCTGCTTCTTCAGAGAGTCTATCTCCCGTTGATATTTTTGTTGTAGCATCAGAACTGATGGGTCTATAGTGGTGGGGATACCCTCTGTTGTCTCCCCGGACGTACCATCAGGTAGGATGTCGAGGAGGACGTCGTTATCTTCTTCCGCCGTCACCACATTAGCGGTCAAGATGGGGGCCTTGTCATCCCAGTGGGGATAGAACTGGGGCTGTTTCCCTTTAACCATCATCAGAAGCTCTCTTGCTGCTTCTGTTCTGCGGGTAGTTGGCCCCGGCCGTGCGGCCAATTGAGCCAATTCTTGGGGGTCTTCAGGAAGCTGCCCATATAGGTTAGATATACCAGCCATGTTGCAGGTGAAAACCTGCACCCTTCTCTTTCGTTGATAGACCCTCCTTCTGGCTTGCTGCGGAAAGGTCAGCCTTTCGAACACAGAAACTCTTCTTCTTTCTTCCTGCTCGGGGAAGGCTTCATCGGCTTCGATCTCGAAGCCGTCATTATATCCATTGTCGTCGACTGACGACACCATCATTCTATCTCCCATATTTCCTTCATCTGCCATTGATGGGCAGTAGTCTTCCTCAGTGGCGACTGTCTGCATCAGTCGCTGCTGTCCGAGTGAGGGGTTGCCTAAGCCTCGAAAATAATTTCTGACCAAGCAGGTCATCTCTTCTCGACCCCGTTCTTGATGTAGGATGGGGGGCGATTGTTGACCTCCAGCGGGAGGGATATAGGCCAGCCGAGCTCTGTCGGCCGGCTGTTGGAATCTTCGTCCCGCAGCAGGGACGTTGGCTTGACGGGCCGCGGCCCGAAAACTTCTGTGGCGCGGAGGATCTGCAACCACCTCTTCTTCCTCCTTCGGGGGTAGGCCCCTTTCTCTTCTCACTTCCGCCTCATCGTTCACAAGACGACGGCGGATGGTAGTTAGCTGGTGGGTAGGTCGGGTCCGCTTGGGAACCCACACCTGTTTAAACTTCCTCGGCCTGGGTGCCGGGCTTTCCTGGCCATAGTGGCCGGCTTCTTCCATTTCTGGCCTCCTTCCGACGAGGGCCTGATAGGCATTGTGGACAGGAATGTTGGGGATGACTTGGTCCGGGGTCACCCGTGCAGTGCGTCCGTTGAGGAAGACGCGCATACCCCCGACTAGCATAGATTTCCCATACTGGGACAGAGTTCCGGTGATTACAGCAACATTCATGCGGGCCTGGCGATGCTGACATCCTCCAGGGTGTTTGTTGATGACATTGGGGTGGGTCCCACGTATGACGTGGTGCACCAGATAATTAGCGACCGGGGCCGGACTTTCGGACAAGTGTTTGCAGCAGGGAACCTTCAGAGGCTCCATTTTCTCTACAGCTTCCTTGACAGGTTCTGGGGCTTCGACCTCCAGCATATCTACAAAGGCTAACCCCAAAAAGTTGGGGAAGACCACAGCGGCAGGGAAGCTGCCGAATTCCATGGGTACCGCCAGGTACCCTTGCGCGTGTCTAGCGACAATCGAAAGATCGAAGTCAACGCTAGCTATCCCGTTGATCGTCATTGATCTGCCTACAAAGACAAACGAAGCAATAATCAGTAGCCTTTGAGAGGGCTTCAAAGCCCGAATATCCCGGCAAAGAGATGAAAGGTGACATTGGTCCCACCGGGCGTGCCAGACTTGCCCAACATGGGTCAGAATGAGTGCATCATAAATTCGTCACTCATGTGACTGGCACGCCTGCGTGATCAATTGATCATTTGACTACCAGTCAGTCAGTTGGTCGATCGACCCGCGCGAAAGAAAGAAAAGGTCGCGAACAAGTCTGGCACGCCCGGTGGGACTAAACTATAGATTACCATAATATGTTGAGAAATCCACAAAATAATGATTTGTTGGCACCTAAAATATGATCATCGGCGACCAAGCCATAAGGACGAATGACCCGGCCCACCGAAGCGCGGGAGCTGATAAAGATCAACACATCGAGGATTTCTCAAGCTGCCAGAGCCTCGAGTCATTCCGTATGGACGTGGGGACTTCACCTCAGGAGAGCCGAGATGAATCCACAACCAACCGGCAGTGCGACCAAGCCTGCCCAATGAACCGGCATCGACTTTGTCGTGCTGCATACACTACACCCGTTGTCCGACCAAGGTCGACGGTCTACCCGGTGGCAACCCACCTCATGAAAGGCTCTCCTGAAGATAAAGGAGTCCCCCCTGGCTCTCCGAGACGGAGGACAGAAAGCTCTGACGGCAGAAGATCCGGATCACCCGGCACGGGTACGGCTTCCCGACAAGATGGGCCCGTTAATGGCCGAATGATCACCCAGCGCAGGCAGAATTATCCCTGGTGTCATCCGACCCCCTAAGGAGCTTGGGTACGAGCCAGGCCGGACAAACAGCATGGATCGTAGAGCCGAAGGCCGTGTCGGCGGAAAGCCCGTACGATCAAATCAAGGCTATATGGAGTCTCAGGAACGGCCGTACGTCAACCTGGGAGCTTCGACAAGACATCCCGCCAAGGTTTCGAGGGGCATTGGCGAGATAATGTTCACGGTGACTCCCGGAATCATCCCCGGACTCATCGACTGGCTTGAAGCGCACGAGGAGCATTAGCCCGATGCGCCTTAAACCGGCGTGCCCCTCATTCGATGCCCCTGATCCCGGCGTGCTAAATCCCCTACCTTCCGCCCTCATCACAGCGCGCAAGTCACTATATCGGATGGCGTCTTAAATCAGCGCGATAGGTTGATGAAGACTCCTCTCGGCGTGCCAAAAGCTCACGCCGGATGCAAAGCCTCCAACCTGTTATATAAACGGGTGAGGTTCGATTGGAAGAAAAGAGAGAGAAGAACTGGAGGACACAGAGGAGGAGAAACAGATCGATTGAGAAAAAAGAGAAGAGCGGAGGGAGAGAAAGGTTTCTGGAGAGTTTTTTTTTCTACTGAAGCAGAGAGAGAAGGGTTCCTTTGGAGGAGCTTCCGCCGGTCGTCTTCTTCCTCTACGATACCCTGTTTCAGGAATAGGTTGGCGCCAGTGCCGGTCCCTCTTCTGCTTTCCGTAGATTTCTTCTTCTGAATCTCCTACCCATCGGATGTAAGCGAGAGGGGGAGGAGTGGCGATGATATGAGCCTATTCTCCTCCCCCTTCTATGCGATTTTCTCTTTTTCCCTTTCCCCTGTTGTTGTGCTCTGCACATCCTCTGCCTCCGCTATCAGTGAACGACGACTGAGCAATGGTGCCGGTGTCATGTTCTTACGATGTAAATGCTGAATCATCCTCGTTTCTGGGATGTTAATATATATATGTTGAATGCTTGGATTAATAGTTCGGATGAATGATCCTTAGCTTCCCCCCTTTCTATCTACGCCAACGCCCGTGTCTGGGTTCTTCTCGGCATAGCTGTAATTCTGGTTTCCCCGAGGTCTGCATCATGCCCCGAGTCACCGTGGGCTATAGAAATACCCCCCCCCCCGGGGGGGGCTTCTCTTTCGCTCATCTTCATGTTTGATTCAAGGGTTCTCGCATCCCCTTTTATTCTCGGATGGAGCCGTGCTTCTGCGCGTGCCTCTCTCCCTCATGTGCAGGGTCCATCCCCTGAACGTTGCTTTCCAATTGTTCGAGCATATGCCCCTGCAACGAGCCCGTCTCGTTTATGCATTTACTGCATCTGTGCATCATGATCATCCAAACTGTTCTGAGGTTTCTCGCCGTTTCGATCACCCGGGGAGGGGGACATTCCCCTGCTGCTTCCTGAAGTTGTTGGGCGACCGGGGGGCTCTATCTCTCGATGGTAGGCGCTTCCTCGAAGACATTGCAGACAATGATAGGGGCCCTGGTTCAACGAACTCAGCCCCAACAAATTAAGACCCGATCGAGACCGGGGGGATGTGTGCTCCTTGTAGGCTAGCCCACAGAGTCCCATTCTCCCAATGGTCAGTTCCTCTGCGGGATGAGTCACAAATTGTGGGTTGTCCACCCCTCGCAGGCTAGTCCTCGGGGTGATGCTCCCATCATCAATGGCTTCATCTCTCTGTCTTTTCCCTTATGGAACCTTGGTGCCCCTAGCAGGCTAGTCCTCGGGGTATCCTATCCAATGGGGTTTGCTGGCTGCCTTCGTGTAGACAGACGGTTTAGGGGGCCTGTTCCATAGGTGAGCATGACCCCGCTTCTCCCCTGCAACTCTTCAGGTTCAGGGGAGATGCTGTCCAATTTTGGACAGATTAATAATGAATAAACGATAACGAAATACTCATTCTGGACCCAATTATCCCGGTGCTCGAGTAGGAACCTCGCACTGCCTTATCACACCATCCCTCAGGGTTCTGGACTTCAATTTAACAAACAATTGGCCTCAAATGGCTTCAAAACCCTCAACATAAACTTAACAAACTCAAATGATTCGAAATTCATCGAAAATAAGCTAAAACGTTAGACTCATATTCAATTTTTTTTCCTTTGCGCCTTTCCGGCGCGCCCTAAACCGGCGCGCCCTCAAGCCTTCGTGCCGTGTTAATATCCAAGATGGCCGCGCCAGATTAAAAGCTTACACCTACGCTTTATCGTGCCATATAAACCTTCCTTACATGGTCGCACCGGTTTTGAAACCTCTTGTTGCTTTAATCGCTCATTTGCCCCCGAGCGGATCTCGTCCCTCGGGGTTGGCGTTAATAAATCACAATGGGTAATAAATTGAATAAGGGAGGGGCCAAGCGAGCCCGAACTATATTGTTATCATATCTTCATTACTGATGTGACATCGACTTAGAGAATGCAGCAACTAGACCGAGGGTCCTTGGACTTACCAAGCAAGCACAATGCACAAGAGTAGAGAATTACGCAAGTTGCCAAACCACCGTTGCGCACACGATTCCCGGGTGACTCGGCGATGCCGAGTGGAGGTAGTGGAACAAAGCCCTTGCTGGTAGAGGACCAGCAAAGCTATGGTCGCCCTCCCGAGGGTACGGTGCCCACAATCAAAGGGCTGGCTAGGTGCCAAAAGGGCACCGGGTCGCTCTCTCACAATCCCACGATGACCACTCGTAAACTGGGAGCTCCGGGGTCGGGCGCTCTCTCACCGTCAACAGAGCAATTCCACGGATACTATATGAACAAACTACTGATATGAGAGCAAGGGATAGATCTTACCCGGTTGGTTTGAAGAAACCAACCCCGTTCGGAGACGAGGGCGAGCGGGGAAGTGTGGGTTCCCCGCACACTGCGTCGATGAAGCTTGATCCCTGCTAATTATTTACATGCACTACGCCTCACGCAGGAGGGTGGATCTCGCGGTGGGGAAAAGTGGATTACACACAAACACTACCTCCACTTAGGGAGGGGCGGTAAGCCGGCCAGGCGGGGAGGGGCGTGAAGCTAAGAACGGAGCCGGATTGCCCTCCCGGGGTTCTGTCCGCCGGTTCTGCCCGTTGACAGGAACTCGCTGTCGACTCCGCTGTGATCACTCCCGGACTCGAAAGTGAACGAGACCAGCGCCAAAATGTTAGTGACTGACCCTGGATGAAGCCTGAATTTTTTTTGCACCAGAAGTTATCGACGCTGGCCGGGACAGATGCTGGACCGACGCTGCTCTGCTCTGCCTTGGACTGAGTTCAGGTTGTTGCAGCAGGTTGGCGACTTCACCATTATCGCTCCCGTGATCTAATCGAGATGGGATCAGGACAGTTACGGGCGTGGTCGAATCCTATTCGGTCAGCAACCAAGATGGGCACCAGAAGAGATCGGAGCAGGGAGGTGGAACCTGAAGAGTGAGAGGGGGTCTGATCAGTCCCTGACAGGACTGACCTGCGCACCTGGGGAAAATAATTCGGAACGGGGAGCTCCAAACTCCAAACGAGGTCTCGCTTTCTGTGTTGGACAGAGGACTGGTGGATCTTCACCCCGGTCAAGTGGCGCACCAAGCGGAGCACCGGTGTGGTTGCAGTAGCTTCTGAGTGGGAGCTCTGGTTCTTGGCCGGACTGGTTCTGCGCAGTCGGTGAAGAATGGCACTCCCGGACAGCTCCGAACTCGAATTGGGGCGAGATCACCTTGCCAGCGAAGACGACTGGAAGAGCTTTCCGGCAATGTAGGGTACACCTCCAGAAGATGTGCGGTGAAGACGTGGTTGACTCTGCAACTTGACCCTTGACTGCTGCCTGCGGACTGAGATGAATAGGGTGATGATAGGTGATGGGAGACGGAGTAGATGGGGTGGGAAATGGGGTGGATGGGTGTGGGGGTGACACCTAACTATGTGGGAGTCTGTTAGGGGGTGATACAAGGTGTGGGAGGGGCAAAAAGGGGGCTGGGAGGTGGTCTAGCAAGTGGAGGAAGGGGGAGCTGCGAATTTGGGTTGGGAAGGAGAGAGGGAGGAGAGATATCTCCTTTGGTTTGAATGGTGGGTTAATGGAGGGGTTAGTGGGGGCCTAAGGAATGGGAAGGGTTGCCTTGGGGTGGGGAAGGGGTGCTTGGGAGAAGGGATTCTCCCTTGGGAAAATGAAAGGTTGTATGGGGAAGGGGAAAGGTTGCTTGGGAGGAGGGAGAGGTGCCTAGGAGAAGGGGATTCCACCTAGGGGTTGGAGGGGAATTAAATGGGAGGTATGGGGAAGGGGGAGGGGTCTTAATGAGAGGTGAATAGGGAGGAGAGAGAGTGAATTTCGAAATTGGGGGTGGGGAGGAGAGAGAATGGGGTTCGCCCCCCTTTAGAGAGAGAGAAGAGAGAGAGAAAGAGAGAAGAATCCACCCCTTAGAGAGAGAGAGAGACACAATTCTTGTGGAAATTTTCACTTAATACTTCATTCATTAGTTCTCCATGGAGGGATTGGGGTCCTATTTATAGGAAACCCTCAATTTACAAAAAGTCCTTACCTTTTGGACTATTGACAAATGACCAAGGGGGGGAAGGGGGCGCCCATGGGCCAAGCCCATTGAAGTGGGCCCGTTATCCCACTAGGCCACCTAATGATACTTAGACTTAGATAGATGACTCACTAACTTAGGTACTTGACTCAATAAAAGGAAAATTACATGGTTAAGACTCAAGGAAAGATATGAAAATTACATAGCTAGACTCAGAAAATCAAGATGAACACAATGGCGAGCATCGGGACCCTTGGAGAAATGGGAAGTGGTAAGCGATGTCCCCATCATACTCCTGGGATGCAGAGATCTTTCTATGATCGGCCCTCATTTCAACCCAAGATTCAATGGGTGCTTCCCCTTTGGCTTCTCTCAAACCTACAATGTACTCCCATTCTTTCCTAGCTTGGCGCCAGAGCAAACTCTTGGCATAGTTGACTTGGATAGGTCCTGACAGGGTAAACCTCCCAAACTGTCGGTCTATGGACTTCTCTATGCTAGATATATGCTAGGGCGGGATCCATCAAACACAAAGGCTTCTAATGGGCATAAGAGTGGCGAATATGTCAAGTATGAGGTAGTCATGATGGTTGACAAGGGTGATGCATGCAATGGCCCTAGGACAAGACTTAGTAGAGACAAGTCTAGAACTTGCTCTGATACCAAATTGATGTGACACCGACTTAGAGAATGCAGCAACTAGACCGAGGGTTCTTGGACTTACCAAGCAAGCACAATGCACAAGAGTAGAGAATTACGCAAGTTGCCAAACCACCGTTGCGCACACGATTCCAGGGTGACTCGGCGATGCCGAGTGGAGGTAGTGGAACAAAGCCCTTACTGGTAGAGGACCAGCAAAGCTATGGTCACCCTCCCGAGGGTACGGTGCCCACAATCAAAGGGCTGGCTAGGTGCCGAAAGGGCACCGGGTCGCTCTCTCACAATCCCACGATGACCACTCGTAAACTTGGAGCTCCGGGGTCGGGCACTCTCTCACCGTCAACAGAGCAATTCCACGGATATTATATGAACAAACTACTGATATGAGAGCAAGGGATAGAGCTTACCCGGTTGGTTTGAAGAAACCAACCCCGTTCGGAGACGAGGGCGAGCGGGGAAGTGTGGGTTCCCCGCACACTACGTCGATGAAGCTTGATCCCTGCTAATTATTTACATTCACTATGCCTCACGCAGGAGGGTGGATCTCGGGGTGGGGAAAAGTGGATTACACACAAACACTACCTCCACTCAGGGAGGGGCGGTAAGCCGGCCAGGCGGGGAGGGGCGTGAAGCTAAGAACGGAGCCGGATTGCCCTCCCGGGGTTCTGTCCGCCGGTTCTACCCGCTGACAGAAACTCGTTGTCGACTCCGCTGTGATCGTTCCCGGACTCGAAAGTGAACGAGACCAGCGCCAAAATGTTGGTGACTGACCTGGGATGAAGCCTGAATTTTTTTTAAGCCAGAAGTTATCGACGCTGGCCGGGACAGATGTTGGACCGGCGCTGCTCTACTCTGCCTTGGACTGAGTTCAGGTTGTTGCAGCAGGTTGGCGACTTCACCATGATCGCTCCCGTGATCTAATCGAGATGGGATCAGGACGGTTGGGAGCGTGGTAGAATCTTCTTCGATCAGCAACCAAGATGGGAACCAGAAGAGGTCGGAGCAGGGAGGTTGAACCTGAAGAGTGAGAGGGGGTCTAATCAGTCCCTGAGAGGACTGACCTGCGCACCTGAGGAAAATAATTCGGAACGGGGAGCTCCAAACTCCAAACGAGGTCCCGCTTGCTGTGTTGGACAGAGGACTGGTGGATCTTCTCCCCGGTCAAGTGGCACACCAAGCGGAGCACCGGTGTGGTCGCAGTAGCTTCTGAGTGGCAGCTCTGGTTTCTGGCCTGACTGGTTCTGCGCAGTCGGCGAAGAATGGCTCTCCCGGACAGCTCCGAACTCAAATTGGGGCGGGATCACCTTGCCTGAGAAGACGACTGGAAGAGCTTTCCGGCAATATAGGATACGCCTCCAGAAGATGTGTGGTGAAGACGTGGTTGACTCTGCAACTCGACCCTTGACTGCTGCCTGCGGACTGAGATGAATAGGGTGATGATAGGTGATGGGAGACGGAGTAGATGGGGTGGGAAATGGGGTGGATGGGTGTAGGGGTGACACCTAACTATGTGGGAGTCTGTTAGGGGGTGATACAAGGTGTGGGAGGGGCAGAAAGGGGGCTGGGAGGTGGTCTAGCAAGTGGAGGAAGGGGGAGCTGCGAGTTTGGGTTGGGAAGGAGAGAGGGAGGAGAGATCTCTCCTTTGGTTTGAATGTGTGGTTAATGGAGGGTTTAATTCTGGTCTAGGGAATGGGAAGGGGTGTCTTGGGAATGTGAATGGGTGCTTGGGAGATGGGATTCTCCCTTGAAAAAATGAAAGGTTGTATGGGGAAGGGGAAAGGTTGCTTGGGAGGAGGGAGAGGTGCCTAGGAGAAGGGGATTCCACCTAGGGGTTGGAGGGGAATTAAATGGGAGGTATGGGGAAGGGGGAGGGGTCTTAATGAGAGGTGAATAGGGAGGAGAGAGAGTGAATTTCAAAATTGGGGGTGGGGAGGAGAGAGAATGGGGTTCGCCCCCCTTTAGAGAGAGAGAAGAGAGAGAGAAAGAGAGGGGAATCCACCCCTTAGAGAGAGAGAGAGACACACACAATTCTTGTGGAAATTTTCACTTAATACTTCATTCATTAGTTCTCCATGGAGGGATTGGGGTCCTATTTATAGGAAACCCTCAATTTACAAAAAATCCTTACCTTTTGGACTATTGACAAATGACCGAGGGGGGGAAGGGGGCGCCCATGGGCCAAGCCCATTGAAGTGGGCCCGTTATCCCACTAGGCCACCTAATGATACTTAGACTTAGATAGATGACTCACTAACTTAGGTACTTGACTCAATAAAAGGAAAATTACATGGTTAAGACTCAAGGAAAGATATGAAAATTACATAGCTAGACTCAGAAAATCAAGATGAACACAATGGCGAGCATCGGGACCCTTGGAGAAATGGGAAGTGGTAAGTGATGTCCCCATCAATTACCATGTCCGTTAGCATTGTGCTTTCGCTATCACACTTGTGTTGCCTTCCCTCTTCTCGATGGGGAGTAATAAATGTGGTCGATTACCATTTACTTCCATGAATTCCATTATCATGCTTAATATAGTCATGAACGTCATGTGTGCATGCATGCATAGATCCTCGGGTATATTAAATGGCGTCGACAGAAAACCGGATTACGTCTGGTCGGAAGTCTACGCTATGCGCGACGGTGGTCTTCGGACCCATGTCCTCCGCCACGTACCGAGGATCCATAATTCCATGAACTATGCATCTTCTGCACGATAAATATATGCATCCTGCATGCCTTTGACATGATCATCATGTAGCTCTTTTTTAATCCGGCTTCGACAGCCCGCTATCTCGGCAATTAATCAAAGGTGTTCCCTCCTCGTGGGGGATGTAATTAACGCCATAGCCTTTATGGTATGGCGGACTGCTGGTCCCGACCGAACCTCACACTCGCCCAACATGGGTCAGAATGAGCGCATCATAAATTCGTCACTCATGTGACTGGCACGCCCGCGTCGTCAATTGATCACTTGACTACCAGTTGGTCAGTTGGTCGATCGACAGCGTGAAAGAAAGAAAAGGTCGCGAACAAGGCTGGCACGCCCGGTGGGACCAGTGTCACCTTTCATCTCTTTGCCGGGATATTCGGGCTTCAAAGCCCTCTCAAAGGCTACTGATTACTACTTCATTTATCTTTGCAGGCAGATCAATGACGATCAACGGGATAGCTAGCGTTAACTTCGATCTTTCGATTATCGCTAGACACGCGCAAGGGTACCTGGCGGTACCCATGGAATTCGGCATCTTCCCTGCCGCTGTGGGCTTCCCCAACTTTTTGGGGTTAGCCTTTGTTGATATGCTGGAGTTCGAAGCCCCAGAACCTGTCAAGGAAGCTGTAGAGAAAATGGAGCCTCTGAAGGTTCCCTGCTGTAAACACTTGTCCGAAAGTCCGGCCCCGGCCGCTAACTGTCTGGTGCACCACGTCATATGTGGGACCCACCCCAATGTCATCAACAAACACCCTGGAGGACGCCAGCGTGACCAGGCCCGCAAGAATGCTACTGTAATCACCGGAACTCTGTCTCAGTCCGGGAAATCTATGCTAGTTGGAGGTATTCGCGTCTTCCTCAACGGACGCACTGCACGGGTGAACCCGGACCAAGTCATCCCCAACATTCCTGTCCACAATGCCTATCAGGCCCTCACCGGAAGGAGGGCAGAAATTGATGTGACACAACCTAGGACTCAACAAGCAAGCACAATTAAGCATTCAAAACGGACCGATAATGGCAACCGCTCACCCGATGCTCACTAAGACCCGGGGTAACTTGGCAATGCCAAGGGGAGGTTGTGTGGGCTGGGCCCTTACTGGTAGAGGGCCAGAAAGGCCAAGGTTTGATTCCCCAAGGGTATGGCTGCCCAAATCAAGGGTCCGACGAAGTGCCAAAGGGCACGGGTTCCACTCTCTTCCCGCGATGATCACTTATAGCAAATGAGCTTAAGGATCGGGCTCTCGTCACGCCAGCGGAGTTTATGAACTAATATTAAAAGAACAAGCATGAATTAGAGCAAATTTTTGGAGCACTCACTCGACCGGTTTGAAGAAACCGGTACCGCTCGGAGACGAGGGCGAGCGGGGAAGCGTGGGTTCCCCACACGCCGCGCCGGGGTAGCTTGACCTGTTTAAGCTATTACAACACTACACCCCATGCAAGGAGGGGGATCGTGGGGAAGGGAAGATGATAGTTACATCCAAACACTACCTCCACATAGGGAGGAGCCTTCAGCCGGCCAAGCGGGGAGGGGAATTTGAGAAGGGAACACCGAAGATGGGAGGTTGCCGATTCTGCCCAGTTCTATGGGTGCTGACAGGAGACTGATGAATTGACTGCTGCAACTCCTTCCGAATTTTGTTGGGGACGAAACCACCTGGAAAATCTTCGTAGTAGGCCGGGGTAGTCGTCCAAATTTTATTAATTTCTTATGTCGTCGATGCTGGTCTGGGTGGAGGCCCGAACAGGGAGGCAGAGTCTCAGACTGGCAGCTCCTGGTTTTCAATAGCAGGTTACAGAGGTTACCCCGACAGCTTCCGAACTTAGACTCGAGCACCGTTGGAGTCGTTGGAACCGTGGACGAGTCCTCTTCGCAACAAAACTAACGGGGAAGCCAAACGATGCCGGAGAAGACCAGGGGACTCTGAACAATGACGATAGGTCGGTGTTGACTGTGGGAAGCAGAACTGCGTGGCTGAGGGAGAAAATTGATAACTCCTGCTACAAGATGCCGAACGGAGTTCCGCTTCTTGATTCTGAAAGTAGACAGAAGGAGAAAACTTTCCAGAAGGGCTCTTGTCTTGATTCATGCTGGATTTGTCATGGCAGAGCTTCCAATCACGTTCAGGTGCTCTGTCAGGAGAGCTTCGCGCAGTCGAGGGAGAACGGCTCTCCCGGGCAGCACAGTGCTCGGACGACGACGAAACCACTTCCGTTGCGAAGAAGACAGGCAGACGCTTCCGAAGATAGCTCTTGGACCTCCAGGGACGCCAGGGGGAAGACGGGGTCGCTGCTGCACTCCACTAGTTCTCTGCAGGCTCTCAGCCAAGGTGGAGGAAGGGTGATGGGGTGGCTGCTCTTGGTAGAGTGGAGTGGAGGGAAGGGGATGGGGGTGGCCTACTCAATGGGGAAAGGAGTTGGGCGACTTTGGGCTATGGAGGGAAGGGGATATTCAAATTCAAATGGTCTTGGGAGGAGGAGGGTTGCATGGGGGAGAGGGAAGGGTGCTTGGGAAAGGGATGAGGTGGTTGGAGGGTGGCTTAGTGATTGGGGATGCTCCCTTGGGACTAGGGGGTGGAGTAATGGGATGTGTGGGCAAGGGGAGTGGCCTTTAATGGGGGTTGGTGGGAGAGTGGTGGTTGGGAAGGGAGGAGAGAGAAAATTTTCGAAATTGGGTGTGGAGGAGAGAGAAAGGGGAGAGAAAGAGAGAGATTAAGAGAGGGATGGGTGGGATTCTCTCCCTAAGGCTTCTCACCTCACTAATGGATTCACTCCACCATAAAAATAAAGATAGAACTCACAAAATGGCAATTTTTCATTGATTGATTCATTAAGTTGAAATGGGGGGGAATGGGGTCCTATATATAGGAAACCCACATTTCTACAAAAATCCCTGACAATTGACTCAATGACAAATAACCGAGGGGGTAGGGGAGAGCCCTTGGGCCAAGCCCAACGAATTGGGCCCAATAGCTAACTAGACAACCTAATGACACTAAAACTTAGGGAAATGAACACAAGACCTCGGAACATGACTCAAATAAAAGGGAAAATACATCAAATGACTCAAATAAAAATTACATAGGACTCAAAATTAAATGACTAGACCATGCCGGATGCAACCGGGGCGAGGAGACGAGCTGTGAACGTGGGCATGGGAGGTGATGTCCCCATCATACTCCCGGGGTGCGGAGAACTCGACTTCGTCGAGTAAGTGTCCTTCCCTCCTTGGAGGGTGTAGAAGTGGTACTGCCCTCAAGTCTTCCGAACCAGACCGATCCATCCACCTGCCAAGATAGCGCTCGTATACCTTGCTCCTGGTGGTAGTGACCTGTTCATCCAATATTCGTTCAATGCGCTCACGCTGGGCTCTCTTGGCTGGTGGACTCTGCTCAAGGGTGGGTGCTCTCTCAACGGACGGAATAGGCTCAATATCCTCACTAGGTACCACCGTGGGTCCCTTGTATGGCACTAGGTCAGCGACACTGAATGTGGGACTTACCCCATATTCCTCGGGGAGATCTAACTCATAGGCATTTGCACCAATGCTCCTCAGGACCTGGAAGGGACCAACCCCACGTGGCCTCAATTTGGAGATGGCTCCCGGGGAGAGCCTCTCCATCCTTACCATCACAAAGTCACCCTCATGGAATTCTTGGTGACGTCGATGAGAGTCGGCTCGCCTTTTATAAGTCACATTCTTCTTGCTAATGTGCTTGCGGATCTCTTTATACAATGTTGTGAATGCAGACATTCTAGGGGTGATGGGTGGACCTGGGCAACTAAAAGTAGACCTATCGTGTAATGATGCAGTGTAGACTTTGGTTAGCCTAGGTGGGCCGGGGCACCCGTAGGTGGCCCTATCATGCAAATTGGTGATAAATATTGGGAGACCCAGATATTCGTAGATGCCTTTGACATGCTTAAGACCCATGATGAATGAAGGTGGACCATGACATCCGAATATGGACCACTCATACTCTCTACTTGACATGTGGGTGATATGAATGAATGGACCCAACATAGTGTTCAGGCCAAGGGCTATGGTAAGCCTAGACACATGCATGCTTTTCCCAAAGGTGACTTCCATGTGTATAGGTGTGGGACAACCTTTGAACTCCCATTGGAAAGGATCGAATGGATCTAAGAAGGTAGTCATCATGGGGTGGGGCACAACCTTATTACCTGGGGATATGTTGATGTGACACAACCTAGGACTCAACAAGCAAGCACAATTAAGCATTCAAAACGGACCGATAATGGCAACCGCTCACCCGATGCTCACTAAGACCCGGGGTAACTTGGCAACGCCAAGGGGAGGTTGTGTGGGCTGGGCCCTTGCTGGTAGAGGGCCAGCAAGGCCAAGGTTTGAATCTCCAAGGGTATGGCTTCCCAAATCAAGGGTCTGCCGAAGTGCCAAAGGGCACGGGTTCCACTCTCTTCCCACGATGATCACTTATAGCAAATGAGCTTAAGGATCGGGCTCTCGTCACGGCCAGCGGAGTTTATGAACTAATATTGAAAGAACAAGCATGAATTAGAGCAAAGTTTTGGAGCACTCACTCGATCGGTTTGAAGAAACCGGTCCCGCACGGAGACGAGGGCGAGCGGGGAAGCGTGGGTTCCCCACACGCCGCGCCGGGGTAGCTTGACCTGTTTAAGCTATTACAACACTACACCCCATGCAAGGGGGGGATCGTGGGGAAGGGAAGATGATAGTTACATCCAAACACTACCTCCACACAGGGAGGAACCTTC
Organism: Amorphophallus konjac; assembly: GCA_022559845.1. Taxonomy (NCBI): domain Eukaryota; kingdom Viridiplantae; phylum Streptophyta; class Magnoliopsida; order Alismatales; family Araceae; genus Amorphophallus; species Amorphophallus konjac. Next base: position 373,186,604 of record CM040121.1, read on the forward strand.
AGCCGGCCAAGCGGGGAGGGGAATTTGAGAAGGGAACACCGAAGATGGGAGGTTGCCGATTCTGCCCAGTTCAATGGGTGTTGACAGGAGACTGATGAATTGACTGCTGCAACTGCTACCGAATTTTTTTGGGGACAAAACCACCTGGAAAATCTTTGTAGTAGGCCGGGGAAGTCGTCCAAATTTTTTTAATTTCTTCTGTCGTTGATGCTGGTCTGGGTGGAGGCCCGAACAGGGAAGCAGAGTCTCGGACTGGTAGCTCCTGGTTTCCAACAGCAGGTTATAGAGGTTGCCCCGACATCTTCCGAACTCAGAATCGAGCACCGTTAGAGTCGTTGGAACCGCGGATGAGTCCTCTTCGCAGAAAAGCTTGCGAGGAATCTAAACAATGCCAGAGAAGACTAGGGGACTCTGAAGAATGATGACAGGTCGGTGCAGACTGTGGGAAGCAGAACCGCGTGGCTGAGGGAGAACATTGATAACACCTGCTACAGGATGCCGAACGGAGTTCTGCTTCTTGATTCTGAAAGTAGACAGAAGGAGGAAAAACTTTGCAGAAGGGCTCTTGTCTTGATTCACGCTGGATTTGTCGTGGCAGAGCTTCCAATCACGTTCAGGTGCTCTGTCAGGAGAGCTTCGCGCAGTCGAGGGAGAATGGCTCTCCCGGGCAGCACAGTGCTCGGACGACGACGAAACTACTTCCGTTGCGAAGAAGACAGGCAGACGCTTCCGACGATAGCTCTTGAACCTCCAGGGACGCTAGGGGGAAGACGGGGTCGCTGCTGCACTCTACTGGTTCTCTGCAGGCTCTCAGCCAAGGTGGAGGAAGGGTGATGGGGTGACTGATCTTGGTAGAGTGGAGTGGAGGGAAGGGGATGGGGGTGGCCTACTCAATGGGGAAAGGAGTTGGGCGACTTTGGGCTATAGAGGGAGTGGGATATTGAAATTCAAATGGTCTTGGGAGGTGGAGGGTTGCATGGGGGAGAGGGAAGGGTGCTTGGGAAAGGGATGATGTGGTTGGAGGGTGGCTTAGTGGTTGGGGATGCTCCCTTGGGACTAGGGGGTGGAGTAATGGGATGTGTGGGGAAGGGGAGTGGCCTTTAATGGGGGTAGGTGGGAGAGTGGTGGTTGGGAAGGGAGGAGAGAGAAATTTTTGAAATTGGGTGTGGAGGAGAGAGAAAGGGGAGTGAAAGAGAGAGATTAAGAGAGGGATGGGTGGGATTCTCTCCCTAAGGCTTCTCACCTCACTAATGGATTCACTCCACCATAAAAATAAAGATCGAACTCACAAAATGGCAATTTTTCATTGATTGATTCATTAAGTTGAAATGGGGGGAATGGGGTCCTATATATAGGCTACCCACATTTCTACAAAAGTCCCTGACTCTTACTACAATGACCAAAGACCAAGGGGGTAGGGGCGCCCCTGGGCCTGGCCCAAAGAATTGGGCCCAATAACCATTCTAAACAATCTAATGACACTTAACCTAGTTAAATGACTCATTAACCTAGGTACAAGACTCAAATAAAAGGGAAAATACATCAAATGACTCAAATAAAAATTACATAGGACTCAAATTAAATAACTAGACCATGCCACATGCAACCGGGGCGAGGAGACAAGCTGTGAACGTGGGCATGGGAGGTGATGTCCCGATCATACTCCCGGGGTGCGGAGAACTCGACTCCGTCGAGTAAGTGTCCTTCCCTCCTCGGACGGTGTAGAAGTGGTACTGCCCTCAAGTCATCCGAACGAGACCGATCCATCCACCTGCCGAGATAGCGCTCGTATACCTTGCTCCTAGTGGTAGTGACCTGTTCATCCAATATTCGTTCAATGCGCTCACGCTGGGCTCTCTTGGCTGGTGGTCTCTCCTCACGGGTGGGTGCTCTCTCAACGGAGGGAATAGGCTCAATATCCTCACTGGGTACCACCGTGGGTCCCTTATATGGCACTAGGTCGGCTACATTGAATGTGGGACTCACTCCATACTACTCGGGGAGATCTAACTCATAGGCATTAGCGCCAATGCGCCTCAGGACCTGGAAGGGATCAGCCCCACTGGCCTCAATTTGGAGATGACTCCCGGGGAGAGCCTCTCCTTCCTCACCATCACAAAGTCACCCACATGGAATTCTTGGTGACGCCGAAGGGAGTCAGCCTGCCTCTTATAGATCTCATTTTCCTTGCTAATGTGCTTGCAAAGGTTTTCATGCAATTTTGTGAATGTTGACATTCTAGGGGTGATGGGTGGACCTGGGCAACCAAAAGTAGACCAATCATGCTTTGACGCCAAGAAGATTTTGATGGAATGGGGAGGACTAGGGCATCCATAGGTGATCCGGTCATGCATGGGGGTGACAAATGCTGGGGGACCCGGACATCCATGAATACTCCTATCATGCCAACGACTCATGATGAGTGAAGGTGGACCACTACATCCGAATTTGGACAACTCATGCTTTCTACTTGACATGTGGGTGATATGAATGAATGGACCCAACATAGTGTTCATGCCAAGAGGTGTGGTAAGCCTAGACACATGCATGCTTTTCCCAAATGTGACTTCCATGTGTATAGGTGTGGGACAACCTTTGAACTCCCATTGGAAAGGATCGAATGGATCTAAGAAGGTGGTCATCATGGGGTGGGGCACAACCTTATTACCTAGGGATATGTGGCCCAAGGTCATGGCTCCCAAGGTGTAACCCGGGTCTAGGATGGGGTGGATTGGGTCAAACATGGTGGTTTGGGATAGGGAAAGGTGGGTGGTGGATAAGGTGGTTGGGTCCCATAGGGGTCTAGGCTCCCATAGGAAGGGATCAAAGGGGTAGTGGAAAGGTCTTTCTAGAGGGTGGCACTCTATGTCTTCAAGGTACCCAAACGGTGAGTCATCCTCCTCCAAGATAATTGGGCCAAGGTCTCTAGTGGGTTGGCCAATTGAAGCAATTGGAATCTTGATGGGTGGGAAGTGGGCCAAGATTGGTTTCTCATCCTTGGGGAGAAAGAGGAGGATTTCACTCGTATAATGGCCACTAGTGTAGATGGAGGTTATGGAACTGGTGGCGGGGTAAGCTAGGAAGGGTCCACTAGAGTAGATGGGGCTAGACTCCAATGGTCCTATGGCTAGCATATTGGTCAGGTAGACTTGCCATTGTAAACAGTCCACTAGGTTCCCTAAGCCTTCCACGAAGTAGGAGGTTTGAAGTGTGATATGGGAAGACCGGGTGGGCACAATTTGGACTTGATATGCCAAGGGTGAGAGGTAAGGTGGTGAGCTAGGAATGGCGGGGCCTTGCTTAAGCCATTGGAGTATGGACTCATTCATGGTTAGGGTGTGCGGCTCATGAGGACCCGAACTAGGAGAGGTGGGTGGAAGTGGGGGGTCTACGATGTTCTCTATGGTGGGAGGTGAATCCGAATTGGCATCCATCTCCACTTGGGTATGTGTGTGGGCCACAACTTCCAAGGATAATGGGGTAGGATAGTCTATGGTGGGTGGAGTGATAATGATCAGTGCATGGTACTCTCGGGGTGGTGAACATGGGTGGACTTGGGTTGGGCTTGGTCGGGAAAGTTCTTGGGTGGGAGTTGGGGTCGGGGGTGAAAGATCGGTTGGTTGAAGAGGTTTGGGTTGGGGTGCGTAGATCTTTCTAAGATCGGCCCTCATTTCATCCCAAGATTCAATGTGTGCTTCCCCTTTGGCTTCTCTCAAACCTACAATATTCTCCCATTCTTTCCTAGCTTGGCGCCAGAGCAAACTCTGGGCATAGTTGACTTGGACAAGCCCTGACAGGGTAAACCTCCCAAAGTGTTGGTTTATGGACTTCTCCCATTCTAGATATATGCTAGGGTGGGATCCATCAAACACAAAGGCTTCTAATGGGCCTAAGAGTGGCGAATATGCCAAGTATGAGGTAGTCATGATAGTGGACAAGGGTGATGCATGCAATGGCCCTAGGATAAGATTTAGTAGAGACAAGTCTAGAACTTTCTCTGATACCAATTTGATGTGACATAACCTAGGACTCAACAAGCAAGCACAATTAAGCATTCAAAACGGACCGATAATGGCAACCGCTCACCCGATGCTCACTAAGACCCGGGGTAACTTGGCAATGCCAAGGCGAGGTTGTGTGGGCTGGGCCCTTGCTGGTAGAGGGCCAGCAAGGCCAAGGTTTGATTCCCCAAGGGTATGGCTGCCCAAATCAAGGGTCCGACGAAGTGCCAAAGGGCACGGGTTCCACTCTCTTCCCACGATGATCACTTATAGCAAATGAGCTTAAGGATCGGGCTCTCATCACGGCCAGCGGAGTTTATGAACTAATATTGAAAGAAGAAGCATGAATTAGAGAAAAGTTTTGGAGCACTCACTCGACCGGTTTGAAGAAATCGGTCCCGCTCGGAGACGAGGGCGAGCGGGGAAGCCTGGGTTCCCCACACGCCGCGGCGGGGTAGCTGGACCTGTTTAAGCTATTACAACACTACACCCCATGCAAGGGGGGGATGGTGGGGAAGGGAAGATGATAGTTACATCCAAACACTACCTCCACACAGGGAGGAGCCTTCAGCCGGCTAAGCGGGGAGGGGAATTTGAGAAGGGAACACCGAAGATGGGAGGTTGCCGATTCTGCCCAGTTCTATGGGTGCTGACAGGAGACTGATGAATTGATTGCTGCAACTGCTACCGAATTTTTTTGGGGACGAAACCACCTGGAAAATCTTTGTAGTAGGCCGGGGAAGTCGTCCAAATTTTATTAATTTCTTCTGTCGTTGATGCTGGTCTGGGTGGCTGCCCGAACAGGGAGGCAGAGTCTCGGACTGGCAGCTCCTGGTTTGCAACAGCAGGTTACAGAGGTTGCCCCGATAGCTTCCGAACTCAGAATCAAGCACCGTTGGAATCGTTGGAACCGCCGATGAGTCCTCTTCGCAGAAAAATTGACGGGGAAGCAAAACGATGCCGGAGAAGACCAGGGGACTCTGAAAAATGATGATAGGTCGGTGCAGACTGTGGGAAGTAGCACCGCATGGCTGAGGGAGAAAATTGATAACTCCTTCTACAAGATGCCGAACAGAGTTCTGCTTCTTGATTCTGAAAGTAGATAGAAGGAGAAAAAACTTTGCAGAAGGGCTCTTGTCTTGATTCATGCTGGATTTGTCGTGGGAGAGCTTCCAATCACATTCAGGTGCTCTGTCAGGAGAGCTTCGCTTCAGTCGAGGGAGAATGGCTCTCTCGGGCAGCACAGTGCTCGGACGACGACGAAACCACTTCCGTTGCGAAGAAGACAAGCAGACGCTTCCGACGATAGCTGTTGAACCTCTAAGGACGCCAGGGGGAAGACGGGGTCGCTGCTGCACTCCACTGGTTCTCTGTAGGCTCTCAGCCAAGGTGGTGGAAGGGTGATGGGGTGGCTGCTCTTGGTAGAGTGGAGTGGAGGGAAGGGGATGGGGGTGGCCTACTCAATGGGGAAAGGAGTTGGGCAACTTTGGGCTATGGAGGGAGTGGGATATTCAAATTCAAATGGTCTTGGGAGGTGGAGGGTTGCATGTGGGAGAGGGAAGGGTGCTTGGGAAAGGGATGAGGTGGTTGGAGGGTGGCTTAGTGATTGGGGATGCTCCCTTGGGACTAAGGGGTGGAGTAATGGGATGTGTGGGGAAGGGGAGTGGCCTTTAATGGGGGTAGGTGGGAGAGTGGTGGTTGGGAAGGGAGGAGAGAGAAAATTTTCAAAATTGGGTGTGGAGGAGAGAGAAAGGGGAGTGAAAGTGAGAGATTAAGAGAGGGATGGGTGGGATTCTCTCCCTAAGGCTTCTCACCTCACTAATGGATTCACACCACCATAAAAATAAAGATAGAACTCACAAAATGGCAATTTTTCATTGATTGATTCATTAAGTTGAAATGGGGGGAATGGGGTCCTATATATAGGCTACCCACATTTCTACAAAAGTCCCTGACTCTTACTACAATGACCAAAGACCAAGGGGGTAGGGGCGCCCCTGGGCCTGGCCCAAAGAATTAGGCCCAATAACCATTCTAAACAATCTAATGACACTTAACCTAGTTAAATGACTCATTAACCTAGGTACAAGACTCAAATAAAAGGGAAAATACATCAAATGACTCAAATAAAAATTACATAGGACTCAAATTAAATAACTAGACCATGCCAGATGCAACCGGGGCGAGGAGACAAGCTGTGAACGTGGGCATGGGAGGTGATGTCCCCATCATATGTGGCCCAAGGTCATGGCTCCCACGGTGTAACCCGGGTCTAGGATGGAGTGGATTGGATCAAATATGGTGGGTTGGGAAAGGGAAAGGTGGGTGGTGGATAAGGTGGTTGGGCCCCATGGGTTCTTTGACCCCCATTGGAAGGGATCAAAGGGATCATAAAAAGGGTTATCGAGGGGGAGGGGCCCTATGTCCTCAAGATCCTGAAGTGGTGGTGGGTCATCCTCCTCTAATGAGACAATTGGGCCAAAGTTCTTTGTGAGTGGGTCGACCATGAGGGAAGGGCTTGACTTTCCACCCGATATAAGAAGCTCCAAATTGAGGAGAAGGTCGGGCTCCTCGGGTATGGGGTGGAATAGAAGGAGGTCACTAGTGTAGCATCCAATGGTGCAAACCGAGGTGATAGACCCGACACAAAGGTGTAGGAGGTTAAGGCTCCTAGATTGGTGGGCCATGGGGGTCAACAAGTTGATCAACTCATATTGCCAAGCTAAGCCCTTGAGAAGGTCCTCTAAGGTTTCCACTTGGTAGGATGTTTGGATTGTGGTGTGATAGGAGGAGATGTGCACTATGGGAAGGTTTTCCTTTATGGGAAGGCAATCGTGGGCCGTGATCTCTCTTATTGGGCTCTTCTTTAGCCAACTAATAAGGGGTTCCTCTAAGATGAGTTTGGCCCTAATTAGAGAGGGTGGTGTAAGGTGAAGGTCACCATGTGATGCTTCTTCTTCTTCTTAGTCATGGGTTTCCTCCATGGTAGGGAGTGGGTTTGGGGTGTTCACCACTATTGGATCGGGTATGGGTTCTTTCTCTAAGGTGGTGAGAGGGTCTTTTGGTGGTATGGTGATGAGGGTTGGTGTATGGCGCACCCGGTGTGGAAGGTAAAGGGAAACTTGGTTTGGGATAGGGAGGGGAAGTAGTGGGGGACTAGGACATGGGAGTTTTGGGGGAGGGAGTGGGAGATGGGTTGGTTGGGGTGGCTTGGGTTGGCCGGTCTTGGGGGGAGTGTCCCTTATAGGGAAAAATGGAGGGGTAGGTGTGGTCCTTATTGGGGAAACTTGGTCAGTTAGGGGTCTCTTCCCCTTAGGATCGGCCAGTTATGGGGGGGTGGAGGTGGGGGCCAATTGGGTTTGGATAGTGAGATTTGTGGAAGGAGGTTTTGGTTGGGATGTGGGGATCCTCATGGGATTTAGTGGAGAGGTGGTTGCTTGGTTTATTTGGGTCTTAAGAGAGAGGACTTGGTCACGAAGTGTAGCTATGATGGTTGATAGGTGATTTGTTGGGAGTGGTGGGGGTGGAGACCAAAGGGCGGTCTCAAGTTGTCCGAGTGAGGATGGAGGAGTGGTAGTGCTCCTCGGGTTAGGGGTGCTTGAGTAGGAGGGGTGGAAATGTTTGGGGGTGTAGATCTTTCTAAGTTCTAGCTTCATCTCTTCCCATGAGTGAATAGGTTCTTGGCTTCCAACCCTCCTTAAGCCCTCTATGTGTTCCCACTTACTCTTGGCTTGACCCCGAAGTCGTCCCTTGGCCTTTCGGACTCTCGCCGGTCCATATACCCAAGTCTTTTCGAAGTACTTTTCTATGGTAGCCTCCCACCTAAGATAGTCACTAGAATGTGATCCGTCAAAGGTAATATCCCTATCTAGGATGAAGTCCATGGGTGGCGAGTAGGCTAAGTTGGAGGTGGCCATGATGATCGGGGGATAAATGCAAGGGTCGAACTGATGAAGACTACAATGCAAACGTGCCCTAGGACTTGACTTGATAGAGACAAGTCAATGACTTGCTCTGATACCAATTGATGTGACACAACCTAGGACTCAACAAGCAAGCACAATTAAGCATTCAAAACGGACCGATAATGGCAACCGCTCACCTGATGCTCACTAAGACCCGGGGTAACTTGGCAATGCCAAGGGAAGGTTGTGTGGGCTGGGCCCTTGCTGGTAGAGGGCCAACAAGGCCAAGGTTTGATTCCCCAAGGGTATGGCTGCCCAAATCAAGGGTCCGACGAAGTGCCAAAGGGCACGGGTTCCACTCTCTTCCCACAGTGATCACGTATAGCAAATGAGCTTAAGGATCGGGCTCTCGTCACGGCCAGCGGAGTTTATGAACTAATATTGAAAGAACAAGCATGAATTAGAGCAAAGTTTTGGAGCACTCACTCGACCGGTTTGAAGAAACCGGTACCGCTCGGAGACGAGGGCGAGCGGGGAAGCGTGGGTTCCCCACATGCCGCGCCGGGGTAGCTTGACCTGTTTAAGCTATTACAACACTACACCCCATGCAAGGGGGGGATCGTGGGGAAGGGAAGATGATAGTTACATCCAAACACTACCTCCACACAGGGAGGAGCCTTCAGCCGGCCAAGCGGGGAGGGGAATTTGAGAAGGGAACACCGAAGATGGGAGGTTGCCGATTCTGCCCAGTTATATGGGTGCTGACAGGAGACTGATGAATTGACTGCTGCAACTGCTACCGAATTTTGTTGGAGACGAAACCACCTGGAAAATCTTCTTAGTAGGCCGGGAAAGTCGTCCAAAGTTTATTAATTTCTTCTGTCGTCGATGCTGGTCTGGGTGGAGGCCCGAACAGGGAAGCAGAGTCTCAGACTGGCAGCTCCTGGTTTCCAACAGCAGGTTACAGAGGTTGCCCCGACAGCTTCCGAACTCAGAATCGAGCACCGTTAGAGTCGTTGGAACCGTGGACGAGTCCTCTTCGCAGAAAAACTGACAGCGAAGCCAAATGATGCCAGAGAAGACCAGGGGACTCTGAACAATGATGATAGGTTGGTGCAGACTGTGGGAAGCAGAACCGCGTGGCTGAGGGAGAAAATTGATAACTCTTGCTACAGGATGCCGAACGGAGTTCTGCTTCTTGATTCTGAAAGTAGACAGAAGGAGGAAAAACTTTTCATAAGGGATCTTGTCTTGATTCATGCTGGATTTGTCGTGGCAGAGCTTCCAATCACGTTCAGGTGCTCTGTCAGGAGAGCTTCACGCAGTCGAGGGAGAACGGCTCTCCCGGGCAGCATAGTGCTCGGACGATGACGAAACCACTTCCGTTACAAAGAAGACAGGCATACGCTTCCGACGATAGCTCTTGGACCTCCAGGTATGCCAGGGGGAAGACAGGCTCGCTGCTGCACTCGACTGGTTCTCTGCAGGCTCTCAGCCAAGGTGGAGGAAGGGTGATGGGGTGGCTGCTCTTGGTAGAGTGGAGTGGAGGGAAGGGGATGGGGGTGGCCTACTCAATGGGGAACGGAGTTGGGCGACTTTGGGCTATGGAGGGAAGGGGATATTCAAATTCAAATGGTCTTGGGAGGTGGAGGGTTGCATGGGGGAGAGGGAAGGGTGCTTGGGAAAGGGATGAGGTGGTTGGATGGTGGCTTAGTGATTGGGGATGCTCCCTTGGGACTAGGGGGTGGAGTAATGGGATGTCTGGGGAAGGGGAGTGGCCTTTAATGGGGGTAGGTGGGAGAGTGGTGGTTGGGAAGGGAGGAGAGAGAAAATTTTTGAAATTGGGTGTGGAGGAGAGAGAAAGGGGAGTGAAAGAGAGAGATTAAGAGAGGGATGGGTGGGATTCTGTCCCTAAGGCTTCTCACCTCACTAATGGATTCACTCCACCATAAAAATAAAGATAGAACTCACAAAATGGCAATTTTTCATTGATTGATTCATTAAGTTGAAATGGGGGGGAATGGGGTCCTATATATAGGAAACCCACATTTCTACAAAAGTCCCTGACAATTGACTCAATGACAAATAACGGAGGGGGTAGGGGAGAGCCCTTGGGCCAAGCCCAATGAATTGTGCCCAATAGCTAACTAGACAACCTAATGACACTAAAACTTAGGGAAATGAACACAAGATCTAAGAACATGACTCAAATAAAAGGGAAAATACATCAAATGACTCAAATAAAAATTACATAGGACTCAAAATTAAATGACTAGACCATGCCGGATGCAACCGGGGCGAGGTGATGTCCCCATCAGAAATAGATGAAGCCGGCCACTATGGCCAGGAAAGCCCGGCACCCAGGCCGAGGAAGTTTAAACAGGTGTGGGTTCCCAAGCGGACCCGACCTGCCCACCAGCTAACTCCCATCCGTCGTCGTCTTGTGAACGACGAGGCGGAAGTGAGAAGAGAAAGGGGACTGCCCCCGAAAGAGGAAGAAGAGGTGGTCGCGGATCCTCCGCGCCACAGAAGTTTTCAGGCCGCGACCCGTCAAGCCAATGTCCCTGCTGCGGGATGAAGATTCCAACAGCTGGCCGACAGAGCTCGGCTGGCCTATATCCCTCCTGCTGGAGGTCGACAATCACCCCCCGTCCTACATCAAGAACGGGGTCGAGAAGAGATGACCTGCCTGGTCAGAAATTATTTCCGAGGCTTAGGCAACCCCTCACTCGGACAGCAGCGACGGATGCAGACTGTCGCCACTAAGGAAGATTACTGCCCGTTGGCGGCAGACGAAGGAGATATGGGAGATAAAATGATGGTGTCGTCAGTCGACGATAACGGATATAATGACGGCTTCGAGGTCGAAGCCGATGAAGCCTTCCCCGAGCGGGAAGAAAGAAGAAGAGTTTCTGTGTTCGAAAGGCTGACCTTTCCGCAGCAAGCCAGAAGGAGGGTCTATCAACGAAAGAGAAGGGTGCAGGTTTTCACCTGCAACATGGCTGGTATATCTAACCTATATGGGGAGCTTCCTGAAGACCCCCAAGAATTGGCTCAATTGGCCGCACGGCCGGGGCCAACTACCCGCAGAACAGAAGCAGCAAGAGAGCTCATGATGATGGTTAAAGGGAAACGGCCCCAGATCTATCCCCACTGGGATGACAAGGCCCCCGTCTTGACCGCTAATGTGGTGACGGCGGAAGAAGAAGATGACGTCCTCCTCGACATCCTGCCTGAGGGTACGTCCGGGGAGACAACAGAGGGTATCCCCACCACTATAGACCCATCAGTTCTGATGCTACTACAAAAATATCAACGGGAGATAGACTCTCTAAAGAAGCAGCTGATGGAAAAGACTGAACATTCATCGGCTTCTAAACCACCCGAAGTCCAGGGTGAGTCATCTCGGGGAGCGGCTCGTCGCGATGACCCTCCACCGCTCTATACACTGTCCCAGCCGTCAGAGCCAAGCATGGCGACGGCACAATAGCGGCCACCACAGCCTCAGCCGCTGCTACCTCCGGTGCTCCCTCAGGTGCACCCGACACCCCCGCTGCTGCGTCCACCACAGGTGACCACCCTGGTCACCCCATACTTGCAGCCGGCGCACTTCTATCCAGAACCGGTTGACCCCACGGTCGTGAACCGGATGATGGTGGAGAGGATGATCGAGCTGAAGCACACAGAAAAAAGTGAAGGCGACTACGTCGCATTTGATGCCTATCGGGTGCCCTACCCGCAACACCATGCGGCTAAACGACTTCCCCCGGGGGCCAACAAGCCGCCTAAGTTTGACAAATTCAACGGGAAAACGTCCCCTAAAGAGCATATTGCATATTACATGACCGTTATGGGTGACCTGGCCACCGACGAGTCATATTCGCTGAAGTTCTTCGGGTCCTCGCTGACAGGGCTCGCATTTGAATGGTACTCTAGCCTCTCGGCCGGGTCAATCAGTGATTGGTCGGATATGCAGAGAAAGTTCAGAGAAAGATTCCATGTCACAGAGAGGGAGGTCACAGTGGCTGAACTCTACTCAACAAAACAAAGGGCAGATGAGACAGCCCTTGATTACATCAAGAGGTGGAGGAACCTCGGAATGAGATGCAAGCGGCCCCCGCATCAGGTGGACGCGGTACAAATATGCAAACAAAACCTCAGGAGGGAGGTCCTGGAGAAGATGATTGGAATGGAAATACGGTCGTTCGACCAGCTGAATAATGTGGTGGCCGAAGTGGAGGCTTTCCTAGCCAAGCATGTCCCGGCGTCAGCTGCCAGCACAGCCCAGAAAGGCAAGGCTACGGAACGGCGCCCCACACCTAAAGAAGCAAATGCACTTGATATCAAGACGTTCGAACAGCAGAAGGAGAAAGGCAAGAAGGCGGCTCCCCCGCAACCTGCGAAAGCTCTAGATGATAAAGAAGGTCCTTCGCTCAGGGACAAAATGAAGAAAGCCTATTCCTTTCCAAAAGACAAGACCCGAGTCCTGTTCGACTGGGTAATAGAATACAGCATGGTCACCCTGCCTGAGTCGAGGAGGCCGGAGGACCTGAAAAGAAAGGATAGTCCAAGATTCGGCCCCTACCACCAGATGTTGGGACATCCAATCGAAGACTGTTATGTTTTCAAAGACATCAGCGAAGGAATGGTAAAGAAGAATGAAATAGAGCTGGGAGAGTACAAAGTAGACCCTCCTCAGCCACATGAAGCTCCTCCCAGGAGAGCAGCAGGCAACATGGTCTCCCTCTACCAGGCATTACCTGAGGAGATCTCTGAAGCAAGCACACGGAGCACCTACAAAATCCATTTCCTGGAGCCTGTGAAAGAATAGCAGGGGTGGCAACAGATCCCTATAAAGCACAAGAAGAAGAGGGCACCTCGCCCGAAAGAGGGGGCACATATCCGTGGCGTTACACCCCGGCCTGCTCCGCCAGTGGTAGCACCCGTATGGGTCACTCCACCTACAGCCATCAGAATACATACACCTAATAGGAGGAGATAGACTCCGCTACCAGTAATCAAGGAAACCAATCCTGGGGTCCTTCGACTACATCACCTGATTGAAGGGCTAGATGAATATGTGCAGCCCGAATTGAAACCTCTGCTAGTACGGGACCACGTCCCATGGCAAGAGCTGGAACAACTCTCACTGAAACAGGTGGAGGAAGCTGAAGCAGCACCCCCTGAAGAGGGCAGCCTGTTCTGGGGGTAGGCACCCGCAGAAACCAAAAAGAAAAGAAAGCAAAAGAAGAAGAAAAGAAAGGCCACTGGGGCCAATAAAGCACAGGTTGTCTCCTGTAATACCCTATCAGCACTCTTCAACCTACTCGGAGAAGAGGAAGAAGAAGAAATTTGCTTCACACCCCATGCTGGGGGAGGCAAACCCGAGGCCGCCACTGCTTCACATGCCACTCGGTCGGGTCGAAGATGGGAGCGCCAGCCACCACCCAACCACAACATCATGTTCAGAGGGGAGCAACCCTACAAGACACCTCCACCGGAAGTTAAGGGAGTTCAAATTCCCCCTCCGTCAGGCCTATACAACAAAAGTGGGGGCAAGGCAGTCCCTTCATTCCTTGAATTTATGAAAATGTCAAAGGGGAAACAGCCCTGTCAAGAGGCTAAACATACACCCGAGGCCATTCACCCGCAGCCAGCGCAATCTACTGAGGATGCAAATGCAGATGGAGCTTGCCCTACAGCAACTAATAAAGAAGACCCGACAGCCGGTGCCAGCCAAGAGGATGCCGAGTCCAAGGAAGATGAAGCAGGTCCGTCTGGACCCATAAATCAAAACCTCCTCAAGCCCAGATGGGCTGAAGAGATGAAGCTCTCCAATGTCCGGGCTGGGAGCCAAATAATGAAGTTGCTCAAGAAGCTCCCCGCTCGATTTACGATCTGGGAAATTCTCTCTTTGAGTGAAGAAACTCGACAGGCGATCATCACCGCTCTGCAGATGCCTGCTCATTTTGAAGCCTGCATAGCCGAAGCTGTACCAGAAGCCAGTATGACCTTCTCTCCGGAAGACATGCTATTGCCTACTGCCAGCCACAACAGGCCGCTATATATGAAAGGGCACCTGAATGGAAGGGAGCTGAACATAATACTGGTTGATCCCGGTGCAGCAGTCAACATCTTGCCATACAGAATATACGAGAGGCACCACTTTAATGTGCATCTCGAGAAAGTCGGGGATATGCGTATCGCTGGCTTCAACCAAAAATGTGAAGTATCTATGGGAGTGGCAGAATTTATGCTGACCCTGGCAGATTTCACTACAACAGTGCAGTTTCATGTCATTGACTCTCGCACCTCCTACAAAGCGCTGCTCGGCCGCCCATGGCTGCATGAAAATATGGTGGTGCCCTCCACGCTCCACCAATGCATCAAATACAGCCTCCAAGGGAAGGAGGAGAGGATATTTGCTGATCTCCACCCATTCGAGGTGTTTGAATGTCACTTGGCAGATGCCAACTTATATACGGGGCCTCCCCGGAAGGTTTCTGAAGCTAAGACCCCCATAGGGGCCTCAAAGAATAGATCGGGTAACGGTTGGTATCCACCACCGCCACGCGGATATGTCAAGCCGAAGGTGCTCTCCCACATCACAGCTTCTGGAGACGTCGGCAGGGTAACACCCCCAGCATTATATCCTAAAGCTAAGGAAGTGTAGGTCAATCGACAGCACGACTGCATCGGAGACCCGACCGGCCTCACCAAGCCAGTCCTCGGCCTCAACGACCCCACTGTCGAACCTTTCAAAGCTTGGGTGGTGACACAGGAGGATGGGCCCGGCAACTTTTTCTGTACAGCTGAGGAGCATCCTACTCGGGAAGACACAGACTGCAGTCGCCCTGAAGATCTAAGCAACCCGCGGGTTCCTGTCCAAGGCCAGGCATTTACAACTGATCGGATGGCCAAGATGTTTCAGAAGCAACACATTCCTCCCGATCAGTCTCAAAAGCGCAAAGAAGCTTTCCAGAAGATGTGGCATCCTGCAAATCTGGATAAGGAAATGAGACGTGTCTCTTAACATCCAGGGTTGGGCTTCACCCTGGAGGAATATTATTACAGTGTGCGGTACGAGGTGGATACTATCTCCGCCTTCTACCCTACTGAAGATAACCCTCTGGGAGCAACCTTTGATGAGTATCCGGCGGAAGCTGAATATCTTGAACTGGCTCGGTCCGAAAATCAAGAAGTAGAAACCTCGGCCCCTTGCCGATACTGGGAGCAGGTTCATCCTGAAGAAGCGGCCCTTCAAGCCGAATTTGATACGGCTAGCAGCAGCGAAGCCGAAGATAGTCAAGAAGCAGGAGTCTCTCCCTCCACAGGGGTCATACTAATGACAACTTCAACACCCTTTCTGCCAATCAGGGAAGCCTTGGTCAACTCCAATCAAGGGGAGCCAGCTACCAGGAAAGAAAAAGCCACTTCTGCGGAAGACACAACTGTCCCAGAAGGCGAGACTTCCTCAGCTTCTGCTGTAAAATCAGCATGCTGTCCGAGCCTGGCAGTAAACAGTTACCAGCCCGTCGTGGCTGCAATCTCATCTGCAAATACTAAGGCCGCTCTCTCGCCCTTGGGAGCTGCAACGGCAATGGATTTATTAATAGAACAATCCACCCAGCCGCTAGCACAAGAAACAAAGAAACCTCAAGAAGCTCTGGTAGTGTCTGACGAGGAAGTCGAAGTACTCGACCCTCAAGATGGTATTCCAGACTTCGTTGACCTCCAACCGGCACCTCCGGAAATAGAAGACGGAGGGCAGGCCACAGTCGATGAACTGATGGAAGTCAACCTGGGAAATGAGAAGGACCCTAGGCCTACCTTCCTCAGCGCCCAACTATCCCCAGAAGAACGGGAGCTGTACATCCAGCTGCTGCTAGAATACCGGGATTACTTTGCCTGGACTTACAAAGAGATGCCAAGTCTAAGCCCCGCTGTCTCACAACATGAGCTAACAATCAGCCCTGAGGCCGATCCAGTGAAGCAACCACCGCGGCGCATGAGGCCAGAGCTCATCACCCAAATTTGTGCTGAAGTCGACAAGCTCATCGACGTGGGATTTGTTGAAGAAAACCAGTACACCACGTGGCTGGTGAATATCATCCCCGTGAAAAAGAAGAATGGACAGATCCGGATATGTGTCAACTTCCAGGATTTAAATAAAGCCTGCCCCAAGGATGACTTTCCGGTGCCAATAACCGAAGTCATGATTGATGCTACAACCGGCCATGAGGCCCTATCATTCATGGATGGATCATCCGGCTACAATCAGATTTGGATTGCGGAGCATGACCGAGTCCATACTGCTTTCCGAACCCCTAAAAGCATTTATCATTACAAGAGAATGCCGTTCGGACTGAAGAATGTTGGCGCAACCTATCAGCGTGCGATGACCAAAATCTTTGACGAGTTGCTCTACCACAAGGTCGAATGCTACATAGATGACCTGGTGGTCAAAACCAAAAGAAAAGAAGATCATCTGCAAGACCTCCGGATTATTTTTCAGAGGCTGAGGCAGCATGAGCTGAAGATGAACCCTATGAAATGCGCGTTCGAAGTGTCGAGCGGAAAATTCCTGGGTTTCATCGTCCGATATCGGGGAATCGAGATATACCTCGCAAAGATCAAAGCAATTCAGGAGTTACCTCCGCCAAGGAACATCTCCGAGCTGAGATCACTATAGGGCCGTTTAGCTTATATCCGGCGGTTCATATCCAATTTGTCAGGGCGATGTCAGCCTTTTCACAAGTTGATGATGAAAGAGGTTCCCTTTTATTGGGATGAAGATTGCCAGGCAGCCTTTGACAAGTTAAAAGACTACCTGAAAACTCCTCCAGTGCTGTGCGCACCGGTGAAAGGACGACCATTGATACTGTATATAGCAGCTATGTAACACCCGGCATTCTTTTAAATAGAGATAAAAGAATTTACTACTATTTAATTAATCATTTTGATAATTATGAATAATTAAAAACAAAAAAAATTTAAATAAAGAGATATTATATGCCAAACCATATTTACGTGAATTATAAAATTTAATATTATAATTCTCATAATTTTCTAATTATTAAGTTATAAGTTATTCATTTGCCTTATTAATAATTAAGACATTTCTTATAATTTATTTTTATTTATTAACCTAATTGTGTCCAATTATATAGAAGGTAAAATATTTCCGGTGACATTTTCTTAAGAAATGACACCACCTAAGGCGCGATTTAAAAAGTGGCACCACCTAAGGCGCGAATTTGATAAGAAGTGACACCACCTAAGGCGTGATTTAAAAAGTGGCACCACCTAAGGCACGAATTTGATAAGTGGTGGCACCACCTAAGGCGCGAATTTGATAAGAAGTGGCACCGTCTAAGGCGCGAATTTGATAAGAGATGGCACTGCCTAAGGCGCGAATTTGAAAAGAGATGACTCCTAGGGAGGCGCGAATTAAAAGATGACTTGCTAGGAGTCGCGAATTAAAACGTGACTTGCTGGGGGGCGTCAATTTGTTTAAAGGCGACTTAACTGGAGGCGTCAATTTGCTAAACGACGCCCTACTAAACGTCGCCAATATAATTGACGACACCACTCAAGTCGTTAAATCTTAACGTCATTTTCTTCGTAGCCAGGTTGTACACGCTGGCATTCGTTGGCATGCCACCCAGATCCACTTTTCGCGGATCTTGCCCCCTATCTTGTCGACCCTAATGCTATAATACACACCCCTATTCTAGCCAAACCCGTTAGCTCGTTAGCTTTAGCTGGTTGTAGGGAGGTTGCAGACAGACAAGCTCTGTGAAGGTTGCAGAGAGGTGCAGACCTCTCCTCTATCCACGCACCCTTCCTTCTACTCCAAGAGGTAGGTTGTCTCAACTTTTAGCTAAACTAGTAGTTAATCTACACAGCATGTTAGTAGGTTTTCTCAAGATTAACCAAATTCCTAGTTAATTAGGGCATTAAAATATCATATCCATGTGATTGTTTTACCGTTTTAATTAGAGATTTCATGATAATCTATCATAATTTTAAAGAGTGGGTAAACTGCATGTATTGTTAGTTTAACTAGGTGACTATTTTAGTTGATTAGATGATCTGTTAGTTAAATTAAGATCCTGTTAGATATAGAAGATCCTGTTGTTAGAAAATCTTGTAAGTTTAGATGAACTATATATATACATTAGAGACCTACTTAGTTACAGTCGTATAACTATCTGTTAGTCGATTGAACCAAATATATATATAGACGTATCACTAGATATAGTAGTGCAAGATCTTATAGTTACCTGCAAATTAGTAAGACTGATAGCTAATTAGAATCAACTGATAACTTAATTATAGATAGATAAGTAACATGTTAAAGTAATAAAGTAACAAATTAAAGTAATAAGCATTCCAGTAGAGTTAACCTGCATGATTAAGCAACCCAGGGAATTAGCGCCCTACATCAGGGCGCTAGTTTCAAAATTTACGACCCTGTAGGGGTCGTCATTTTATAAATAAATAAATGTCGGCATGTCTAATGTAATTAGATCACTGTAAATGGCGCCCCTGACCAGGGCGCTAATGACTGAATGGACGCCCTTGACACATGTCGTCAATTCTTCCATCAAATAGTCATATGTAACGAATTACAGAAATAAAGACGGCACCCAGGCGCCAATTTCGTAAAAGGTGACTTCTGGAAAGTCACGATTTAAAAGATGACTTGCTGGGGGGCGCGATTTAAAAGATGACTTGCTGGGGGGCGCGAATTTGATAAAAGATGACTTGCTGGGGGGCGCGATTTAGAAGATGACTTGCTGGGAGGCACCAATTTAAATATATACTTAATTTAGAGGACCAGTCAACCCCAAGGCGCCAATTCACTAAAAATCCATGTGAAATTCCAAGAAGTGCATTCTAATTAGGGTGTCATTTCTGAAATTGTTAAGTGTTCTACTAGGTACCAATCTCGCACAGTTTTCCGTGTGTTATCCATCATTGGTTTTACCTTAGTACAATAAATTCACCCTTTGGAATCCATTCCAAATCCACCTTATATTCCTACTGGTCAAGCCTTGAAATTCCATATTGGCTATAAATGAGAGTGGATGTCGAAAACATGACTAATGCTGTGCATATAGGGCCCGGTCTGGTCCTGGGAGGAGCACCCGAAGGTACTTGTGCCCATGGGAGTTTATTGACCACGGTGTTTGGCATTACACCGGAGTACTTGCTTGCTAGATTTTAGGCATACCACTCACTCTCATGATATTTACTTGATGGATTGATTGAGGCCCATAGAAGGGTAAAAGTATTTACTTGAATGAACTGATAAATAGCCAATTCTTGCTATACATGTTAGAATTTCCTTGCTTACTATTGTTTGAATTTCAATTGTTATCCCTCAGTTATTACGTGCTTGATACCACTTGTTGCCACTGCTCAAAAATTTAAATCTATACACTCTCAATTGTAATCCTGCTCTCGTCGATTATACAATTTCTTGATATCTACCTGTCTGCATGCATTACTTACATTAAATGAACTTGTAATTCACTTAAAGCATGTTAAAACTTGAGATGTAAATCCTACTGAGCGATTCGCTCATCTAGTCATTTTCTAACCTTTCAGGTGATTTGGATATCGACCAGAACTCGGAGGGGAATGAATCTGAGTGATGAGTGTAGAGATAGAGTCACCAATTGTTATCAATTGTGTTATTGTAATTCCGTTGTTGGTGTTAATTTGTACCCTAATGTCAGTTATATTCTCTAGCATTTCAGTCAAAACCAATAAAGGATATGTGTATTCGACAATTGTAAGCTCGAACCATTTGTATTAAATTCAAGTTAAACATAGATATTTGCACACTCTTATAATTGTCTAAGGAAGAAATTCTTTAATTTTCTAGCTTGCTTTGGTTCTATATAAAACTGTCGCGCCACGGGTAAGCTTCCGCGCTCGGGACGTGACAGCTTTCTTGGTATCAGAGCCTAGGATTTTAATTTCCTAGGTAAAAACCTGAGTCCAAAGATATAAATGTCTAATAGAATTATCTACTGATAGGTTTAGATCTTACCTGGTGAGATGGGTAAAGCCAAGGGTTAAGTTTAACAATGACAATTGACCCCATAATAACGAAACCCAATATTTATTACACCTTAATTCTTTTGTAGGATTATGGCCGCTGAAAGAGCACAATGGCGCGAGATGCAGCGCACTGTGCAGGGACTTACGCAGGCGCTACAGCAAGTGGCGTAAGGCGGTGTTGGCGGTGCTCACCGTGGAGCTGGTGACCTTCACCGGGATTTTCGTAACATGAACCCACCAAGATTCACGGGTTCGGTGAACCCCGATGATGCCGAGAATTGGCTGAAGGAAATTGAGAGGATCTTCCGTGTAATGCAATGCACGGATACAGAGAAGGTTCTATTGGCTACATTTCAACTAGAACGGGATGCTCGATGCTGGTGGGAGTCTATGGAAGCAACACTGCCCGACAATCATGTCACATGGATGGAATTTGTTGAGCATTTCAACAACAAGTATTTCTCGGACCGTGTGCAAGAGAAGAAGGCCGCGGAATTTGCTGCATTAAAGCAATGGACCCGAAAGGTAGCTGAATATGAGGCCCAATTCTCAAGGCTTTCCCATTATGCACCTCACTTGGTGTGTACGGAAAAGATGAAGGCGAGGAGATTTCTCAACGGGCTACGGCCCCAGTCTATTACCCAGCTTGCACCGATGGACATCCAAGTCTACTCGGAAATGGTTCGTCGTGCTCAGCTACTGGAAGACACCACCGAATTTTCTGAAAGGATTCGAGGCAAGGACAAGAAAGAACATGTTACAAGTCCAGGAAGCTTCAAACCACCATTTGGCAAGAAGCGGGTCTTTAATGGAGGCGAGTCTTCCAAGGAGAAGAGATCCCAGAGAAGTCACAAGCCATTCCTCACCATCAGCAACAAGCCCTTCTCCGATATTGCACCTACTAAGGAGATTTGCAAATATTACGAAAAAGCTGTTCATAAGACCGAGGAGTGCTGGAGGAAACTGGGAGCGTGTCTCCGATGTGGGAGTCGAGAGCATCGAATTCCCGATTGCCCCTTAATGAAGGAACAAGTCAACAAGGACGATAAGCGTCCAGTCAAAAAGCAAGGCCGTCTGCAAGCTCTTCAAGGGACGAAACCTATGGAAGGAGGAATCGTGGAAGGTACATTGACTGTTTGCTCTAAACCTGCTAGAGTTCTATTTGATACTGGAGCAACTCATTCGTTTGTTTCCAAGAAATTTACTGCCTCATTTTCTAAAGAACCTGAATGGTTAGATTTAATTCTATCTACACCTCTTGGAAACAAATTGGATATTACGCATCACTACCCAAGTTGTGAGGTCATGGTTCAAGGTAATAATCTATCGGCCGACCTGATATGTCTTGATATGGAATATTATGATGTCATATTGGGAGCTGACTGGTTATCGACCTACCAAGCAATGGTAGATTGTCGGCATGGCAAGATAACTTTTGTGGACTATCCCGAGTTAGTTTATATCAAACATCGGGATAAATCCCTACTTATCTCAGCTCTCCGAGCTAGTAAACTAGTGAATAGAGGATGTATGGCTTTCTTAGCTTTTGTAACTACCACAGAAGCCGAGAAGACAAAGATTGAAGACATCCGAGTGACTCGGGAGTTCTCTGATGTATTTCCAGACGAATTGCCTGGTTTACCCCCGGAATGAGAAGTCTCATTCACAATTGATATTGTTCCGGGTGCCGGTCCTATTTCTAAAGCACCCTACAGAATGTCTCCTGCGGAACTAAAAGAACTGAAGGAGCAGTTGATGGATTTACTGAAGAAAGGATTCATTAGGACGAGTACTTCCCCATGGGAGGCACCGATGCTCTTTGTTAAAAAGAAGGATGGCACATTAAGATTATGCATTGATTACCGACAGTTAAATCATTTTACAATCAAGAACAAGTACCCACTGCCGAGAATTGATGAGCTGTTCGACCAATTATCAGGAGCAAAGTATTTCTCCAAAATAGATCTTCGGTCTGGTTATCACCAATTGAGGATCAAGGAAGAAGATATTTACAAAACTGCATTTCGAAGCAGGTATGGGCATTACGAATTTACTGTTATGCCTTTTGGACTAACTAATGCCCCTGCAGCTTTCATGCAGTTAATGAATAGCATTTACCGGCCTTATTTAGACCAATTTATTGTTGTCTTCATTGACGATATATTGATATATTCAAAGACTGAAGAAGATCATGAGGAACATCTCAATAAGGCATTACAAATATTGCGAGACAATAAGTTATATGCAAAATTCAGCAAATGCCAGTTCTGGCTGGAGGAAGTGTCCTTCTTAGGACATGTTATCTCAAAGGATGGGATTACTGTTGATCCTGCAAAGGTCAAAGCCGTGCAAGATTGGGAACGACCGACGAATGCAACGGAGATTCGTAGCTTCTTGGGTTTAGCTGGTTACTACCGGCGTTTCATCAAGGACTTCTCCAAGATTGTTGTTCCTCTTACCAGATTGACTCGCAAGGAAGTGCCTTATGAGTGGAATGAAGATTGTGAGAAGAGTTTCCTGACTTTGAAGGATCTCTTGACTACTGCACCGGTTATATCTCTTCCAATTGAAGGAGAAAAATACGAGGTATATATCGATGCTTCTGGTATCGGCCTCGGATGTGTATTGATGCAGAACGGAAAAGTCATTGCATACTCTTCCCGTCAATTGAAGAAACATGAAGAGAATTACCCGGTTCATGACTTAGAACTAGCCGCGGTGGTATTTGCCTTGAAGATTTGGAGGCACTATCTTTACGGAGAACAATTCACTGTATACTCTGATCATAAAAGCCTCAAGTACTTATTCTCCCAAAAGGAGCTAAACATGCGGCAAAGGCGTTGGCTCGAGTATCTTAAGGATTTCGACTTCACTATACAGTACCATCCTGGTAAGGGTAATTCCGTAGCTGATGCCCTTAGTCGAAATCCCAGAACAATATTGGCCAACTGCATGATACAAGAATGGAAACTGTTGGAGAAATTCTTTGAGCTTGATATCAACACAGATGAGAAGAACATGTGTATTATTCTATCTCATATGAGCTTACATCCAGATTTGCTACCTGAAATCAAAAAGTTGCAAGAAGAAGATCCCTCACTAGTGGAGATAAAGAGTAAATTGGACGAGAGATTTGATTTCAAGCTGACACCTGATGGCAGACTGCTATTTCGTGAACGGACATGTGTGCCCGACTGTCCTGAGATGAAGAAGAAGATTCTTGAAGAAGCTCATCGGTCGAGATACGCAATCCATCCGGGAGCCACTAAGATGTACCAAGACATAAAAAGGACCTTTTGGTGTCCCAACATGAAGAGGGAGATAGCAGATTTTGTGTCTCGATGCTTGACTTGCCAGCAGGTGAAGGCCGAACATCAGAAACTCGCAGGGAGACTGCATCCGCTGGATATTCCCAAGTGGAAATGGGAAGAAATCGGCATGGATTTCATCATGGGTTTGCCCAGGTCTAGGGGTGGATATGATGGAATATGGGTAATCATCGATCGTCTTACTAAATCGGCTCATTTCTTGCCCATTAAGAACCGATGGTCGATTGATGTTCTTGCCGCCTTGTATATTAAGGAAGTTACTAGACTACATGGAATTCCTGTGTCTGTAGTATCTGACCGAGATCCACGCTTCACATCTCATTTCTGGAAGGGTCTACAATACTCTCTGGGAACGAAGCTCAATTTCAGTACTGCTTTTCATCCCCAGATAGATGGTCAGACGGAGAGGACCAATCAGGTTATTGAAGACATGTTGCGAGCATGCATTATAGATTTCGGCAGAAGTTGGCATGATCACTTACCACTAGCCGAATTTTACCTACAATAACAGCTACCAAGCCAGTATTCAAATGGCAGCTTTCGAGGCACTCTATGGTAGAAGTTGTAGATCTCCGGTATGCTGGGAGGAAGTCGGTGAAAGACAACTCCTAGGTCCTGATATGGTCAGAGATTCAACTGAAAAGATACTCGTTATCAGAGAGAGACTCAAGGTAGCTCAGTGCAGGCAGAAATCTTATGCTGATAACAGAAGGAGAGACTTGGAATTTCAAGTTGGTGATCATCTGTTTCTCAAGGTATCTCCCAGCCGAGGTATCAGAAGATTTGGTGTTAAAGGCAAGCTCACACCAAGATTCATCGGTCCATTTGAGGTGTTGGAAAGACTGGGTGAGGTAGCTTACCGTATCGCTTTACCTCTTCAACTCTCAGAAGTACACAACGTATTTCATGTTTCTATGTTGAAGAAATACGTGCACGATCCCTCTCATGTCATCGACCACGCCGATTTGGTAATTAAAAAGGATCTTACTTACAAACAAAGGCCGATGCAAATCCTCGATCGAGAAGTCCGAGTTCTAAGGAGCAAGATGATCCCTATGGTGAAAATTCAATGGAATCGATGCTCGGAGCAGGAAGCAACTTGGGAGACCGAGGAATCTATGAAGGGAAGATACCCAGAGCTATTTTAGACTGTAAGTGTCCTATACGCTCTGCATTTCTCTTACATAGCAGAATTATCCTCATGCAGTTGAATTTGGGGACCAAATTCTTTTAAGTAGGGGAGGGTGTAACACCCGACATTCTTTTAAATAGAGATAAAAGAATTTACTACTATTTAATTAATCATTTTGATAATTACGAATAATTAAAAACAAAAAAAAATTAAATAAAGAGATATTATATGCCAAACCATATTTACATGAATTATAAAATTTAATAATACAATTCTCATAATTTTCTAATTATTAAGTTATAAGTTATTCATTTGCCTTA
Source organism: Amorphophallus konjac (assembly GCA_022559845.1). Taxonomy (NCBI): domain Eukaryota; kingdom Viridiplantae; phylum Streptophyta; class Magnoliopsida; order Alismatales; family Araceae; genus Amorphophallus; species Amorphophallus konjac. The sequence continues at coordinate 373,211,366 of CM040121.1, forward strand.
TTAATAATTAAGACATTTCTTATAATTTATTTTTCTTTATTAACCTAATTGTGTCCAATTATATAGAAGGTAAAATATTTCCGGTGACATTTTCTTATGAAATGACACCACCTAAGGCGCGATTTAAAAAGTGGCAGCACCTAAGGCGCGAATTTGATAAGAAGTGACACCACCTAAGGCGCGATTTAAAAAGTGGCACCACCTAAGGCGCGAACTTGATAAGAGGTGGCACCACCTAAGGCGCGAATTTGATAAGAAGTGGCACCGTCTAAGGCGCGAATTTGATAAGAGATGGCATTGCCTAAGGCGCGAATTTGAAAAGAGATGACTCCTAGGGAGGCGCGAATTAAAAGATGACTTGCTAGGAGTCGCGAATTAAAACGTGACTTGCTGGGGGGCGTCAATTTGTTTAAAGGTGACTTAATTGGAGGCGTCAATTTGCTAAACGATACCCTAGTAAACGTCGCCAATATAATTGACGACACCACTCAAGTCGTTAATTCTTAACGTCATTTTCTTCGCAGCCAGGCTGTACACACTGGCATTCGTTGGCATGCCACCCAGATCCACTTTTCGCGGATCTTGCCCCCTATCTTGTCGACCCTAATGCTATAATACACACCCCTATTCTAGCCAAACCCGTTAGCTCGTTAGCTTTAGCTGGTTGCAGGGAGGTTGCAGACAGACAAGCTCTGTGAAGGTTGCAGAGAGGTGCAGACCTCTCCTCTATCCACGCACCCTTCCTTCTGCTCCAAGAGGTAGGTTGTCTCAACTTTTAGCTAAACCTTAGCTAAACTAGTAGTTAATCTACACAGCATGTTAGTAGGATTTCTCAAGCTTAACCAAATTCCTAGTTAATTAGGGCATTAAAATATCATATCCATGTGATTGTTTTACCATTTTAATTAGAATAAATTCATGATAATCTATCATAATTTTAAAGAGTGGGTAAACTGCATGTATTGTTAGTTTAACTAGGTGACTATTTTAGTTGATTAGATGATCTGTTAGTTAAATTAAGATCCTGTTAGATATAGAAGATCCTGTTGTTAGAAAATCTTGTAAGTTTAGATGAACTATATATATACATTAGAGACCTACTTAGTTACAGTCGTATAACTATCTGTTAGTCGATTGAACCAAATATATATATAGACGTATCACTAGATATAGTAGTGCAAGATCTTATAGTTACCTGCAAATTAGTAAGACTGATAGCTAATTAGAATCAACTGATAACTTAATTATAGATAGATAAGTAACAAGTTAAAGTAATAAAGTAACAAATTAAAGTAATAAGCATTCCAGTAGAGTTAACCTGCATGATTAAGCAACCCAGGGAATTAGCGCCCTACATCAGGGCGCTAGTTTCAAAATTTACGACCCTGTAGGGGTCGTCATTTTATAAATAAATAAATGTCGGCATGTCTAATGTAATTAGATCACTGTAAATGGCGCCCCTGACCAGGGCGCTAATTACAGAATGGACGCCCTTGACACATGTCGTCAATTCTTCCATCAAATAGTCATATGTAACGAATTACAGAAATAAAGACGGCACCCAGGCGCCAATTTCGTAAAAGGTGACTTCTGGAAAGTCACGATTTAAAAGATGACTTGCTGGGGGGCGCGATTTAAAAGATGACTTGCTGGGGGGCGCGAATTTGATAAAAGATGACTTGCTGGGGGCGTGATTTAAAAGATGACTTGCTGGGAGGCGCCAATTTAAATATATACTTAATTTAGAGGACCAGTCAACCCCAAGGTGCCAATTCACTGAAAATCCATGTGAAATTCCAAGAAGTGCATTCTAATTAGGGTGTCATTTCTGAAATTGTTAAGTGTTCTACTAGGTACCAATCTCGCACAGTTTTTCGTGTGTTATCCATCATTGGTTTTACCTTAGTACAATAAATTCACCCTTTGGAATCCATTCCAAATCCACCTTATATTCCTACTGGTCAAGCCTTGAAATTCCATATTGGCTATAAATGAGAGTCGATGTCGAAAACATGACTAATGCTGTGCATATAGGGCCCGGTCTGGTCCTGGGAGGAGCACCCGAAGGTACTTGTGCCCATGGGAGTTTATTGACCACGGTGTTTGGCATTACACCGGAGTACTTGCTTGCTAGATTTTAGGCATACCACTCACTCTCATGATATTTACTTGATGGATTGATTGAGGCCCATAGAAGGGTAAAAGTATTTACTTGAATGAACTGATAAATAGCCAATTCTTGCTATACATGTTAGAATTTCCTTGCTTACTATTGTTTGAATTTCAATTGTTATCCCTCAGTTATTACGTGCTTGATACCACTTGTTGCCACTGCTCAAAAATTTAAATCTATACACTCTCAATTGTAATCCTGCTCTCGTCGATTATACAATTTCTTGATATCTACCTATCTGCATGCATTACTTACATTAAATGAACTTGTAATTCACTTAAAGCATGTTAAAACATGAGATGTAAATCCTACTGAGCGATTCGCTCATCTAGTCGTTTTCTAACCTTTCAGGTGATTTGGATATCGACCAGAACTCGGAGGGGAATGAATCTGAGTGATGAGTGTAGAGATAGAGTCACCAATTGTTATCAATTGTGTTATTGTAATTCCGTTGTTGGTGTTAATTTGTACCCTAATGTCAGTTATATTCTCTAGCATGTCAGTCAAAACCAATAAAGGATATGTGTATTCGACAATTGTAAGCTCGAACCATTTGTATTAAATTCAAGTTAAAATTAGATATTTGCGCACTCTTATAATTGTCTAAGGAAGAAATTCTTTAATTTTCTAGCTTGCTTTGGTTCTATATAAAACTGTCGCGCCACGGGTAAGCTTCTGCGCTCGGGACGTGACAAGCTACACATAATTCTCTGGGGGCAATGCTGGCCCAGAATAATGAAGAAGGGAAAGAGCAAGCCCTCTATTACCTCAGTCGAAGACTGGTCAGAACTGAAGAGAAATATACTTATATTGAGAAGATCTGTCTGGCGCTGGTCTTCGCAGTTAAGAAGCTCCGACACTATATGTTGTCGCATGAAATCAGCTTGGTGTCCAAAGAGGATCCCCTGAAGTACATCATGTCTCAACCGGCACTCAAAGGCTGCCTGGGCAAATGGGCGGTAATCCTTATGGAGTTTGATATCTCCTACGTGCCGCGCAAGGCTGTCAAGGGCCAAGCTATTGCAGACTTCTTCGCTGAGCACCCAGTGCCCGGGGAATGCCCGTTGGAGCCGGAGCTTCCTGAAGATGAAACCCTAGAAGCCGTTCAAGTACAACCCACCTTATGGCAGCTATACTTTGATGGCGCTTCCAGAATTTACGCCTCTGCCACTAGATCAGCCAGAGTCAGGGCAGGAGCAGGCATAGACCTGAAATCTCCAGAAGGACAAGTGGTGCATACATCCTGTTCCATAAACAAGCAATGCACAAATAATGAAGCGAAATATGAAGCCCTGATAATCGGGTTGCAAATTGCTCTGTCCATGGGAATTCAGATGCTGGAAGCATTCGTAGACTCCATGCTAGTCATAAAACAGCTGGAAGGAGAGTTCGATGTGCGAAAGCAAGAGCTCCTCCCCTATCACCAGTTGGCAACTCGCCTGATGTCAAGATTTTACTTCATCAGCATCAAGCACATCAATCGAGGCCGGAATGCTCAGGCAGACGCCCTCGCTAAGCTGGCCAGTTCATTGGCGGTCCCGCCAGACACAAGCCTGAATATAACAGTGATCAACCGTCAACAGGTCCCCAGCGTAACAGAGGTCCTGGCCGATGAACAAGAGATGGAAGTAGCAGTTATCGAAGGGGTTCAGCAGCCCGATTGGCGGGAGCATCTCCTACGCTGGTTTCAACACCAGCAACTTCCAAAAGAAAAGGAACAGAGAATGAAGCTCCTGAGGATCAAGGATTCTTACGAGATGCGAAGCGGGACCTTGTTCCGCATTATGGCAAATGCCCGAACGAAAGTCCTACTCCGTTGCTTATCTTCAGCAGAAGCGGGACAGGTGATGCAGGAGGTCCATGCAGGATCAGCTGGAGCACACCAGACTGGCCCGAAGATGAAAATTGAGATAAAGAAACTGGGTTACTATTGGCCCACTATATTTGATGATTGCTGCAGGTTTACCAAAGCTTGTCAGAAGTGTCAAGAACACGCTAATGTGGCAAGGAGACCTCCAGTGCCATTGCATCCCACCCTACCAAGCTGGCCATTTTCTCAGTGGGGCACGAACGTGATAGGACCGCTACCAGCATCTTCATCAGGGTGCAGATATATCTTAGCAGCTACAGACTACTTCTCCAGATGGGCGGAGGCAATAGCACTAAGAGATGTGACGGGAGAACTAGTTGCAAGGTTCTTCCGGCAGAATGTAATATTTCAGTTCCGGATCCCCAGCCGAATCATCTCTGATAATGGCAGTCATTTTAGGAACCAGAAGGTTTATCGGCTGGCCGACAAATACAAAATTGACTGGAGGACATCGTCCCCCTACAACCCTCAGGCCAATGGACTCGCAGAAGCCTTTAATAAGACATTATGTACATTGCTAGCAAAGACTATCAAGTCTAATAAAAAAGATTGGGAAGAAAGGATGTACGAAACACTTTAGGCCTATCGTACTGTCTACAAGACCCCAACCGGCTGTTCACCTTTCTCCCTCGTTTATGGGTCGGAAGCTGTAGTGCCCATTGAACTTGAAGTTCCTTCATTGCGAGTTGCCATCCAGCACAGACTAGTCAGTGGTGAGCAGACCAATGCAGAAAGAAGATTGGAGGAGCTCGCCGAGCTCGAAGGAAAATGCCTCCGGGCACAGCAAAACATCCAACTCTAACAAGCTCGCATGGCCCGTGCTTTTGACAAGCTAGTCAAGGGTCGAGAATTCAAGAAAGGAGACCTGGTAATGGTCAAAAGAAAAGAAGTGATGGCCTCCAACCCCAAAGGGAAGCTGGTCGAAAATTGGGTCAGGCCGTATATCGTCCGCCGAGTATATGAAGGGGGTGCCTATGTCCTTGTAGACCACAAAGGAGTCATTCAGTTCTCCCCCCTCAACGGAAAACACATTAAGCTGTATCATGCAGCACAGCTGACTTGTCCCGAGTGATCGGTCGGAGCTAACTTTTCCTTGGTTAGTGGCACTCCGCCCTAATCAAGCTACCTCCTCCTTGGTTTAGTGGCACTCCGCCCTGATCGAGCTACTCTTCTCTTTGGTTTAGTGGCACTCCACCCTAACCGAGCTACCTTTTTCTTGGTTTAGTGGCATCTCGCCCTGATCAAGCTACCTTTTTCTTGGTTTAGTGGCATCTCGCCCTGATCAAGCCACCTTCCCTTGGTCTAGTGGCATTCTGCCCTGATCGAGCTACTCTTCTCCTTGGTTTAGTGGCACTCCGCCCTAACCGAGCTACCCTCTCCTTTGTTTAGTGGCACTCCGTCCTAAACAAGATAACTCTTTCCTTGGTTAGTGGCACTCCGCCCTGATCGAGCTACCTCTCCTTGGTTTAGTGGCACTCCGCCCTAACCGAGCTACTCTTCTCCTTGGTTTAGTGGCATCTCACCCTGATCAAGCTACCATTTTCTTGGTTTAGTGGCATCTCGCCCTGATCGAGCTATCCTTTCCCTGGTCTAGTGGTACTCCGCCCTGATCAAGCTACCTTCCCTTGATCTAGTGGCATTCTGCCCTGATCAAGCTACTCTTCCCCTTGGTTTAGTGGCACTCCACCATAACCGAGCTACCCTCTCCTTTGTTTAGTGACACTCCGCCCTAAACAAGCTAACCCTTTCCTTGGTTAGTGGCACTCCGCCCAAATCGAGCTACCTCTCCTTGGTTTAGTGGCACTCCGCCCTAACCGAGCTACTCTTCTCCTTGGTTTATTGGCATCTCGCCCTGATCAAGCTACCCTTTTCTTGGTTTAGTGGCATCTCGCCCTGATCGAGCTATCCTTTCCCTGGTCTAGTGGCAATCCGCCCTGATCAAGCTACCTTCTCTTAGTCCAGTGGCATCCCGCCCTGATCGAGCTACCTCTCCTTGGTTTAGTGGCACTCCGCCCTAACCGAGCTACTCTTCTCCTTGGTTTAGTGGCATCTCGCCCTGATCAAGCTACCCTTTTCTTGGTTTAGTGGCATCTCACCCTGATCGAGCTATCCTTTCCCTGGTCTAGTGGCACTCCGCCCTGATCACGCTACCTTCCCTTGGTCCAGTGGCATCCCGCCCTGATCGAGCTACCTTTTCCTTAGTTTAGTGGCATTCCACTCTAACCGAGCTACCCTTTCCTTGGTCCAGTGACATTCCGCCCTAACCGAGCTATCCTTTCCTTGGTCCAGTGGCATTCCGCCCTGATCGAGCTACCTTTTCCTTGGTTTAGTGGCACTCCGCCCTAACCGAGCTACCCTCCTCCTTGGTTTAGTGGCACTCCGCCCTAACCGAGCTACTCTTCTCCTTGGTTTAGTGGCACTCCGCCCTAACCGAGCTACCATTTCCTTGGTTTAGTGGCACTTCACCCTAACCAAGCTACCTTCCGTGGTTTAGTGGCACTCCGCCCTAACCGAGCTACCCTTCTCCTTGGTTTAAGTGGCACTCCGCCCTAACCGAGCCTTCTCCTTGGTTTAGTGGCACTCCACCCTAGCCGAGCTACCTTTCCTTGGTCCAATGGCATTCCGCCCTGACCGAGCTACCCTTCCCCTTGGTCCAGTGGCATTTCGCCCTAATCGAGCTACCTTTTCCTTGGTCTAGTGGCATTTTTCCCTGATCAAGCTTCCAAAGGATACGTCGCACCGCCATTACGAGCCTTAAGTTCGGACTGGCACAAAAGCCCTTCCTTGCGTTAGCATTATCTCCGTGCTAACAAATAAACCCGTGTCGGCCGAAGATTTTGTGCCCTAGCTGGCATTCTCACATTGTTGCCACTACGAGCCATCTGCTGTCGACCACGAGTTGAACATCACACTTCGACCTGCCACCCTATACATATCAAAAAAAAAGAAAAGAAAGAAAAGAAAATGGGGTTAAAAATAGAGATACCCCGCCAGACTTGCTCCTATATTAGGACAAGTGTAAAAATGGCTATAACCCAGCTGTGGCAAAAACCCGAAGGGGCACTGTAGGCAAAATCGGGTACCCCGCCACATGAAAACCCGAAAGGGCGCGCGGGCAAAAGCAAGAGGGGGCTGGCTCCGGCGAAAACCCGAAAGGGCGCTTGAGCCAGTAAAGTGGTAATTTCCAAATTCCTCTCCTATTCTCCACCCAATGAAACTCCGAAAGGGACAACCATCAAAGTCCCACCGGAAATCCTTTAACAAACCCACATTCGACCCTCGTCATCATCGACGAGATCGATCGATCTCTACCCTTATCTTGGACCTTACGTCCCTGTTGATAATCCCATCTTTGCTTCGGCATGTGACCCATGTTGATGAATAAACCCATGGTCGACCCTCGTCATCATCGGTGAGATCGGTCTATCTCTACCCTTAACTGGGACTTTCCGTCCCCGTTAATAACCCTACCTTTGCCTCGGCATGTGCCCCATGCCGATGAATAAACCCACATTCGACCCTCGTCATCATTGGCGAGATCAGTCGATCTTTACCCCTAACTCGGATCTTACATCCTTATTAATAGACCATATCCTTTGCTTCGACATCTAGCCAGTGTCGACAGACCGAAGCAGGGTCCAATCCTTGTCATCATCGACAAGGCCAGTCAATATTTTCGCGGTCCAATTCTTCTGCATCCCGAATTCAAGAAAAAAGAAAGCAAGAAAAGAAAATTAGGTTAAAAATAGAGATACCCCGCCAGACTTGTTCCTATATCAGGACAAGTGCAAAAATGGCTATAACCCAGCTGTGGCGAAAACCCGAAGGGGCGCTGCAGGCAAAATTGGGTACCCCGCCGCGTGAAAACCCGAAAGGGCGCGCGGGCAAAAGCAAGAGGGGGCTGGCCTAGGCGAAAACCCGAAAGGGCGCTTAGGTCAGTAATGTGAATAAAAAAAATTGAATGATGAATAGTGATGATTCATTCTCTGTCCGGAAGCCCCCTTACGAAGTCGACGGGGAACTTTCATCCGATATCCCGCCTATATACATCTATTGTCTACCCTTTTCGACCCTTGTCACCATCGGTAAGATCGGTCGCTACCCTATCCGGTTTTTGTCACCATCGGCAAGACCGTCTACCCTTTTCGACCCTTGTCACCATCGGCAAGATCGGTCGCTACCCTATCCGGTTTTTGTCACCATCGGCAAGACCGTCTACCCTTTTCGACCCTTGTCACCATCGGCAAGATCAGTCGCTACCCTATCCGATTTTTATCACCATCGGCAATACCATCTACCCTCTTTGACCCTTGTCACCATCGACAAGATCGGTCGCTACCCTATCCAGTTTTTGTCACCATCGACAAGACCGTCTACCCTTTTCAACCCTTGTCACCATCGACAAGATCGGTTGCTACCCTATCCGATTTTTGTCACCATCGGCAAGACCGTCTACCCTTTTTGACCCTTGTCACCATCGGCAAGATCGGTCGCTACCCTATTCGGTTTTTGTCACCATCGGCAAGACCGTCTACCCTCTTCGACCCTTGTCACCATTGGCAAGATCGATCGCTACTCTACCCGATTTTTGTCACCATCGGCAAGACCGTCTACCCTTTTCGACCCTTGTCACTATCGGCAAGATCGGTCGCTACCCTAGTCCGATTCTTGTCATCATCTTCAAGACCGTCTACCCTTTTTCGACCTTCGTCATCATCGATAGGACCGGTCGCTACCCATTCTCGGGTCTTGCCATCCTCGGCAGGACCGCTTACCCGTCAGTTTTGATATACCCTCTTGAGTCCCCCGGACTCTCGGCTGGCATAGGCCGTTGTTCGTCTCGAGAAAAGTCACGGCGCGATGGAGCGAACACCTCACCCCTTTGCTGAAGGCGTGAGCGCTCTCCTGCCCTAGTGACTCATACACTCGGATTAGAAACAACGGGCGAATGGAAGAGAAAAGAATAATGACAAGATGGAGTCTTCATTCAAAAAGTACGATGGAGATTTTCCATTACTATGAAGTAAAAGGTACATGTTACACGGGCCATCCCCCGGAGTACATGAAGTGCGTCAAAAAGGGAGCAAATAAAGAGAAAAAAGACTACGGCAGAGGGCGTCGGAAGATGTCCTCCAGCGCAAGAATACCTAGGGAAGGATGGCGGGTCAATTCTTGCAATCGGAACTCGGTGGCCTCCAGCTCAGATAGCTTCTCCTCGAGGGGAGTAGCTTGTCCCTCGGCCATCTCTGCTTCCTCCACCCTCTGGACTCCCAGACGGTCTACTTCTTCAAGTTCTGCCTCTACCCTTGAAAGTTCAGCCTGTAATGCCGCCATCTGGGCCGTCAAGAAGCTTCGGCGCTGTAAAGAGGCATTGGCTTCATCCCTCATCCTCGCCGCAGTCTCTTGCAGAGAAATAAGAGCTGCTCGGCTTTCAGCCCGCTCCAATGATATGGCCGCTAGCTGGTCAGCTGCTTCCTGGCCTAGAAATTCCCTCCTGTTTACATACTTCAGGAGCAGGATCACCCGTGGAGTCCAGTCGTCCATGGGACAACCAAAGGCCAACAGCGATCGGGAAAGATGCTCTATCAAGCCCCTCAGCTGAACATAAGTTAAATCCCTGCTAGCCGTGACGGTCTGCTGGAGGGTCCCCAGAAACTGCCACACAAAGTCACTTAAAGATTGAAGACCAAGTGGCGACGTCTCGGGCAGTTCAAATTCCACTCTGCTATCCACGGCAGCCCAGATATCATCGGCCGTCCCGGAAGATGACGATGGCATGAGCTGTAGTCCACTGCTGTGAGGAACAAGTCTGGCACGCTCTTTACTGGCATTAATGGCTTCTGTGTGATTAATAAGATAAGGAGACGGCTGACTGGACTGACTGACTGGTAATCTATAGTTTTGTGGAGTCTTTAATAGAATCGACTCATATTTCTCCACCTTCTGCTCTACCACAAGTCAAAAAAGGGATCGACCCTCGTCCATTTACTGCATCTGCTGGGGGACGAAGATTCCAACAGCCGACCGACAGAGCTCGGCTGGCCTATATCCCTCCTGCTGGAGGTCGACAATCACCCCCCGTCCTACATCAAGAACGGGGTCGAGAAGAGATGACCTGCCTTGTCATAAATTATTTCCGAGGCTTAGGCAACCCCTCACTCGGACAGCAGCGACTGATGCAGATAGTCGCCACTGCGGAAGATTACTGCCCGTCGGCGGCAGATGAAGGAGATATGGGAGATAAAATTATGGTGTCGTCAGTTGACGACAACGGATATAATGACGGCTTCGAGGTCGAAGCCGATGAAGCCTTCCCCGAGCGGGAAGAAAGAAGAAGAGTTTCTATGTTCGAAAGGCTGACCTTTCCGCAGCAAGCCAGAAGGAGGGTCTATCAATGAAAGAGAAGGGTGCAGGTTTTCACCTGCAACATGGCTGGTATATCTAACCTATATGGGCAGCTTCTTGAAGACCCCCAAGAATTGGCTCAATTGGCCGCACGGCCGGGGCCAACTACCCGCAGAACAGAAGCAGCAAGAGAGCTTCTGATGATGGTTAAAGGGAAACAGCCCCAGGTCTATCCCCACTGGGATGACAAGGCCCCCGTCTTGACCGCTAATGTGGTGACGGCGGAAGAAGATAACGACGTCCTCCTCGACATCCTGCCTGATGGTACGTGCGGAGAGATAGAATTATGGTGTCGTCAGTCGACGACAATGGATATAATGACGGCTTCGAGATCGAAGCCGATGAAGGCTTCCCCGAGCAGGAAGAAAGAAGAAGAGTTTCTGTGTTCGAAAGGCTGACCTTTCCGCAGCAAGCCAGAAGGAGGGTCTATCAACGAAAGAGAAGGGTGCAGGTTTTCACCTGCAACATGGCTGGTATAACTAACCTATATGGGGAGCTTCTTGAAGACCCCCAAGAATTGGCTCAATTGGCCACACGGCCGGGGCCAACTACCCACAGAACAGAAGCAGCAAGAGAGCTTCTGATGATGGTTAAAGGGAAATGGCCCCAGGTCTATCCCCACTTGGATGACAAGGCCCCCGTCTTGACTGCTAATGTGGTGACGGCGGAAGAAGAAGACAACGTCCTCCTCGACATCCTGCCTGAGGGTACGTCCGAGGAGACAACAGAGGGTATCCCCACCACTATAGACCCATCAGTTCTGATGCTACTACAAAAATATCAACGAGAGATAGACTCTTTGAAGAAGCAGCTGATGGAAAAGACTGAACATTCAGCGGCTTCTAAACCACCCGAAGTCCAGGGTGAGTCATCTCGGGGAGCGGCTCGTCGTGACGACCCTCCACCGCTCTATACACTATCCCAGCCGTCAGAGCCAAGCCTGGCAACGGCACAATAGCGGCCACCACAGCCTCAGCCGCTGCTACCTCCGGTGCTCCCTCAGGTGCACCCGACACCCCCACTGCTGCATCCTCCACAGGCGACCACCCTAGTCACCCCATACTTGCAGCCGACGCACTTCTATCCAGAACCGGTTGACCCCACGGTCGTGAACCGGATGATGGTGGAGAGGATGATCGAGCTGAATCTCGTAGAAAAAAGTGAAGGCGACTACGTCGCATTTGATGCCTATCGGGTGCCCTACCAGCAACACCATGCAGCTAAACGACCTCCCCCGGGGGTCAACAAGCCGCCTAAGTTTGACAAATTCAACGGGAAAACGTCCCCTAAAGAGCATATTGCATATTACATGACCGTTATGGGTGATCTGGCCACCGACGAGTCATATTTGCTGAAGTTCTTCGGGTCCTCGCTGACAGGGCTCGCATTTGAATGGTACTCTAGCCTCTCAGCCGGGTCAATCAGTGATTGGTCGGATATGCAGAGAAAGATCAGAGAAAGATTCCATGTCACAGAGAGGGAGGTCACAATGGCCGAACTCTACTCAACAAAACAAAGGGCAGATGAGACAGCCCTTGATTACATCAAGAGGTGGAGGAACCTCGGAATGAGATGCAAGCAGCCCCCGCATCAGGAGGACGTGGTACAAATATGCAAACAAAACCTCAGGAGGGAGGTCCTGGAGAAGATGATTGGAATGGAAATACGGTCGTTCGACCGGCTGAATAATGTGGTGGCCGAAGTGGAGGCTTTCCTAGCCAAGCCTGTCCCAGCGTCAGCTGCCAGCACAGCCCAGAAAGGCAAGGCTGCGGAACGGCGCCCCACACCTAAAGAAGCGAATGCGCTTGATATCAAGGCGTTCGAACAGCAGAAGGAGAAAGGCAAGAAGGCGGCTCCCCCGCAACCTGCGAAAGCTCTAGATGATAAAGAAGGTCCTTCGCTCAGGGACAAAATGAAGAAAGCCTATTCCTTTCCAAAAGACAAGACCCGAGTCCTACTCGACTGGGTAACAGAATACATCATGGTCACCCTGCCTGAGCCGAGGAGGCCGGAGGACCTGAAAAGAAAGGATAGTCCAAGATTCTGCCCCTACCACCAGATGTTGGGACATCCAATCGAAGACTGTTATGTTTTCAAAGACATCATCGAAGGAATGGTAAAGAAGAATGAAATAGAGCTGGGAGAGTACAAAGTAGACCCTCCTCAGCCACATGAAGCTCCTCCCAGGAGAGCAGCAGGCAACATCGTCTCCCTCTACACGGCATTACCTGAGGAGATCTCTGAAGCAAGCACACGGAGCACCTACAAAATCCATTTCCTGGAGCCCGTGAAAGAACAGCAGGGGTGGCAGCAGATCCCTGTAAAGCACAAGTAGAAGAGGGCACCTCACCCGAAAGAGGGGGCACATATCCGTGGCGTTACACCCCGGCCTGCTCCGCCAGTGGTAGCACCCGTATGGGTCACTCCACCTACAGCCATCAGAATACATACACCTAACAAGAGGAGACAGACTCCGCTGCCAGTAATCAAGGAAAGCAATCCTGGGGTCCTTCGACTACAGCACCTGATTGAAGGGCTAGATGAATATGTGCAGCCCGAATTGAAACCTCTGCTGGTACGGGACCACGTCCCATGGCAAGAGCTAGAACAACTCTCACTCAAACAGGTGGAGGAAGCTGAAGCAACACCCCCTGAAGAGGGCAGCCTGTTCTAGGGGCAGGCACCCGTAAAAACCAAAAAGAAGAGAAAGCAAAAGAATAAGAAAAGAAAGGCCATTGGGGCCAATAAAGCACAGGTTGTCTCCTGCAATACCCTAACAGCACTCTTCAACCTACCCGGAGAAGAGGAAGCAGAAGAAATTTGCTTCACACCCCATGCTGGGGAGGCAAACCCGAGGCCGCAACTGCTGCACATGCCACTCGGTCGGGCCGAAAATGGGAGCACCAGCCACCACCCAACCACAACATCATGTTCAGAGGGGAGCAACCCTACAAGATACCTCCGTCGGAAGTCAAGGGAGTCCAAATCCCTCCTCCGTCAGGCCTATACAACAAAAGTGGGGGCAAGGCAGTCCCTTCATTCCTTGAATTTATGAAGATGCCAAAGGGGAAACAGCCCTGTCAAAAGGCTAACCCTACACCCGGGGCCATTCACCCGCAGCCAGCGCAATCTACTGAGGATGCAAATGCAGATGGAGCATGCCCTACAGCAACTAATAAAGAAGACCCGACAGCCGGTGCCAGCCAAGAGGATGCCGAGTCTGAGGAAGATGAAGTAGGTCCGTCTGGACCCACAAATCAAAACCTCCTCAAGCCCAGATGGGCTGAAGAGATGAAGCTCTCCAATGTCCAGGCTGGGAGCCGAATAATGAAGTTGCTCAAGAAGCTCCCCGTTCGATTTACGATCTGGGAAATTCTCTCTTTGAGTGAAGAAACTCGACAGGCGATCATCACTGCTCTGCAGACGCCTGCTCATTTTGAAGCCTGCATAGCCGAAGCTGTACCAGAAGCCAGTATGACCTTCTCTCCGGAAGACATGCTATTGCCTACTGCCAGCCCCAACAGGCCGCTATATATGAAAGGGCACCTGAATGGAAGGGAGCTGAACAGAATACTGGTTGATCCCGGTGCAGCAGTCAACATCCTACCATACAGAATATACGAGAGGCACCACTTTAATGTGCATCTCGAGAAAGTCAGGGATATGCATATCGCTGGCTTCAACAAAAAATGTGAAGTATCTATGCGAGTGGCAGAATTTACGCTGACCTTGGCAGATTTCACTACAATAGTGCAGTTTCATCTCAATGACTCTCGCACCTCCTACAAGGTGCTGCTCGGCCGCCCATGGCTGCATGAGAATATGGTGGTGCCCTCCACGCTCCACCAATGCATCAAATACAGCCTCCAAGGGAAGGAGGAGAGGATATTTGCTGATCTCCACCCGTTCGAGGTATTTGAATGGCACTTGGCAAACGCCAACCTATATACGGGGCCTCCCCGGAAGGTTTCTGAAGCTAAAGCCCCCATAGGGGCCTCGAAGAATAGATCGGGTGACGGTTGGTATCCACCACCGCCACGCAGATATGTCAAGCCGAAGGTGGTCTCCCACATCACAGCTTCTGGAGACGTCGGCAGGGTAACACCCCCAGCATTATACCCCAAAGCTAAGGAAGTGCAGGTCAATCGACAGCACGCCCGCATCGGAGTCCCGGCCGGCCTCACCAATCCAGTCCTCGGCCTCAACGACCCCACTGTCGAACCTTTCAAAGCTTGGGAGGTGACACAAGAAGATGGGCCCAGTAGCTTGTTCTATACAACTGAGGAGCATCCTACTCGGGAAGACACAGACTGTAGCCTCCCCGAAGATCTAAGCAACCCGCGGGTTCCTGTCCAAGGCCTGGCATTTGCAACTAATCGGATGGCGAAGATGTTTCAGAAGCAACACATTCCTCCCGATCAGTCTCAAAAGCGCAAAGAAGCTTTCCAGAAGATGTGGTATCCCACAAATCTGGATAAGGAAATGAGACGTGTCTCTCAACATCCAGGGTTGGGCTTTACCCTGGAGGAATATTATTACAGTGGGCGGTACGAGGTGGATACTATCTCCGCCTTCTATCCTACTGAAGATAGCCCTCTGGGGGCAACCTTTGATGAGTATCCGATGGAAGCCGAATATCTTGAACTGGCTCGGTCTGGGAATCAAGAAGTAGAAACCTCGGCCCCTTGCCGATGCTGGGAGCAAGTTCATCCTGAAGAAGCGGCCCTTCAAGCCGAATTTGATACAGCTAGCAGCAGCGAAGCCGAAGACATTCAAGAAGCAGGAGTCTCTCCCTCCACAGGGGTCCTACTAATGATGACTTCAACACCCTTTCTGTCAATCAGGGAAGCCTTGGTCGACTCCAATCAAGGGGAACTAGCTGCCAAGAAAGAAAAAGCCACTTCTACGGAAGATACAACTGCCCCAGAAGGCGAGACCTCCTCAACTTCTGCTACAAAATCGGGATGCTGTCCAAGCCCGGCAATAAACAACTACCAGCCTGTCATGGTTGCAACCCCATCTACAAACACTGAAGCTACTCTCTCACCCTCAAGAGCTGCAACGACGATGGATTGGCTAATAGAACGATCCACCCAGCCGCTAGCATAAGAAATAAAGAAGCCTCAAGAAGCTCTGGCGGTGTCTGACGAGGAAGTCGGAGTGCTCGACCCTCAAGATGGTATTCCAGACTTCGTTGACCTCCAACTGGCACCTCCGGAGATAGAAGACGGAGGCCAGGCCACAATCGATGAACTAATAGAAGTCAACCTGGGAAATGAGGAGGACCCTAGGCCTACCTTCCTCAGCGCCCAACTATCCCTAGAAGAACGGGAGCTGTACATCCAGCTGCTGCTAGAATACCGGGATTGCTTCGCCTGGACTTACAAAGAGATGCCAGGTCTAAGCCCCGCTGTCTCACAACATGAGCTAACAATCAGCCCTGAGGCCGAGCCAGTGAAGCAACCACCGCGGTGCATGAGGCCAAAGCTCATCACCCAAATTTGTGCTGAACTCGACAAGCTCATTGACGTGGGATTTGTTGAAGAAAACCAGTACACTACATGGCTGGCGAATATCGTCCCCGTGAAGAAGAAGAATGGACAGATCCGGATATGTGTCGACTTCCGAGATTTAAATAAATCCTGCCCCAAGGATGACTTTCCGGTGCCAATAAACGAAGTCATGATTAATGCTACAACCGGCCATGAGGCCCTATCATTCATGGATGGATCATCTGGCTACAATCAGATTTGGATTGCGGAGCATGACCGAGTCCATACTGTTAGGGTGCTAGGCCCGGATACAGAGGGGGGGGGTGAATGTATCCCTCTATGAATAATGGCCAAATAAAAACTTGGATGCTAGAGATAGACACAGAATAGAACCAATTCGATTCAACTCAAATACAAACACTTGGAGCGCGCCTATTCAAGCATCTAGCGGAAGCAAAGCAAACAATCAGATCACTGCACAAGAGATTTTTAGGTGGTTTGATCCTCCAGACCTACATCCACCCCTCACTCCCAACCGGAGTGAGGCTTCACTAGCAAACGCTAGAACCAAGCAGACTCAGTCTGCAAACAGTTGCTGCCACACAGCTTGACCAGGAGAACAGCCTCCCCTCTTTCTCCCAACCGGAGGGACACCCAAGTGACTCCCAGCCACTTGGAAACTAGAGGTCACAGACCTCTCTTCCTCCAGACCAGGAGGGACCCGACCTCAGTCCAGAGGATCGGAAGTACAAAGGTAATCAGAAAACAAAGGAAAACAATAAACGAAAATAACACAGCAATCAGAAGGCTGTAAAGATGAAAACACAGATGTGGCTCTCAACGGAGCTGACTGGCCTGGATCTGATCCACGGTCCAGTAGGAACTAGTCTTCAGATGAAGCTTTTTATTCCTCTTCTCTTCTCTCTCACTTTCTTATTCTCTTAACCCTCACGAGCTCTCTAACTCTCTCTTACTCTTCTTCTCCTTCTGCTCTTCTTCTCTTTCTTTTCTTCTTCTTTCGCAGGCTCTCTCTCTATCTCTTCTCTGGATCGAATCCTCTCTGCTGCACTCAGACTGGATGTATAGACTTTGCTCCTTTTCTTTTGATCTTCGATCCACCTTCTTTAGTGGAAGAAGGCTCATATATATAGCAGCAGCAGTAGCAGCTCCTGGGCGCGTGGCTTCCACGTTTTCCCGCCCAAGGAATTTGCCAGAACCGAGGCAGCTTCATCCACGTGTCAGCATCTGCATACCTCGTCCTCCTGGGATCACGAGCCAGGTCATCAATCTCGGTAAGAATCCCTGTCAGAGATAGCATCGGATAAGTCATCAGTTTAAGTCCAAACACCTTATACAAACTCTGTGAATGCAAAGCATTGTATAGACTTTGAAATCAATCTAGCAAGTGTATAGACTTGATGATGCAGCGAGCATGCAATGTACAGACTCTACGTTGCAGGCAGACAGCAATGTACAAACTCTCCAATGTATGGACTTCAAATATGTGAAGCTATGCGATGTGCATACTTTGAAGAACAGCAAGTGAGTAAGTGTGTACAATGAGAGAGTGTATAGACTTGAAGACTTTAGCAGATAAAGCAAAAGCAATGTATATACTTGTGAGGACGAATGCATTAACAGAACGGGAGAGTGTGTAGACTTAGGCCTTCTGTTCAAGACAAAGACCAATGTACAGACTACATGCTGTACAGACTTGATGTTGATCAAAAGACTTTTGGACATCAGCCCAAGGCGTCAACGCTTCCAACGTGCAGCGTCGCCTCAGCTCCTCAAACGAGATGCTCACGCCCTTAGCAGCTGGCCAATGCGTCAATGCATCCAGTGTCAGTGTCGACGCAGTGAACAAGGCAGGTGATGAACAATGCATGCACTAGCTTTACTAATGTGTAGACTTCATGAGATGCAATGCAAACTCTGTACAGACTTTACTCAATGTATGGACTTCACATAAGAAGCCAACGGCTGTACATACTTAGTCAACCTTCAACTCACTGCGATGTACAGACCCTGAGGGACAACAGCCAATGTATGGACTTGCTCAGCTCAAGGCCAGTGTATGGACTTGATGAGACACTCATGAGTGTGTAGACTTAGAGTGAAGCATATAGTGTAACACTGCAACAGACTGTATAGACTTTGGTAAAAGCATGAGACGTACCCTAAGACGATGAAGTCTGTATAGACTTTACTGTGAATGGATGCTCAGTGAGACGCAAGTTGAGACGATGCAGTGTACAAACTTAATGTAATTAATGCAGACGTTGAACAATAGAATGTGCAGACTTTGCCATGAGACGCTGAACAAGACACTCCAATGAATAGACTTGCTGGATGCACTGTAGACAATGTATAGACCTTGGAGGCTAACAAGCGTCCTCAGTGTACAGACTTGGGCTGTACAGACTTTGACTCAAATGTGCATATGAGACGCTGAATGAGACAATTCACTGTATAGACTTAGCCTAAGACAATGCATGAGACGGACGATGTATAAACTTGCGTTACTGTAGCAATGTATATACTTCATGAACAGACGATGTACCTACTTGGAGTTGATGCATGCTGTGCAATGTACATACTTTGAAATCATGCAGGCTGATGTGCAGACTTCAGTTGAAACAATGTAGCTACAGTGCAATGTACATACTTCATGCAATGCAAAGCAGACCAAAGTACAGACTTCCTAAATGCTTCAAGACCATGCACATCAAATGTCTAGACTTCACGAGGTGAACGGCTGTACATACTTCCTATGTAAAGACAGCCGCTGTACAGACTTTGTTGAAGTGTGAAGGAGTTGAGTGTATAGGCTTCGCGATGTGAAGACTTTGTCAAAGATAGCAGGCCGATGTACAGACTTGAGCGAGTCATGGTCTATATAGACTTGAAGATCATTCAATGACCAATGTATAGACTTTCCAATGGAAAGGCTGTACAGACTTGAAACAATGGAGGACAGTGAGTGTATAGACTTTGAAGTGCAACGTAGGTAAAACTTCCAATGTTCAGACTTCAAAGATGAACATAGGTAAAGAACCCAATGTGCAGACTTGGAAGTGCAACGTAGGAACAGATGCCAATGTACAAACTTTCACAAGTAACGATGTACGGACTTGCACAGTTCCGGCTGAAGAATGTATAGACTTTACCTATTGAGTGTGGTTGTACAGACTTGGAGAGTTGAACCCAATGTACAAGCTTGTTGATATCAAACCGATGTACAGACTTGCAATAAAGCTTGCAGAAGGTGATGTATATACTTGCCTAAGATGCAGCATGAGACGCTGGCTGAGACGGACGATGTACAGACTTTAAATGCACTAAGACGCTGAACAAGACGGACTGATGTACAGACTTCTAAGTGCTGATGAACTATGTATGGACTTGGCTTGAGATGCTCCATGAGACGGTGCAGGATGTATAGACTTGCATGAGACGCTCAGCAATGTATAGCCTTTGAAATGCTTGAAGAGGATGTACATACTTCAAGAGATGCAGCATGCCAATGTATAGACTTCATGAAGAAACACATGATGCAATGTGTTGACTTGGTGACACATGCAGACAGATGAGTGTACAGACTATGCCAGCAAGCTACACGATGTGTAGACTTAGAAGTGCCTGTAGCTGTGCAATGTGCAACCAGTGTATAGACTTGTCGTGCCTACACAGGGCGTTGTACACACTTGCTGCCTGATGCAAATGTGCAGACTCTATAAATGCATATGAATGCTTTATGCAGCAGATTGAACAATCTGAATTTCAAATGCAATGACTCACAATGTAAGCAGATAAACTGACTGAACATATGAAAGACTGAATGAACATTTGAAAGACAGACTGAATATAAGAATGACTGAATAAAGAATGACTGAATAAAAACATGGTGACTCACAGTGAATAACTCACATTAAAACCAATCATCACAAACCCCTAAAGCCAATCATCAAAACCACAAGTCACAGGGGCCAGGGGCACAACAATCTCCCCCTTTTTGATGATGGCAACAATACACAGTGAGTCATTCTGATGATGTAATACATTCTTATGAAAGTCATTCTGATGACTCAAACTATTCTCCCCCTTTGACTTCATCAAAAAGAAAATAGTTTGAGAAGTGAAAGCAAAACAGCATGCAATGATTGAATAAAATTCTCCCCCTTTGGCAAAAATCTCCCCCTTTGATACCAACATGCAAGAGCTCCCCCTAAAAATATGAATGCAAGAACACAATGCTCCCCCTTTAAGAGTTTTTATGCAGCATGATGCATAGAACATGGAAGCTCCCCCTCAATAAGTGGAATCTTATGAGATGGATAACAAGGAGAGGTTCAGGTCAATGAATCAATGATATTGATCAGAAGAGTTTCAAGTAGCAGATTTTCAAAGAAGCTCCAATCTCAATAACTTCAGTCAGATTTTCAGAGAGATAGCAATCTCATAAATCCAAAACATAAGTTCTCAAAGTCTTCTATTATAAGGGCTTATGAATGAGCTTTATTGAACAGCATGGTTTAAACTTGATGTATGCAGAGTTTATCAATAAAATTCTGTATTGATATCTAAAACCATGGTTTAATAAGGATGAATCAAGCCCTCATATTTATCTTGATAAAACTCCCTTTCTCTTACACAATCAAATTTATTGACTTCTTTCGGAATTACATGCATCAGTATTGAAATCAAGCAATTATGAAGTCATATGATTTTGTCTAGGGTTGTAGCAATTTGATTTTAGCATCAATATTCCGATATTTCGATTTGTTCAACAATTTTCTTGCTACAAATTTTACGAGCACTCTAGTTCAGTCCACACATTGTAACTAGAGGATATACCTTGATTAGAGGCCAATATCCCTAAGCCCTTAGTGTGACTAACTATCATGCTTTATGTGAACAGAGTTAGCATTTACACATCATGACACACTACAAATCATTTTTTAATGAGTGAGTTGTATTTCTCAGTGTGCATGCCATTGCTTTGCCTGATTTTCAATGAATTTTATGCAGAGTTAACTAAGGCACCTCATGACACAGTCCTTTGGACTTGTGTTTCTCAGTGACCAATGTCATTACTCTGACAGATATAACCCTTCAGACATTTCAGAGACATTCATTTGCTTCAAATCAATAATAGTTTCATGTACTTAACCAATTAAAGTTATGTATTCAAGAGTGCAGATTTCAGAAATTTTTCACAAGACACAGCATGAAACAAGTGGTTAAGGTTTATTAAACATGCTTCAGATATTTTAAAGAGATTTTAAAGCCAAACTCATTGAGTACATTAAACTTAAACCACATGAGTTATTTCAGACATTCATAAAACTGTATAATAGAAGATTTCTAGTTCAAAATTTTTAGATTTATGATCGAGATAGCCCATTCAAATCTTCATGAAGGATTGATGGAATTCTGAACCCAAATGATACCAATTGATAGGAGGAATACCAATTGTTAATAGAGATTGTGAAGCTCAAAGTTTTCAGAATATTATTAAGGTTTGTCAACAAAATCAGTAAGAGAGGATATGCAATGAGTTCTGACACATGTATGCATTTGACAACCTATATGCAATGCATTGACTCCCCCTCACAATATGCTTCAAACTCTCTTTTTGGCATTTTCAATATAAGGAAATACAATGCACTATATGTATGCAGGGACATGCAAAGACTCACATTGAATGCTATGCAAGGATATGTAACTAACTCCCCCTGAAAACATGCAATGTTTGCACTGAAAACTGAATATAAGATACCAAATGATTCATGCACATTCAGACTGCCCTATCAAGCAAAATGACCCATGGTACTAGGCGGAGCACTTGGTCTAAAAGACCAGCTCTCACATAGTAAGGACCTCCGGACAGATTTCCCTGCCTTTTGGTAGCTTACCATTTGATATACCATAGAGGTCATGAATAACAAGGTAAAATCAACAGTCCTATATGCAGTTCAGGTTTTCAATGAATTATGTAACAGATAGTTTTCAAACAGCATTCAAATGCAGTTCAGGTTTTTCAATGTACTATACATGCAAATCACATATATGCACTTCAGATGAGTAGAGTTCAGAGGCATCAATTCAGACAATGCAGATGAAGAATGATTATGCAAAAATAGATTTACCTTGCTATGCATTAAAACTAAAAACAAGAAGAGCATGAAGTTTACCTGAAAAGTTCAGTATCGGGTTTTCTTCTTGAGTGCCTTGGATCATTATCCCCTTTTATTCCAGTCCCAAGGCACACCTGCATAGCAATGTTATTTTGCACATATAGGCACCAAAGAAGTCTTGGGTCCTGACCTGACAGTATTACTCCTAGCAGGTTTTCTCAACAATTTTCATGCATGAAGTTCATCAGATTTCATCAAATAGCAATTAAACATTGAGTGACCAATTTATCCACAGCAATGGCATGAATTAGCAGATTTCAAATTCCTCTTATGCACATTTCTGTTGTCATGAAGTTCATTGGCAGAGAGAGAGTTCTGTTTACTATAATGATAGTAAGATGCACCAGATTTCGGATTTAATCTATGCACATTCTTGTTAGCATGAAATCCATGTGTATATGCATGAGATTTTCTGTTAACAGAATAAGAATTCTGTTTACCAAAACCAGTTTGGTTTTGATATCCTGCCAGCCAACAGGTTGCAGCCCTGTGGCCTGGCTTCCCACAGTGATAGCATGCAGGAGACTTTCCAATGGCAGGTTTAGAATTTACTTTTCTACCCTGAGCATGCCAACAGTGGGCTGCTATGTGGTCCATCTTGCCACAGTGAAAGCATGAATTAGAACTTTTCTTACCAGCATTCAGCCAGCATTCAAATTTCTTATGACCCAATTTTCCACAATTAAAGCATGTCATATGCTGGTTTATTGGAACAGACTTGTTTTTGTTAAGAGCATGATCGTTTGCATGAAATTTATTCTTATCACTAGCAAACCAGCATTGTGAAATTTTGTGTCCTAGTTTACCCCAATGAAAACACTCAACTTTCCTTTTCTGAGATGAAAGATTTTTATCATGATATCTCCTAGCATTCTTATTGTCCTTCTCCATCAACTTATACTCATGCATCAGATGTCCAGCTTTCTGACAGTAATGACATATAATCTTCTTTCTAGATGCATGTGAGTGTGTGTGAGGACTGTGATCAGCAAACACTGATGAACCCTTTTCATTTATTTTCTGATTTACAGTCCTTTTCTGATTTTTATCCTATTTTCCTATTTTCTTAGCCTTGTACTGACTTGGAGATGAAGTAGAAAGCTTTTCCTGTTCAGAGGTTTTAATGAAAACAGTTTTCAGCTTGGATCCATCAACATTTTTCAACTTTTCAGTTTGTTTCTGATTCTTCTGAACATTTGGTTGTTTATTTTCTGAGGTGGTGGCTACATCAGATGCTTTGATAAAGGATGTCGTCAGCTTGTTTTCAAAAGCCTTTTCATTGACATTGTTGTAGCCTAACCCTTCCCTTTGAGTATTGACCTTAACTCCTAACAACCTGTCCAGATTTTCTTCTCCACTTACAAACTTTGACAGAGAGTTCTTTGAGTCTTAGATTTCATTTTCTAAAGAGGTGATTTGTAACTCATAACTGGCAATCTCTTGCTCACTGCAATTCATAGCTTCATTCAAAACTTTGTTAGTAGTTTTATATTTCTCAATTTCATTTTTCAGATTGCTCAGTTTATCAGAATCTTCATCACAAATACTTTTTCCTCTTTCCAAAGCTAGAAGTCTCTCTGACATAGTGGAGTTCAGCATTTTCAATTTCTCATTTTCTTGCTTAAGTTTGTCATTCTGAATTAACTCATTTATCAAGGTCTGATCTTCTGAGTTAGTTTCAAGTTTTCTTCCAGCCTTGAATTCCTTCAAATCTTTTTCCTTCTTTTCAATGTTTTTCTGTAATTCCACATTCACAGATTTGATGGCTTCAAGTTTTTCAGCAAGCAAGTTTTTCTCCTGCTCAAGTTTCTCAATTTTTTTATCATTTTTATTAGCAGATGTTCTCAGAGAATCATTTTCAGATTTCAGCTTGTTTAAATATGAGTTTACACTTTCAAAGTTTTTCAGTAATTTTTCATACTGGTCATGATAGTTAACAAGAGTCTGATTATCATTATCTGAGTTGAATTTTTCTTTGAGTTCAGATATCACATTTATATGATCTTGATTTGCAGCTTTCAATAATGAAACTTGTTTCTTCAATATTTGAAAATCAAACATACATGCATCATGAATATTTTTCAATTCAACACAATTTCTACAAGGAGAGCTTGAACTATCTAAACCAGTACCCTTCTTCAATTTTTTATACTGTTTTCTTAACAGTTCATGAGATTCAAATAATTCAGCATATGCATTCTCCCAATCTTCTAGAGAAAAATTCTCAAAGAGATTTACCTCATCATCATCATCTTCTTCAGTTTGATTGCTGCCTTGATCGTTGCCACTTTGATTTCTTCTATTGGCCATCATGCAGCTTGTTTGATTTCTTTTCCCGGCTCTCTTCATCATCTCTAACATATCTCTTGCAGATCTGCAATCAAGGAAACATGAGTGAAAGGCTTTGTCAGTGGCTGCTTTCATCAGATTTATAGTTGTCTGATTCTCCTCATACATTGATTCGTGACTATCAGTCCATTTGGACCTTTTCTTTGGTAATTCATGAGGACCATGTGAAATCACTTTCCACAGGTCTGGATCAACATAATTAACATAACTACGTAAAGCACTGTGCCACTGGTTGAAATCAGAACCACTAAAGACGGGTAGACAAGCCATTGAAACAGATAGCAGATAGATTCAATGCAACAAGAATATTGATGCACTAAAACAAATTAGCACCTAAGACTGCAAGATCGATCTGCAGGTCGCTGGACCTTGAATGCAGACACCCTCTCTGATACCAACTGTTAGGGTGCTAGGCCCGGATACAGAGGGGGGGTGAATGTATCCCTCTATGAATAATGGCCAAATAAAAACTTGGATGCTAGAGATAGACACAGAACAGAACCAATTCGATTCAACTCAAATACAAACACTTGGAGCGCGCCTATTCAAGCATCTAGCAGAAGCAAAGCAAACAATCAGATCACTGCACAAGAGATTTTTAGGTGGTTCGGTCCTCCAGACCTACATCCACCCCTCACTCCCAACCGGAGTGAGGCTTCACTAGCAAACGCTAGAACCAAGCAGACTCAGTCTACAAACAGTTGCTGCCACACAGCTTGACCAGGAGAGCAGCCTCCCCTCTTCCTCCCAACCGGAGGGACACCCAAGTGACTCCCAGCCACTTGGAAACTAGAGGTCGCAGACCTCTCTTCCTCCAGACCAGGAGGGACCCGACCTCAGTCCAGAGGATCGGAAGTACAAAGGTAATCAGAAAACAAAGGAAAACAATAAACGAAAATAACACAGCAATCAGAAGGCTGTAAAGATGAAAACACAGATGTGGCTCTCAACGGAGCTGACTGGTCTAGATCTGATCCACGGTTCAGTAGGAACTAGTCTTCAGATGAAACTTCTTCTTCCTCTTCTCTTCTCTCTCACTTTCTTATTCTCTTAACCCTCACGAACTCTCTAACTCTCTCTTACTCTTCTTCTCCTTCTGCTCTTCTTCTCTTTCTTTTCTTCTTCTTTCGCAGTCTCTCTCTCTATCTCTTCTCTTCTCTGGATCGAATCCTCTCTGCTGCACTCAAACTGGATGTATAGACTTTGCTCCTTTTCTTTTGATCTTCGATCCACCTTCTTTAGTGGAAGAAGGCTCATATATATAGCAGCAGCAGCAGCAGCTCCTGGGCGCGTGGCTTCCACATTTTCCCGCCCAAGGAATTCGCCAGAACCGAGGCAACTTCATCCACGTGTCAACATCTGCATACCTCGTCCTCCTGGGATCACGAGCCAGGTCATCAATCTCGGTAAGAATCCCTGTCAGAGATAGCATCGGATAAGTCATCAGTTTAAGTCCAAACACCCTGTATAGACTCTGTGAATGCAAAGCATTGTATAGACTTTGAAATCAATCTAGCAAGTGTATAGACTTGATGATGCAGCGAGCATGCAATGTACAGACTCTACGTTGCAGGCAGACAGCAATGTACAAACTCTCCAATGTATGGACTTCAAATATGTGAAGCTATGCGATGTGCATACTTTGAAGAACAGCAAGTGAGTAAGTGTGTACAATGAGAGAGTGTATAGACTTGAAGACTTTAGCAGATAAAGCAAAAGCAATGTATATACTTGTGAGGACGAATGCATTAACAGAACGGGAGAGTGTGTAGACTTAGGCCTTCTGTTCAAGACAAAGACCAATGTACAGACTACATGCTGTACAGACTTGATGTTGATCAAAAGACTTTTGGACATCAGCCCAAGGCGTCAACGCTTCCAACGTGCAGCGTCGCCTCAGCTCCTCAAACGAGATGCTCACGCCCTTAACAACTGGCCAATGCGTCAATGCATCCAGTGTCAGTGTCGACGCAGTGAACAAGGCAAGTGATGAACAATGCATGCACTAGCTTTACTAATGTGTAGACTTCATGAGATGCAATGCAAACTCTGTACAGACTTTACTCAATGTATGGACTTCACATAAGAAGCCAACGGCTGTACATACTTAGTCAACCTTCAACTCACTGCGATGTACAGACCCTGAGGGACAACAGCCAATGTATGGACTTGCTCAGCTCAAGGCCAGTGTATGGACTTGATGAGACACTCATGAGTGTGTAGACTTAGAGTGAAGCATATAGTGTAACACTGCAACAGACTGTATAGACTTTGGTAAAAGCATGAGACGTACCCTAAGACGATGAAGTCTGTATAGACTTTACTGTGAATGGATGCTCAGTGAGACGCAAGTTGAGACGATGCAGTGTACAAACTTCATGTAATGCATGCAGACGTTGAACAATAGAATTTGCAGACTTTGCCATGAGACGCTGAACAAGACACTCCAATGAATAGACTTGCTGGATGCACTGTAGATAATGTATAGACCTTGAAGGCTAACAAGCGTCCTCAGTGTACAGACTTGGGCTGTACAGACTTTGACTCAAATGTGCATATGAGACGCTGAATGAGACAATTCACTGTATAGACTTAGCCTAAGACAATGCATGAGACGGACGATGTATAAACTTGCGTTACTGCAGCAATGTATATACTTCATGAACAGACGATGTACCTACTTGGAGTTGATGCATGCTGTGCAATGTACATACTTTGAAATCATGCAGGCTGATGTGCAGACTTCAGTTGAAACAATGTAGCTACAGTGCAATGTACATACTTCATGCAATGCAAAGCAGACCAAAGTACAGACTTCCTAAATGCTTCAAGACCATGCACATCAAATGTCTAGACTTCACGAGGTGAACGGCTGTACATACTTCCTATGTGAAGACAGCCACTGTACAGACTTTGTTGAAGTGTGAAGGAGTTGAATGTATAGGCTTCGCGATGTGAAGACTTTGTCAAAGATAGCAGGCCGATGTACAGACTTGAGCGAGTCAAGGTCTGTATAGAGTTGAAGATCATTCAACGACCAATGTATAGACTTTCCAATGGAAAGGCTGTACAGACTTGAAACAATGGAGGACAGTGAGTGTATAGACTTTGAAGTGCAACGTAGGTAAAACTTCCAATGTTCAGACTTCAAAGATGAACGTAGGTAAAGAACCCAATGTGCAGACTTGGAAGTGCAACGTAGGAATAGATGCCAATGTACAAACTTTGGCAAGTAACGATGTACAGACTTGCACAGTTCCAGCTGAAGAATGTATAGACTTTACCTATTGAGTGTGGCTGTACAGACTTGGAGAGTTGAACCCAATGTACAGACTTGTTGATATCAAACCGATGTACAGACTTGCAATAAAGCTTACAGAAGGCGATGTATATACTTGCCTAAGATGCAGCATGAGACGCTGGCTGAGACGGACGTTGTACAGACTTTAAATGCACTAAGACGCTGAACAAGACGGACCGATGTAGAGACTTCTAAGTGCTGATGAACTATGTATGGACTTGGCTTGAGATGCTGCATGAGACGGTGCAGGATGTATAGACTTGCATGAGACGCTCAGCAATGTATAGCCTTTGAAATGCTTGAAGAGGATGTACATACTTCAAAAGGTGCAGCATGCCAATGTATAGACTTCATGAAGAAACACATGATGCAATGTGTGGACTTGGTGACACATGCAGACAGATGAGTGTACAGACTATGCCAGCAAGCTACACGATGTGTAGACTTAGAAGTGTCTGCAGCTGTGCAATGTGCAACCAGTGTATAGACTTGTCGTGCCTACACAGGGCGTTGTACACACTTGCTGCCTGACGCAAATGTGCAGACTCTATAAATGCATATGAATACTTTATGCAGCAGATTGAACAATCTGAATTTCAAATGCAATGACTCACAATGTAAGCAGATAAACTGACTGAACATATGAAAGACTGAATGAACATTTGAAAGACAGACTGAATATAAGAATGACTGAATAAAGAATGACTGAATAAAAATATGGTGACTCACAGTGAATAACTCACATTAAAACCAATCATCACAAAACCCTAAAGCCAATCATCAAAACCACAAGCCACAGGGGCCAGGGGCACAACACATATTGCTTTCCGAACCCCTAAAAGCATTTATCATTACAAGAGAATGCCGTTCGGATTGAAGAATGCTGGCGCAACCTATCAGCGTGCGATGACCAAAATCTTTTACGAGTTGCTCTACCATAAGGTCGAATGCTACACAGATGACCTGGTGGTCAAAACCAAAAGAAAAGAAGATCATCTGCAAGACCTCCGGATTATTTTTCAGAGGCTGAGGCAGCATGAGCTGAAGATGAACCCTATGAAATGCGCGTTCGGAGTGTCGAGTGGAAAATTCCTGGGTTTCATCGTCTGATATCGGGGAATCGAGATAGACTCCGCAAAGATCAAAGCAATTCAGGAGTTACCTCTACCAAGGAACATCTCCGAGCTGAGATCACTACAGGGCCGTTTAGCTTATATCCGGCGGTTCATTTCCAATTTGTCAGGGTGATGTCAGCCTTTTCACAAGTTGATGATGAAAGAGGTTCCCTTTTATTGGGATGAAGATTGCCAGGTAGCCTTTGACAAGCTAAAAGACTACCTGAAAACTCCTCCAGTGCTGGGCGCATCGGTGAAAGGACGACCATTGATACTGTATATAGCAGCTACACATAATTCTCTGGGGGCAATGCTGGCCCAAAATAATGAAGAAGGGAAAGAGCAAGCCCTCTATTACCTCAGTCGGAGACTGGTCAGAACTGAAGAGAAATATACTTATATTGAGAAGATCTGTCTGGCGCTGGTCTTCGCCGTTAAGAAGCTCCGACACTATATGTTGTCGCATGAAATCAGCTTGGTGTCCAAAGAGGATCCCCTGAAGTACATCATGTCTCAACCGACACTCAAAGGCTGCCTGGGCAAATGGGCGGTAATCCTTATGGAGTTTGATATCTCCTACGTGCCGCGCAAGGCTGTCAAGGGCCAAGCTATTGCAGACTTCTTCACTGAGCACCTAGTGCCTGGGGATTGCCCGTTGGAGCCGGAGCTTCTTGAAGATGAAACCCTAGAAGCCGTTCAAGTACAACCCGCCTTATGGTAGCTATACTTTGATGGCGCTTCCAGAATTGACGCCTCTGCCACTGGATCAGCCAGAGTCAGGGCAGGAGCAGGCATAGTCCTGAAATCCCCAGAAGGAGAAGTGGTGCATACATCCAGTTCCATAAACAAGCAATGCACAAATAATGAAGCGGAATATGAAGCCCTGATAATTGGGTTGCAAATCACTCTATCCATGGGAATTCAGATGCTGGAAGCATTCGGAGACTCCATGCTAGTCATAAAACAGCTGGAAGGAGAGTTTGATGTGCGAAAGCAAGAGCTCCTCCCCTATCACCAGTTGGCAACTCGCCTGATGTCAAGATTTTACTTCATCAGCATCAAGCACATCAATCGAGGCCGGAATGCTCAGGCAGATGCCCTCGCTAAGCTGGCCAGTTCATTGGCAGTCCTGCCAAACACAAGCCTGAATATAACAGTGATCAACCGCCGACAGGTCCCCAACGTAACAGAGGTCCTGGCCGACGAACAAGAGATGGAAGTAGCAGTCATCGAAGGGGTTCAGCAGCCCGATTGGCGGGAGCATCTCCTACGCTGGTTTCAACACCAGCAACTTCCAAAAGAAAAGGAACAGAGAATGAAGCTCCTGAGGATTAAGGATTCTTATGAGATGCGAAGCGGGACCTTGTTCCGTGTTATGGCAGATGCCCGAAGGAAAGTCCTACTCCGTTCCTTGTCTTCAGTAGAAGCGGGACAGGTGATGCAGGAGGTCCATGCAGGATCAGTTGGAGCACACCAGGCTGGCTCGAAGATGAAAATTGAGATAAAGAAACTGGGTTACTATTGGCCCACTATATTTGATGATTGCTGCAGGTTTGCCAAAGCTTGTCAGAAGTGTCAAGAACACGCTAATGTGGCAAGGAGACCTCCAGTGCCATTGCATCCCACCCTACCAAGCTGGCCGTTTGCTCAGTGGGGCACGGACGTAGTAGGGCCGCTACCAGCATCTTCATCAGGGTGCAGATACATCTTAGCAGCTACAGACTACTTCTCCAGATGGGAGGAGGCAATAGCACTAAGAGATGTGACGGGAGAACTAGTTGCAAGGTTCTTCCGGCAGAATGTAATATTTCGGTTTGGGATCCCCAGCCGAATCATCTCTGATAATGGCAGTCATTTTAGGAAGCAGAAGGTTTATCGGCTGGCCGAAAAATACAAAATCGAATGGAGGACATCGTCCCCCTACAACCCTCAGGCCAATGGACTCGCAGAAGCCTTTAATAAGACATTATGTACATTGCTGGCAAAGACTGTCAAGTCTAATAAAAAAGATTGGGAAGAAAGGATGTACGAAGCACTTTGGGCCTATCGTACTGTCTACAAGACCCCAAACGGCTGTTCACCTTTCTCCCTCGTCTATGGGTCAGAAGCTGTAGTGCCCATTGAACTTGAAGTTCCTTCATTGCGAGTTGCCATCCAGCACGGACTAGTCAGTGGTGAGCAGTCCAATACAGAAAGAAGATTGGAGGAGCTCGCCGAGCTCGAAGGAAAACGCCTCCGGGCACAGCAAAACATCCAACTCTACCAAGCTTGCATGGCCCGTGCTTTTGACAAGCTAGTCAAGGGTTGAGAATTCAAGAAAGGAGACCTGGTAATGGTCAAAAGAAAAGAAGTGATGGCCTCCAACCCCAAAGGGAAGCTGGTCGAAAACTGGGTCGGGCCGTATATCGTCCGCCGAGTATATGAAGGGGGTGCCTACGTCCTTGTAGACCACAAAGGAGTCATTCAGTTCTCCCCCCTCAACGGAAAACACATTAAGCTGTATCATGCAGCGCAGCTGACATGTCCCGAGTGATCGGTCGGAGCTAACTTTTCCTTGGTTAGTGGCACTCCGCCCTAATCAAGTTACCTCCTCCTTGGTTTAGTGGCACTCCGCCCTGATCGAGCTACTCTTCTCTTTGGTTTAGTGGCACTCCGCCCTAACTGAGCTACCTTTTTCTTGGTTTAGTGGCATCTCGCCCTGATCAAGCTACCTTTTTCTTGGTTTAGTGGCATCTCGCCCTGATCAAGCTACCTTCCCTTGGTCTAGTGGCATTCTGCCCTAATCGAGCTACTCTTCTCCTTGGTTTAGTGGCACTCCGCCCTAACCAAGCTACCCTCTCCTTTGTTTAGTGGCACTCCCCCCTAAACAAGCTAACCCTTTCCTTGGTTAGTGGCACTCCGCCCTGATCGAGCTACCTCTCCTTGGTTTAGTGGCACTCCGCCCTAACCGAGCTACTCTTCTCCTTGGTTTAGTGGCATCTCGCCCTGATCAAGCTACCCTTTTCTTGGTTTAGTTGCATCTCACCCTGATCGAGCTATCCTTTCTCTGGTCTAGTGGCACTCCGCCCTGATCAAGCTACCTTCCCTTGGTCTAATGGCATTCTGCCCTGATCGAGCTACTCTTCTCCTTGGTTTATTGGCACTCCGCCCTAACCGAGCTACCCTCTCCTTTGTTTAGTGACACTCCGCCCTAAACAAGCTAACCCTTTCCTTGGTTAGTGGCACTCCGCCCTGATCGAGCTACCTCTCCTTGGTTTAGTGGCACTCCGCCCTAACCGAGCTACTCTTCTCCTTGGTTTAGTGGCATCTCGCCCTGATCAAGCTACCCTTTTCTT
Organism: Amorphophallus konjac; assembly: GCA_022559845.1. Taxonomy (NCBI): domain Eukaryota; kingdom Viridiplantae; phylum Streptophyta; class Magnoliopsida; order Alismatales; family Araceae; genus Amorphophallus; species Amorphophallus konjac. Next base: position 373,243,606 of record CM040121.1, read on the forward strand.
GGTTTAGTGGCATCTCGCCCTGATCGAGCTATCCTTTCCCTGGTCTAGTGGCACTCCGCCTTGATCAAGCTACCTCTCCTTGGTTTAGTGGCACTCCGCCCTAACCGAGCTACTCTTCTCCTTAGTTTAGTGGCATCTCGCCCTGATCAAGCTACCCTTTTCTTGGTTTAGTGGCATCTCGCCCTGATCAAGCTATCCTTTCCCTAGTCTAGTGGCACTCCGCCCTGATCAAGCTACCTTCCCTTGGTCCAGTGGCATCCCGCCCTGATCGAGCTACCTTTTCCTTTGTTTAGGGGCATTCGCTCTAACCGAGCTACCCTTTCCTTGGTCCAGTGGCATTCCGCCCTAACCGAGCTATCCTTTCCTTGGTCCAGTGGCATTCCACCCTGATCGAGCTACCTTTTCTGATGAGGGCATCTCACGACACTCCCTCTAGCTTTGGTCGTCTACACACTCTTGATATGGATTGATCATGGTCTCCACTTGTTATCTTCATTTTCCCAGGTTCATTTTATGTATTTTCCTTTTATTGAGTCCTATCTTATGTATTTTCCTTTATTGAGTCATGTGGTTCTAGTCCATTTCCCTTATTTTGCTTAATTGGGCCTTATTTCCTTAGTTATGGGCCCATAGGATTGAGTCTAGGTTATGCTCGGTCTTTTGTCCTATTGTCAGGGACATTTTGGTCATGTAAAGAGTGGTTGCCTATATATAGGCCCCATCTCTCCACTTGTACTCACTTTTTGGATATTGAAAAAAACCACTTCCTTTTACCTCTTAAATCTCTCTCTCTTACTCTCTTTCCCTCACTCTCTCTCTCACTCTCTCTCTCTCCCAAGGGGAGTTCGCCCCCACCCTCTCCCCTCTTCCCCCCCCCCCCCTCACTTACTCCAACCCCCAACCACCTCCACTACCTCACTCACCTCCATTAAGACCCTCCACTTCCCCAAGCCCCTCATTTACTCCCCTCTCTTTGTCCCAAAGCAAATCCTCCACCTCCCAACACAATCCACCACTTCCCCACACAAATCCCACCCCTCCCTAGACCCATTTCAAATTTGAACCTTCCCTCCCTTGCCTTGACCGCCCCTCAACCCCCTCCCTTGAACCAAGTTCGCCCCCACCATCTCCCTCTCACCCCTCTCTCTTGTGCACCCTCATCCTCCACCACCTTCACTAGCAGACCATATTCTCTTCAGCCCCACTTCGCCCCCCCCCCCCCACCTCCATCTCCATAGTCTCCAATACCCCTCAAACACCACTCATCTTCCTCCCATAGCCAGTAGAACCACCTTCCACCACTTTCTCTCTTGGCCATTCCCTTCCCCACCACTTCATCTTCCCTTCATTCCCGCCCTGTTTCAGGAAGCAGGATTACAGCACTTGCAGAGGAGGCCACGGTCATCTCTCAATGACTCAGGAGGCGAGGCCTACATTTCTAGATTCGTCTGCAAGTCAGCTTTCAAGGCGAGGTGGTTTCGTCGGCATCCGAGCCCGGTGCTGTCCGCAACCACCATTCTTCTCCGACTGTGCAGAACTTCTCAGACCAGAAGCTAGAGCGGAAGAGATGACTCTCCCACGACGAACCTTGAAGGGAACCAGCCTTCAGGGTCTTCTACAAAGTTCTTCCACCCCCTGTCAGCGTCCAGGAACAGAAGGCGGAATCTCGTTCGGCATCCGACAACCAGAGATACCAATTTTCTACCACAACCACACCGGTCTGCCTCCTCAGTCTGTCCCGATCATCGTCCACTTCTCTGGACATCCAGCTCATCTCCGACATCAGAAGACTTCCCCGTTTCTTTTTCTGCAAAGTAGACTCGTATACGATTCCAACGAGTCCAGCGGTGCCAGATTTGGAGCTCAGGAGCGACCGTGGCCGCTTCTGTAACCTGTTGTTTCAGACTAAGCTCGGCCATAGACCAGAGCTGCATCCATCTTCCAGTCGCCAAAGCAGTCAGCCCCCAGATCAGAACGTCATCCAAAAATTCAAGCCGTACCCCTCTCCGGCTAGCAATCTTTTGGCGCAAGTCTCATCAGATTCTGAGCTCAGTGGATTTATTGGCTGCATCAACATCGACTCTCTATCCAGAATTACAGAAGCTAGACAGAATCGGCGAAGCTCGGAAACTCGGTTTCCTTTGCATCTCTCCCCACCCCGCTTGGCCGGCTGAAGGCCCCTCCCTGCGTGGAGGTAGTTTTGAATGTATTAAGCATAACCCCCACCCCAAGATCACCCCTCCTGCGTGAGGAGTAGTGCTGTACCGTTTGCAATTTCAGGTCAAGCTACATCGCCGCGGCGATCGGGTGCATACCCTCGCCTCCCGGCGCGCCCTCGTCTCCGATCGGGATCGGTGTCTTCACACCAATCAGGTGAGCTTCTGATACTATCCTTAGTAGCCTTATTCCTGCTAGTTTAGTATTGCTTTGATTGCTCGTCGGCGGTGAGAAGAGGGCTCGAACTTGCATGCTAGTTTGTTAGTGTCCACCGCGGACCGTGAGTGAGTGCCACCAAGCCCCCGCCCTGCAGGCCAGCCGCCCACAAATTTGGGTATCCTAGACTCATTTGGGGTCAGCCCTAGCATTGTAAGTCCATTAGAACAATTGGGTCCCGCCCCGGACCTTCATCATTATTTCCCGGACCCACCGGGTGAACGTGTGAATCGAGTGAGCAAAAATCGTCAACGTGAGAATCATTGAGCGCTTATATGCTTGCGGGTCTAAGTCCTAGGGTCATCTCATCATATTTAGTGGTCTTTGGGCTGTGCCACATCAAGTGGTATCAGAGCGGTCATAGGCTTGTCCTTACAAGTCTACTCTTGGGTCACACTAAGTCTTTCTTAGGTGCATTCGCACACCCTTGCATAGCCCACCCAACCTTGCATGACCACCCGTAGTGGAACTCATTATCAAGGCAATCCATCTTCTTCCAATAACACCATGAATCCCAATCCCCAAGGAAATCCCCCTCACAATGAGCATGAGCTTCCCGACCAAAGGAGGTTTCTTGTGGACTACATGACCGAAATTATGGGAAGGCTTGACGGTATTACGGCCCGGCTTGAACAACTTGAGGAAAATAGACCTTTTCCAAGGGAAGGAGATAGGAGAGATCCCCCTCCACATGTGGAGCCAGCCATAGGAGGACTCAATCTTGACCCCCCTCCCGAACCGGAAAGGGACCCACCCCCTAGAAGGAATGAGAGGCCTCCCCGGGACAACCCGGATGACCAACTAATGAGACTTGTGAAAGTCGATGCTCCCACTTTTGATGGATCTCATCATCCGAGCATCTACTTAGATTGGGAGGCAGCCATGGATCAATATTTTGATTGGTACCCAATGACCGAGGATAGGAAAGTCCGACTTGCAAAGATGCAATTGATGGGGCATCAAAGGTGATTTCCATACACGGGTGAAGTGTATTTGTGAGTTATGGCTTGTATGAGATTGTAATTGTGTATTTTCTTTCTTTTGGGCTCCTTGTAAGGCTTATATCAAGCCAATGGGCCATTTGTTATGTCAAGTCCAAGGTTAGATTGCCATTAGTAGAGTCCATTAGAAAGCCTAGTTCATATTGGACCAAATGCTACCCTTATGGACCATATTAGTCATTTATGGCCCAATTGGGCCACTCCCTCTCATGGACCACCAAGACTTGGAAGGCCCAAGTCTAGCATGATCTAATGGGAGGCTCTTGGCCCATGAATGGCTTTGGCCCATGGAAGGGGGCGCAAGGTTCTTTGGCCTTATTAGGCTTGGTGGCTTGGTTGGTGTGTATTAGGTGGTGTTTGAATAGCTTTAGTCCAAGGTTGAATAAGCATGGTCAAATTAGATTAAACTAATGTATTAAATGTGTGATTCACATTGTATCCCAGCCCTTCAATCCTAACCCCTAGATCCAAGGGTTGAGGTTGAGTTTGGTTGGCATCCTATATAAGGTTGTATTTTTCATATTGAATGAATTAATGAAGAGAAAATAGGCATTTGCCCCCAAGTGAGATTTGCACCCCTCCCCTCTCTCTCCCTGGTTCCTCCACCTCCAGCCCCCTTTCTAGAGTGTAATCCCTTCCCCCTTGATCCCCTCCAGCATCTGAAGCAGCTCCGGTGATCGCCGCCGCCATCGTCTCGCCGCCGACGCGTCGTCGCCAACGGTTTTGGTGTTCTGTCCACTCAGGATAGACCATTCTTCTCTGAATTCCTGCTATCACTCCCTTCGTCTTCTGAAGCTCAAAATTTCAGGGTTGGTTCCCCTCTAGAACCCTTATCCCCACAAAAACAATCACGTCAAAATTCATCCTTTAGCTATTTTTTGATTTTCGTCCAAGTCCAAGTTCCAGATCTGTCCTGGTTCTGTTTACTGTTCACCAGCTCTGAGTTTACCCCATTCGAACCATCTTTTGAATTCTTTTGGGTCGCCCAAATTTACTGGGATCTCTGTCCACATCCCTCTACCACCAGGAATTTTCTTAATTTTTGGTTCACTCTCTAGATATTTTTCAAATTTCTTCCAAGTTTCCAAGAACAGTCTGCCCACAGTTTCCCAGATCTGACCCAGGTCTAGTAAAAAAATCCCAGAAAGTCCATTTATTCTCCAATCAAAAAACCAAAAATAGTCCCGGATTCCTCTCTCAGAGACCTTCAACTTTTCTGAAGAAATTATTTCAAGATTCGGAGGTCTTCTGCCCGGTCAACGTCGATCTTCAGAGAAGTCAGAACCTGCCCCTGCAGTTCTGGCCAGATTCCAGCAAGCTTGTAAAATACATGATCAGAAATACAGATCTGATTATTTTTTTTGAAGAACCTTACGTCGAAGTATTCTGAGTCAGCTTTCCAACGGCGCTAACCTCGTCGCATTCCGACGACGGGGCTGATCGCAGCAGCAGTTTTCTCCGAGTCGCGCGCCTGCAAACAGAATATTCAGATTCGTGGCCGAGTTCCCCGCGAGCGTCGTCCGAGGGCCGCCCGGCGTCCGGCGGTTGTTCCAGCAGCTCGCCATCCCAGGGGAACGCTTTCCAGGTGTCTCCACAACAGAGGAGTCGTCAGGCCCCACACGACCCCTCCGGTCAATACGTGGGCCCCCACTAGCACGAGTACGCGTGAAGCCGAAGCATTGCCCGAAACCGCCCGTCAACCCGAACTTGGTCCTCCCGGGCCCACTTGTGTCGCCCTTTACCTCCCTGCGTGGAGTGGGCTTAATTGCATTGCTGTAACCATAATGTATTAAGTTCCCGGGGGTACGAGCTTTGGCCGGGTGCCGTCTTCGCCACGCCGAGAGCGTGGAGGTATCGCCTTCACCCTTACACTTGGCATTAGCTTAATTCTTTATATGCTTTATATGCCGCTGCTAGAGAGCATGTGTAGGGATACCTAGCTCGCCTTCAATTTATAATATCACTGCTGCGAGAGAGAGCGAAGCCGTCCCGTGACCCGATCCGGGCGCAAAAGAGAGCCGACCACCCTAGCTCATTGTCGGTTTCTCAACCGCGCACATCCGACGCTTCCCTCGTTAAGGGACGATCGCGAGCTTGTCGTGTCCGTGGTCCCGTCCCGCATCAGCAATTAACCAAACTTGCCAAGACTCATTGGATGAATGTTGAAGCCTTAAGGATAGTTAGGAGGGAAGTTCCAATCACCATATGGGGGGCCATGAAAGACCAACTCAAAGTCAAATATGTCCCACCCTCCTACCATCAAAACCTCCTAGATGAATGGCAAGCCTTGACTCAAGAAGGAAAGACCGTTATGGAATATATTGAAAAGTTTGACTACTACCTCCTCAAATGTGGAGTCCAAGAGGACCCCTCCGTCACACTCTCCCGCTTTAGGATTGGGCTTCAATTCCATATCAAAAAGGAACTATTCATGCGTCAAGTAACAACTTTAGAGCAAGCCTACCAAGTAGCTCGGGATGCCGAGAAATTCTCTCGGTACACGCGAATGGTTCCCCCTCGGGGAATGGACCGTAGAACCATGGCACCTCGGGCCAACCCCCCACCACCCCAAAGAGGTCTCCTTCCTACACCCATGTGAACTCCTCCCACACGGGTCACCACTCCTAATGCCAATCCACCATTCCGCCCCGCAAGTGGGCCCCTAAACACAACTCCCAATAGGCCCAATTTGACACCCACTCTCCCTCACACTAAGGTGACCCCAAACCATCAAAGTGGGCAGCAATGCTTTAGGTGTTATGGGTATGGACACTTTGCCAATCAATGCCCCACCAAGGGAGCATCAAACTTACTCATAGAGGAGACCAACCGCCAACCCCAAGCTGAATTTGAAGGAGAGATTGAGGTATATGAACCCTCTCTTGAATGGGAGGAGGAGTATGAGAACCACTACATAGAGAGCAACCAAGAACAACCTCCTCCACCCACCGAATCCCACCTCGGGGTGGTTAGATGCACCCTCACTCAAAACCAAGAGCATGATTGGAGAAGAAACACCATATTCCACACCTACATAAGAATAGGGAGCCATATTACAAAGGTCATATTGGACAATGGAAGTAGTGTGAATGTGGTGTCACCCGACACCGTTAAACTTTTGGGCCTTACCACCTCCCCACATCCCCACCCATATAGGGTAGCATGGATTAATACCACCTCCATGCCCGTTAGTGCCCGTTGCCTTGTCCCAATTACATTCCAATCCTATCAAGGCCAAGTGTGGTGTGATATCCTTCCAATGGAAGTTGGGAGTATCCTTTTAGGACGGCCTTGGATCTACGATGTAGATGCCACCTTCTTAGGAAGAACCAACGCTTGCATCTTCATTCATGAGGGGAAGAAGATCCAACTCAACCCATCTCCACCCCGCACTCTACCTAAGAAGGCCTCTCCCTCCCTTGAGGGACCCACTACCTTTCCCCCCATCCCAACACCAACAAACCCCACCCCATCAAGTCCTAGTCCTAGTAACATCAAAGAGCCTCCTAGGAGCCTACACCTTGTCACTAGGAAAGAGTTTGAGGAAGAAGTCAACCAAGGGGATCAAGTATGTGCCATTGTCATTTGTCTAGGGGAATCCACCCCAACCGATCCACACCCCCTAGAAATTCATCAACTCCTTAAGGACTTCCATGATGTATTTCCCGAGGAGCTTCCGGACAAACTACCACCTATGAGAGATGTGCAACATGCCATCGACCTCGTGCCCGGGGCTACCTTGCCCAACCTCCCACACTACCGACTCAACCCCACCGAGCATGCCGAGCTTCGGAGGCAAATTGAAGAACTCATCAAGAAGGGCTTCCTCCGAATTAGCAAAAGCCCTTGTGCCGTCCCGGCTCTTCTTACACCCAAAAAGGATGGGACTTGGCGCATGTGTGTAGATAGCCGAGCCGTCAACAAGATAATGGTCAAATATAGGTTCCCCATCCCTCGGCTTGATGACATGCTAGACATGCTAGCGGGACCACCATCTTCTCCAAAATTGATCTCAAAAGTGGCTACCACCAAGTCCGCATTAGGCCCGGGGACGAGTGGAAAACCGCCTTTAAAACTAAGGACGGTCTCTATGAATGGCTTGTTATGCCTTTCGGCCTTTCTAATGCACCAAGTACCTTCATGCGTCTCATGACCGAGGTCCTCCGGCCCTTCATTGGCATCTTTCTAGTTGTCTACTTTGATGACATCCTCATATATAGCCAATCCAAGGAAGCCCACCTCGATCACCTCAAATAAGTGTGCACCATCCTTAGGAAAGAGAGTCTCTTTGCCAATCCCGGGAAGTGTCATTTCTTGACCAATCAACTAGCCTTCCTAGGATTTATTGTCTCATCCCAAGGAGTATCCATGGACCCCGAAAAGGTCCAAGCTATTCTTGAGTGGCCCGAGCCCAAAACCATTCATGACGCCCGAAGCTTCCATGGCCTAGCCACCTTCTGTAGGAGATTCATCCGGGGGTTTAGCACTATCACCACTCCTATCACGGATTGCCTCAAGAAAGGCACATTTGCTTGGACTAGGGCAGCCTCCAAAGCCTTCCTAGAGCTTAAAGAGAAAATGACCCAAGCCCCGGTCCTTTGCCTACCCAACTTTTCAAAGGTCTTTGAGGTCACATGTGATGCTTCCGGGGTAGGGATTAGAGGTATCCTTAGCCAAGAGGGTCACCCGGTAGCCTACTTTAGTGAAAAACTTTGTGAGGCTAGGATGATATACTCCACATATGACAAAGAGCTTTATGCCGTGGTTCAATCCCTCCGGCACTGGAGGCACTATCTCCTACCCAAAGAATTTGTGATCTTCTCGGACCATGAGGCTTTGAAATATCTCAACACTCAACAAAAGCTCAATGCCCGCCATGCCCGATGGGTAGAATACATTCAAGCCTACACCTTTGTCCTCAAGTATAAGATGGGTAGTGAGAACCGCGCCGCCGATGCACTAAGTAGGCGGGTAGCCTTACTCTCCACCGTCCAAGTGGAGGTAACCGGATTTGAGAGAATCAAAGGGGAATACCCACATTGCCCCGACTTTGGGACTCACTACAACACCCTTTCCACCCAGCCACTCAAGGAGTATAAGGGGTTCATACTTCAAGATGGATATCTGTTCAAAGGGGATAGGCTTTGCATACCTAGGACTTCACTTAGGGACTTCCTAGTTTGGGAGTTACATAGTGGTGGCCTAGCTGGTCACTTTGGGGTCCACAAAACCATAGAGTTGGTTGAGAGGCAATTCCACTGGCCCAGTCTCAAGAAGGATGCGGCCCACATTGTGGGACAATGCCGCATATGTGCATCCGCCAAGCAAGTAAGACAAAACACCGGGCTTTACACACCACTACCCATACCCGACCAACCATGGGAGGATTTGAGCTTGGATTTCATTCTTGGCCTACCAAAGACCTTGCGCAAACATGATTCCATCTTTGTAGTGGTTGACAGGTTCTCAAAGATGGCCCACTTTATCCCCTGCTCCAAGACCTCTGATGCCTCTAGGATTGCCCGGTTATTCTTTGATGAGGTAGTCCGACTCCATGGGTTACCTAAGACTATTGTGTCCGATAGAGATGTGAAGTTCACTAGTTATTTTTGGAAGACTCTATGGCACTTGATGGGGACCCTCCTCAAATTCTCCACTGCCTATCATCCTCAAACCGATGGCCAAACTGAGGTCGTCAACCGAAGCCTTGGGAACTTGCTCCGATGCCTTGTAGGGGATCACCCTGGGAATTGGGATCTCCTCTTATCTCAAGCCGAGTTTGCGTACAATGATTCTGTCAATAGGTCCATAGGCAAGAGTCCATTTGAGGTAGTACATGGTTTTAGGCCTAGAAAGCCCTCGGATCTCATTCCCCTTCCCCCACATACTAGAGTGTCAGTCTCAGCTGAGTCCTTTGCACAGCATATCAAAGAGTTGCATGATGACATCCGCAAGCATATAGGTAAAAGCAATGAGGCTTACAAAAGACGGGCCGATGCTCACCGGCGCCACTGTGAATTCCAAGTGGGGGACCCGGTGATGGTGAGGACGGAACGGCTCCTTCCCGGGCCTGCCTCCAAGTTGAGGGCACGAGGGTCGGGACCCTTTCGAGTTCTACGATGACTTGGCAGCAATGCTTATGAGCTTGACCTACCAGAGAGCTATGGGGTACACCCTACCTTCAACGTGGCGGACCTGGTACCCTACAAAGGCCCCGCGGTGGAATCTAGTGAGGAGCTTGAGCCTTTACCCCCCCTTATGAGAGACACCCCCGGAGGGACTCCACTTTCTAGCTTGAGGGACCGACAAGAGCAGGTAGAGGCAATACTGGATGAGCAGAGTATCATTACAAGGTACAAGGTGTATCAGCGCTATCTGGTTAGGTGGAAGAACCGTCCCCCGACCGAGGATGCATGGGTGAGACGGGAGGATTTGATGTGCCTGGACCCCGACATGATGGAGCAGTACGACAGTCAGACAGACCCATACTCAATAGGGTCGAGTTCTCCCCACCCCGGGGGATTTGATGAGGGCATCTCACGACACTCCCTCTAGCTTTGGTCGTCTACACACTCTTGATATGGATTGATCATGGTCTCCACTTGTTATCTTCATTTTCCCAGGTTCATTTTATGTATTTTCCTTTTATTGAGTCCTATCTTATGTATTTTCCTTTATTGAGTCATGTGGTTCTAGTCCATTTCCCTTATTTTGCTTAATTGGGCCTTATTTCCTTAGTTACGGGCCCATAGGATTGAGTCTAGGTTATGCTCGGTCTTTTGTCCTATTGTCAGGGACATTTTGGTCATGTAAAGAGTGGTTGCCTATATATAGGCCCCATCTCTCCACTTGTACTCACTTTTTAGATATTGAAAAAAATCACTTCCTTTTACCTCTTAAATCTCTCTCTCTTACTCTCTTTCCCTCACTCTCTCTCTCACTCTCTCTCTCTCCCAAGGGGAGTTCGCCCCCACCCTCTCTCCTCCTCCCCCCCCCTCACTTACTCCAACCCCCAACCACCTCCACTACCTCACCCACCTCCATTAAGACCCTCCACTTCCCCAAGCCCCTCATTTACTCCCCTCTCTTTGTCCCAAAGCAAATCCTCCACCTCCCAACACAATCCACCACTTCCCCACACAAATCCCACCCCTCCCTAGACCCATTTCAAATTTGAACCTTCCCTCCTTGCCTTGACCGCCCCTCAACCCCCTCCCTTGAACCAAGTTCGCCCCCACCATCTCCCTCTCACCCCTCTCTCTTGTGCACCCTCATCCTCCACCACCTTCACTAGCAGAGCATATTCTCTTCAGCCCCACTTCGCCCCCCCCCCCCCCACCTCCATCTCCATAGTCTCCAATACCCCTCAAACACCACTCATCTTCCTCCCATAGCCAGTAGAACCACCTTCCACCACTTTCTCTCTTGGCCATTCCCTTCCCCACCACTTCATCTTCCCTTCATTCCCGCCCTGTTTCAGGAAGCAGGATTACAGCACTTGCAGAGGAGGCCACGGTCATCTCTCAACGACTCAGGAGGCGAGGAATACATTTCTTGATTCTTCTGCAAGTCAGCTTTCAAGGCAAGGCAGTTTCGTCAGCATCCGAGCTCGGTGCTGTCCGCAACCACCATTCTTCTCCGACTGTGCAGAACTTCTCAGATCAGAAGCCAGAGCGGCAGAGAAGACTCTCCCACGACGAACCTTGAAGAACCAGCCTTCAGGGTCTTCTACAAAGTTCTTCCAACCCCTGTCAGCGTCCAGGAACAGAAGACGAATCCCGTTCGGCATCCGACAACCAGAGATACCAATTTTCTACCACAACCACGCCGGTCTGCCTCCTCACAGTCTGTCCCGACCACCATCCACTTCTATGGACATCCAGCTCATCTCCGACATCAGAAGACTTCCCCGTTTGTTTTGCTGCAAAGTAGACTCGTATACAATTCCAACGAGTCCAGCGGTGCCAGATTTGGAGCTCAGGAGTGACCGTGGCCGCTTCTGCAACCTGTTGTTTCAGACTGAGCTCGGCCAGAGACCAGAGCTGCATCCATCTTCCAGTCGCCAGAGCAGTCATCCCCCAGATCTGAACGTCATCCAAAATTTCAAGCCGCACCCCTCTCCGGTTAGCAATCTTTTGGCGCAAGTCTCATCAGATTCTGAGCTCGGTGGATTTATTGGCTGCATCAACATCGACTCCCTATCCAGAATTACAGAAGCTAGACAGAATCGGCGAAGCTCGAAAACTCGGTTTCCTTTGCATCTCTCCCCACCCCGCTTGGCCGGATGAAGGTCCCTCCCTGCGTGGAGGTAGTTTTGAATGTATTAAGCATAACCCCCACCCCAAGATCACCCCTCCTGCGTGAGGAGTAGTGCTGTACCGTTTGCAATTTCAGGTCAAGCTACATCACCGCGGCGATCGGGTGCATACCCTCGCCTCCCGGCGCGCCCTCGTCTCCGATCGGGATCGGTGTCTTCACACCGATCAGGTGAGCTTCTGATACTATCCTTAGTAGCCTTATTCCTGCTAGTTTAGTATTGCTTTGATTGCTCGTCGGCGGTGAGAAGAGGGCTCGAACTTGCATGCTAGTTTGTTAGTGTCCACCGCGGACCGTGAGTGAGTGCCACCAAGCCCCCGCCCTGCGGGCCAGCCGCCCACAAAGTTAGGTATCCTAGACTCATTTGGGGTCAGCCCTAGCATTGTAAGTCCATTAGAACAATTGGGTCCCGCCCCGGACCTTCATTATTATCTCTCGGACCCACCGGGTGAACGTGTGAATCGGGTGAGTAAAAATCGTCAACGTGAGAATCATTGAGCGCTTGTATTCTTGCGGGTCTAAGTCCTAGGGTCATCTGATCATATTTAGTGGTCTTTGGGCTGTGCCACATCATTTTCCTTGGTTTAGTGGCACTCCGCCCTAACCGAGCTACCCTCCTCATTGGTTTAGTGGCACTACGCCCTAACCGAGCTACTCTTCTCCTTGGTTTAGTGGCACTCCACCCTAACTGAGCTACCTTTTCCTTAGTTTAGTGGCACTTCACCCTAACCAAGCTACCTTCCGTGGTTTAGTGGCACTCCGCCCTAACCGAGCAACCCTTCTCCTTGGTTTAAGTGGCACTCCGCCCTAATCGAGCTACCTTTCTCCTTGGTTTAGTGGCACTCCATCCTAGCCGAGCTACCTTTCCTTGGTCCAGTGGCATTCTGCCCTGACCGAGCTACCCTTCCCCTTGGTCTAGTGGCATTTCACCCTAATCGAGCTACCTTTTCCTTGGTCTAGTGGCATTCTGCCCTGATCAAGCTTCCAAAGGATACGTCGCACCGCCATTACGAGCCTTAAGTTCAGACTGGCACAAAAGCCCTTCCTTGCGTTAGCATTATCTCCGCGCTAACAAATAAACCCGTGTCGGCCGAAGATTTTGTGCCCTAGCTGGCATTCTCACATTGTTGCCACTACGATCCATCTGTTGTCGACCAGGAGTTGAACATCACACTTCGACCTGCCACCCTATACATATAAAAAAAAAAAAAAAAGAAAAGAAAATGGGGTTAAAAATAGAGATACCCCGCCAGACTTGCTCCTATGTTAGGACAAGTGCAAAAATGGCTATAACCCAGCTGTGGCGAAAACCCGAAGGGGCGCTGCAGGCAAAATCGGGTACCCCGCCACGTGAAAACCTGAAAGGGCGCGCTGGCAAAAGCAAGAGGGGGCTGGCTCCGGTGAAAACCCGAAAGGGCGCTTGAGCCAGTAAAGTGGTAATTTCCAAATTCCTCTCCTATTCTCCACCCAATGAAACTCCGAAAGGGACAGCCATCAAAGTCCCACCGGAAATCCTTTAACAAACCCACATTCGACCCTCGTCATCATCGGCGAGATCGGTCGATCTCTACCCTTAACTTGGACCTTACGTCCCTATTGATAATCCCATCTTTGCGTCGGCATATGACCCATGTTGATGAATAACCCCATGGTCGACCCTCGTCATCATCGGTGAGATCGGTCTATCTCTACCCTTAACTTGGACTTTCCGTCCCCGTTAATAACCCTACCTTTGCCTCGGCATGTGGCCCATGCCGATGAATAAACCCACGTTCGACCCTCGTCATCATTGGCGAGATCGGTCGATCTTTATCCCTAACTCGGATCTTACATCCTTATTAATAGACCATATCCTTTGCTTCGACATCTAGCCAGTGTCGACAGACCGAAGCAGGGTCCAATCCTTGTCATCATCGACAAGGCCAGTCAATATTTTCACGGTCCAGTTATTCTGCATCCCGAATTCAAGAAAAAAGAAAGAAAGAAAAGAAAATGGGGTTAAAAATAGAGATACCCCGCCAGACTTGTTCCTATATCAGGACAAGTGCAAAAATGGCTATAACCCAGTTGTGGCAAAAACCCGAAGGGGCGCTGCAGGCAAAATCGGGTACCCCGCCGCATGAAAACCCAAAAGGGCGCGCGGGCAAAAGCAAGAGGGGGCTGGCCTCGGTGAAAACCTGAAAGGGCGCTTAGGTCAGTAATGTGAATAAAAAAAAATTGAATGATGAATAGTGATGATTCATTCTCTGTCCGGAAGACCCCTTACGAAGTCGACGGGGAACTTTCATCTGATATCCCGCCTATATACATCTATTGTCTACCCTTTTCGACCCTTGTCACCATCGGCAAGATCGGTCGCTACCCTATCCGGTTTTTGGCACCATCGGCAAGCCCGTCTACCCTTTTCGACCCTTGTCACCATCGGCAAGATCAGTCGCTACCCTATCCGGTTTTTGTCACCATAGGCAAGACCGTCTACCCTTTTCGACCCTTGTCACCATCGGCAAGATCGGTCGCTACCCTAGCCGGTTTTTGTCACCATCGGCAAGACCGTCTACCCTCTTCGACCCTTGTCACCATCTGTAAGATCGGTCGCTACCCTATCCGGTTTTTGTCACCATCGGCAAGATCATCTACCCTTTTCGACCCTTGTCACCATCGGCAAGATCGGTTGCTACCCTATCCGGTTTTTGTCACCATCGGCAAGACCGTCTACCCTTTTCGACCCTTGTCACCATCGACAAGATCGGTCGCTACCCTATCCGATTTTTGTCACCATCGGCAAGACCGTCTACCCTCTTCGACCCTTGTCACCATCGGCAAGATCGGTCGATACTCTACCCAGTTTTTGTCACCATCGGCAAGACCGTCTACCCTTTTTGACCCTTGTCACTATCGGCAAGATCGGTCGCTACCCTAGTCCGGTTCTTGTCATCATCTTCAAGACCGTCTACCCATTTTCGACCTTCGTCATCATCGACAGGACCGGTCGCTACCCATTCTCGGGTCTTGCCATCCTCGGTAGGACCGCTTACCTGCCAGTTTTGATATACCCTCTTGAGTCCCCCGGACTCTCGGCTGGCATAGGCCGTTTTTAGTCTCGAGAAAAGTCACGGCGCGATGGAGCGAACACCTCACCCCTTTGCTGAAGGCGTAAGCGCTCTCCTGCCCTAGTGACTCATACACTCGGATTAGAAACAATGGGCGAATGGAAGAGAAAAGAATAATGACAAGATGGAGTCTTCATTCAAAAAGCGCGATGGAGATTTTCCATTATTATGAAGTAAAAGGTACATGTTACACGGGCCATCCCCCGGAGTACATGAAGTGCGTCAAAAAGGGAGCAAATAAAGAGAAAAAAGACTACGGCAGAGGGCGTCGGAAGATGTCCTCCAGCGTAGGAATACCTAGGGAAGGATGGCGGCGGGTCAGTTCTTGCAATCGGAACTCGGTGGCCTCCAGCTCATATATCTTCTCCTCGAGGGAAGCAGCTTGTCCCTCGGCCATCTCTGCTTCGTCCACCCTCTGGACTCCCAGACGGTCTACTTCTTCAAGTTCTGCCTCTACCCTTGAAAGTTCAGCCTGTAATGCCGCCATCCGGGCCGTCAAGAAGCTTCGACGCTGTAAAGAGGCATTGGCTTCATCCCTCATCCTCGCCGCAGTCTCTTGCAGAGAAATAAGAGCTGCTCGGCTTTCAGCCTGCTCCAATGATATGGCCGCCAGCTGGTCAGCTGCTTCCCGGCCTAGAAATTCCCTCCTGTTTACATACTTCAGGAGTAGGATCACCCGTGGAGTCCAGTCGTCCATGGGACAACCAAAGGCCAACAGCGATCGGGAAAGATGCTCTATCAAGCCCCTCAGCTGAACATAAGTTAAATCCCTGCTAGCCGTTACAGTCTGCTGGAGGGTCCCGAGAAACTGCCACACAAAGTCACTTGAAGATTGAAGACCAAGTGGCGACGTCTCGGGCAGTTCAAATTCCACTCTACTATCCACGGCAGCCCAGATATCATCGGCCGTCCCGGAATATGACGATGGCATGAGATGCAGTCCACTGCTGTGAGGAACAAGCACGCTGGCAGATACGGTGCCCGGAGCCTCAATAACAGCAATCTCTTTTCCTGCACCCTGGGATGGAGGTGCAACAGAAACATCGAGAGCTGAAGACATCTGCTCTTCAATGATCTCTCCGGCTTCTATTTCAGGAAGACCATCCTTTTCCAGAGTTGATTGCTGTGCAGCCTCCATTGGCTGAGAATCCCCAGCTGCCGCCGAACTACCAACTTCCACAAGTGCTCCGGGTCCGACTGGAACCATTGCCGCTGCATAGTCCTTGGGGTATCACAATGCGATAGGCCGCAGGATGGACGGAAGGGTTGCATGGCCGATTCCCAGAGCCGGGAGTGGTATCTGCACCGTCATGGTTGGCAACGCCATCTCAGCCTGCATCAGAAATATATATACATTAAAAAACGAGGCTGGAGGGAAGATAAAGAAGAACAGCAAACACTGACCCTGGGCGGGTCCTTACCTTAGTGGGTACTAAGCGCAAATCTTTAAGAGCAGCTCCCCCGGCACCGGCCTCTTCACTCTCAAGAGATAATGAAGGCTCGGGACCACCCCACGACAACCGGACCGGGCTGAAAGTCAGATAATCACTTTCATAGGCCGAGGACGCCCCGGCGTCATCGATCTCGAGATCAATTAGTGAGAGCTCCTCGTCATTGGAGTCGCCACCATAATCTACCTGCTCAGAGGAAGAGGACCCCTCTGCTCTCTCAGGACGCTCCGCCGTCGGAGCAGGAGCCTCGCCAACAGAAGCATCACCCTCGGCAGGAACTTCCCCGGTGCTCTCCGCACTTGGGGCAACAATAGATGATACCTCAAGAGCAGGTCCGCCCTGCCCCGAGGGGATCGCCTCCTCTACACGCTCCGAACTCGGAAGCAATGACGGTTGTATATCAACTGCAATTTACGGCAAGAAGGGGTCAAGCTAGCTAAAGACATGAAGATTTGCGGTGCTATTGCAACTAAACTATAGATTACCTTCCATCTCCTGCCTGGGTGTTGGAGAGGGCAGATCCCTTTCTTCGGGAGCAGTAGGGACTTCCTCTGCCTCGTCCCTAGCCGCTACATCTACCGTCGCCTCCAGCCCGACGACCGCGGCAACTGTGTCAGCAACCATCAGCATGGGCTAGCCAAGGCAGTCGAAACAAGCTAATGCACTTTGAAGAGAAAAATAGCCTACCTTCAGCCTCTAGCCCTTGTGTGCGGGAAGCTTCAAACTCTTCAAAAGATACAACCGAAGGAAGGACGGTTGCCGATTCCTTCTCTGCAGCCTTCTTTCGACGTGCCCGTGTCACCCGTGTCACCGCTTCTTTTGCCTTTCCGACGGCCTCTCTCAGCTGGGACCGAGTCCTCTTCCTCGAATCCCCAGGAGGCAGTGGCGTCGTGGTCGGGGCAAGCTCAGGAACTTCAAAATAGGTTGGCTTTTGGGCCTTTATGATCAGCTCCCTGAAGTGCTAGGTCTCCTCCGAAGTCAGTCGGACTGCACATGCACGAAGGTGAGAATGACACACCACAATGAAAAGAAGAAGTTGGCCAAAAGGCCTGAAAGAAGAAATGAAACATACTTGCCGGTCCCGTATAGAAGGGGAAGAGAGGCCAATAGAATAGCGACGGTGTTTTGTCCCTCGAAGCCACCTCGCGAATAAGCCAGCACAGATCTCCAATCTTTTCGCTCGGCTCGGCCAGTAGCGCCAGGTCCTCATGACCACGAGATGATAGGATATAATACAGGCTCAGGTGGTCCAGCCCCCACCTGTCTGCATATTTGAATGAGATCTGAAGAGGATGGTCCAGGATGGCTTCACTCGGACTGGCCACTGACAGGCCATGCGACCGAAGGAGTGCAAATAGCGAGGGAGTGTTGTCGTACAAGGCATCCCGCCTGTCTTCCTTGCGAATGAAAGTCCGATAGGGATACAACTTATCCACCTCGGGATGCCAGTCGGCCACAGCCGCGATGGGTTTTTCTACCGGTAAAGGGAGTTGTTGGAGAATCACCCTCTCACTGCTTACCTGGCATAAACCCCGAAGGGTCTTCACATAATCATCCTTGTTGATCGGGGGCAGCTTCGGTTCAACTTTCATCTTGCGGCCTTTCACAATCTTGCGGGCCTCCATATAGGCCCTCACTTCTGTATTGGTCCAAGACTTCAACTTCTTCAAATAAGAGGCTTCAATGTCAAGAACTGGCTCCGGCTGGGAAGCTAAAAACCTGTGCTCCGCCACGGCCCAGCACTCTCTCCGGGAGTTCCTGTAAAATCCCATCCGCGCATTCCACCACTTGACATATTCAGGCGTGATGCGAGGGAAGCGCGCAGGGGCGGGCACCCGAAAAGAAACATCTTCACGACGATGGAAAAAGTCCCACCATATTTGGGCGTCATCATTTGAAACTTTCCCGGCCCTATGCCTATTGGGCAATGCAAATTGTGAAGAGGAATGCGGAATCTGCTGGTCGTAGCCAAAGTTCTGACTGAACCGGAATGGGTAATACGGTTCCAACCACATAATGCTGCTCTTGCGAAATACAAGGACACTAGGCCTGATGGCCAGTGCCCAATCAATCAACTCCGGCTCCAGAATAGGCTTGGTATATTTGGCCTTGGAAATCGGATGGATGTACTCCTCAGTCTCAAACAGCTTGCACTGCCTCGTCCTGTTCGTCAGCGGGCTCGAATGGGCAGCTAAGCTCCAGAAATGAAGAGCCCCAGGCGAATCCATGGGAATACGGGCCAATTTACCCCGAATGGCGTAGAGTTGCTCCGCTAGTAAAGATGGCTCAGCACTCGCAAACTCTATCATACATGGGACCAGAGGAACCGCTTGTAATGCCCGAGGAGCTGCCTCCGGAAACAGGGTGCAGACCCAAGCATTAAAGAAATGTAACGGACCAACCGTCCGAAGGCTTCTGGGGAGACGTGTCTTGTGCAAGTCTCCGAACATCTTGTAAATGAGGCACAAAGCCACCGGGCAAAGGGACAACTTGATGCCCCAAGCCATAAGACAGGCAGGGTAAATGGCCTCCGCCCTAATCACGCTCTCGTCACCTTGAGGAAGAGCGAAAGAACAAAGCCAATAAACCATATATGCAGCACAGTGAGTGACTGCATCAACACCAGTAGGGTTTGGGTTTTCCCCCTACCCTCCTTTCGAAGAAGATGATGAGGCGGCCTGGCGTCGCACCCTCTTCTTCCGCTTCTGGGCCACGGGTGCTATTGGAGGAAAAGCTTCATACTTACTCTTCCCCTGGACGAAATATTGAAGCCAGGCGCCCATCCGCACTCTTCGCTTCTCGCCTGGATTTCGAGCTTCCCTCGTATAGTGCGACGAATGAAAAAGAGTGCGATATGCCTTCATCAGATACCGATAGGCATAGCCCGCCATATACCGACCGTCACCGTCGGTCTGGTCTTTCAACCAGTCAGGCCAGCAAACTTCTTCATACGGTTCCCTGTCAATGGGTAGGCCGCTGAGTTGCGATAGACTCCACAAGTCTAAAGAGGTCTCCCCCTCTGAAGTGTAGAAAGTGTTATATTCGGGGCAAAATACCTCAATCATTCCACAACACAAGCCCCGTGAGATTGGGTACCGGTACCTTGAAGCGTACACGCTGTGATATATGCCAGCCCTGGTCAGAAGAGGAGCGTAATGATGCAGCACGTAGTCTGTGAACTCCACTACTCCGGGCCTGAATGCATGAGCGTCTGTAGCTTTCAGCTCAGCGAACCACCCCACTGATATCTGGTGCTTGAAGCGAACCGCCAAGCAGTCCAGCAAGAACGATTCGTCTCTATATCCCCATCTCAACGGGGCAAGGAATAAACCAAAGATTGGCTTCTCACGATCCACTCTGCCCGCGGAGTCATTCCACCGAGCGGGTACGAACTCGGGAGCTTTAGTCAGCAATCCGTCTGCCGGAGCCAGGTCTTGCAGCCCCAGCACAACGCTCCATTTCCTGACCTTCACAGGGAGATAGATGGGTCTTCCTCGCATCACACATTCGGCCAGGCTGTCTCTCTCCACCAGCAAGGCCTGCTCGACCTTCCGAACGGCGAACACATCCCTCTTCCCCTGAAGGTTGAAGCGTTGAAGAAGGGACATCAGGTGCTTGTCCTTGGGATAATCCCTCCTGGTCACGCCCTCTCTATTATAATGAAAGGAGTCACCCCCGAGGATAAGGAGACGGCTGGTGTCCACATTGTCTATCTCAGAATCCAAAGACTCCGCAACTATGGCCACCTGGCCGTGCCCCCAGTCGAGGGAATTGACGTTCTCCCATGTCACTACGGCACGAGAAGAAGAGCTGGATGCTATGATAGCTGCAAAAAAAGGCATATCAAACAAAAGTAAAGTCAGAAAATAGCTGATCAAAGGTGAACTTCTGACAAATTTTTGCAGAGTCTCCCCAGCACAGGGGATTGCCAAAGAAAAGTGGGAACGCGTCCACCGAGGAACGGTCCCTAAAAGGCAGCCATCGGCATTGCACCGAGGCCAATAGGAACACCCGGGGGAATAGCTCCGAGGGCAAGCCCTGCTAGAAGCCTCCCGGGGCCCAAAGAAAGGGTTTTGAAACCCAAATGCACAGCATCTTCACTCACCCGAAGGAGAGATCACCGCTCTCGACGCCGGAAAAAGGGAGAGAGGGAAGAGAGAGAAAGAGCTCGTTCGAATGAGGAATGAAGAAGAAAAAGACAAGGGCAAAAGCCTTATATGGAGGTGGCACTGGGCGTTTAACCCGGCGCGCTATTTCCCACGCCGGATTAACGTCCAAATATACAAAAGGCGCGCCGTTTCTACCCGCGCCGAATTAACATGGCAAAAGCAAAGAGCGCGCCGGATTAGTGGCCGAAACCCCCGGGACCGCGCCGGATTAAAAAGCCCAAGTGCCATGTGCGCGTCGGGTTAAAATGTAAACGGCGCCGGACTAACATCCGTGCCAAATTAAGGGCCATTCAAAGCTTCTGTCAACCGAAGAGGAGGTCAGGCTGGGTGGAATGCATCCGTCGGCCCTGCTACACTTGTGCCTCGCGCGCAACACCCACGTCTGGGGGGCATTTGTTGGCACCTAAAATATGATCGTCGGCGACCAAGCCATAAGGATGAATGACCCGGCCCACCGAAGCGCGGGAGCCGATAAAGATCAACACATCGAGGATTTCTCAAACTGCCAGAGCCTCGAGTCATTCCGTATGGACGTGGGGACTTCACCTCAGGAGAGCCGAGATGAATCCACAACCAACCGGCAGTGCGACCAAGCCTGCCCAATGACCCGGCATCGACTTTTTCGTGCTGCATTCAGTACACCCATTTTCCGATCAAGGACGACGGTCTATTCGGTGGTCCCCCACCACATGAAAAGGCTCTCCTGAAGACAAAGGAGTTCCCCCCTGGCTTTCCAAAATGGAAGACCGAAAGCTCTGTCAGTGGAAGATCCCGATCGCCCGGCATGGGCACGACTTCCCGCCAAGATGGGCCTGTTAGTGGCCGAATGATCGCCCAGCGCAGGCAGAACTATCTCTGGTGTTATCCAACCCCCTAGAGAGCTCTGGGTACGAGCCAGGCCGGACCAACAGCATGGATCGTAGAGCCGAAGGCCGTGTCGGCGGAAAGCCCGTACGATCAAATCAAAGCTATCTGGAGTCTCAGGAACGGCCGTCCGTCGACCTGGGAGCTTCGACAAGACATCCCGCCAAGGTTTCGAGGGGCATTGGCGAGATAATGTTCACGGTGACTCCCGGAGTCATCCCCGGACTCATCGACTGGCTTGAAGCACACGAGGAGCATTAGCCTGGCGCGCCTTAAATCGACGCGCCCCTCATTCGATGCCCCTGATCCCAGCGCGCTAAATCCCCTACCTTCCGCCCTCATCACGGCGCGCAAGTCACTCTATCGGATGGCGTCTTAAACCGGCGTGATAGGTTGATGAAGACTCCTCCCGGCGCGCCAAAAGCTCATGCCGGATGCAAAGCCTCCAACCTGTTATATAAACGGGTGGGGTTCGATTGAGAGAGAAGAGTGAAGAGAACGGGGAGGTCACAGAGGAGGAGAAACAGATCGATTGAGAAAAAAGAGAAGAGCGGAGGGAGAGAAAGGCTTCTAGAGAGTTTTTTTACTACTGAAGCAGAGAGAGAAGGGTTCCTTTGGAGGAGCTTCCGCCGGTCGTCTTCTTCCTCTACCATACCCTGTTTCAGGAACAGGTGGGCACCGGTGCCAGTCCCTCTTCTGCTTTCCGTAGATTTCTTCTTCTGAATTTCCTACCCATCGGATGTAAGCGAGAGGGGGAGGAGTGGTGATGATATGAGCCTATTCTCCTCCCCCTTCTATGCGATTTTCTTTTTTTTCCCTTTCCCCTGTTGTTGTGCTCTGCATATCCTCTGCCTCCGCTATCAGTGAACGGCGACTGAGCAATGGTGCCGGTGTCATGTTCTAATGATGTAAATGCTGAATCATCCTCATTTCTGGGATGTTAATATATATATGTTGAATGCTTGGATTAACAGGTCGAATGAATGATCCTCAGCTTCCCCCCTTTCTATCTATGCCAACGCTCGTGTCTGGGTTCTTCTCGGCATAGCTGTAATTCCGATTTCCCCGAGGTCTGCATCATGCCCCGAGTCATCGTGGGCTATAGAAATACCCCTCCCCGGGGGCTTCTCTTTCACTCATCTTCATGTTTGATTCAAGGGTTCTCGCATCCCCTTTTCTTCTCGGATGGAGCCGTGCTTCTGCGTGTGCCTCTCTCCATCATGTGCAGGGTCCATCCCCTGAACGTTGCTTTCCAATTGTTCGAGCATATGCCCCTGCAATGAGCCTATCTCGTTTATGCATTTACTGCATCTGTGCATCACGATCATCCAAACTGTTCCGAGGTTTCTCGCCGTTTCGATCACCTGGGGAGGGGGACATTCCCCTGTAGCTTCCTGAAGTTGTTGGGCGACCGGGGGGCTCTATCTCTCGATGGTAGGCGCTTCCTCGAAGCCATTACAGACAATGATAGGGGTCCTGGTTCAATGAGCTCAGCCCCAACAAATTAAGACCCTATCGAGACCGGGGGGATGTGTGCTCCTTGTAGGCTAGCCCTCGGAGTCCCATTCTCCCAATGGTCAGTTCCTCTACGGGATGAGTCACAAATTGTGGGTTGTCCACCCCTCGCAGGCTAGTCCTTGGGGTGATGCTCCCATCATCAATGGCATCATCTCTCTGTCATTTCCCTTATGGAACCTGGTGCCCCTAGCAGGCTAGTCCTCGGGGTATCCTATCCAATGGGGTTTGCTGGCTGCCTTCGTGTACACCGACGGTTTAGGGGCTTGTTCCATAGGTGAGCATGACCCCGCTTCTCCCCTGCAACTCTTCAGGTTCAGGGGAGATGCTGTCCAATTTTGGACAGATTAATAATGAATAAACCATAACGAAATACTCATTCTGGACCCAATTATCCCGGTGCTCGAGTAGGAACCTCGCACTCGCTTATCACACCATCCCTCCGGGTTTTGGACTTCAATTTAATAAACAATTGGCCTCAAATGGCTTCAAAACCCTCAACATAAACTTAACAAACTCAAATGATTCAAAATTCATCGAAAATAAGCTAAAACGGCACGGCCTTAACCCGGCGCACCCTAATCCGGAGTGGTACCCCCCCCGCGCCGGATTAACGTTAGACTCATATTCAATTTCTTTTCCTTTGTGCCTTTCCGGCGCGCCCTAAACCGGCGCGCCCTCAAGCCTTCGCGCCGTGTTAATATCCATGATGGCCGCGCCGGATTAAAGCTTACACCTACGCTTTATCGCGCCGTATAAACCTTCCTTACATGGTCGCGCCGGTTTTGAAACCTCTTGTTGCTTTAATCACTCATTTGCCCCCCGAGCGGATCTCATCCCTCGGGGTTGGCGTTAATAAATCACAATGGGTAATAAATTGAATAAGGGAGGGGCCAAGCGAGCCCGAACTATATTGTTATCATATCTTCATTACCATGTCCGTTGGCATTGTGCTTTCGCTATCACACTTGTGTTGCCTTCCCTCTTCTCGATGGGGAGTAATAAATGTGGTCGATTACCATTTGCTTCCATGAATTCCATTATCATGCTTAATATAGTCATGAACGTCATGTGTGCATGCATGCATAGATCCTCAGGTATATTAAATGGCGTCGACAGAAAACCGGATTACGTCTGGTCGGAAGTCTTCGCTATGCGCGATGGTGGTCTTCGGACCCATGTCCTCTGCCACGTACCTAGGATCCATAATTCTATGAACTATGCATCTTCTACACGATAAATATATGCATCCTGCATGCCTTCGTCATGATCATCATGTAGCTCTTTTTTAATCCGGCTTCGACAGCCTGCTATCTCGACAATTAATCAAAGGTGTTCCCTCCTCGTGGGGGATGTAATTAACGCCATAGCCATTATGGTATGGCGGACTGCTGGTCCCGACCGAACCTCACACTCGCCCAACATGGGTCAGAATGAGCGCATCATAAATTCGTCACTCATGTGACTAGCACGCCCGCGTCGTCAATTGATCATTTGACTACCAGTTGGTCAGTTGGTCGATCGACCGCACGAAAGAAAGAAAAGGTCGCGAACAAGTCTGGCACGCCCGGTGGGACCAGTGTCACCTTTCATCTCTTTGTCGGGATATTCGGGCTTCGAAGCCCTCTCAAAGGCTACTGATTACTACTTCGTTTGTCTTTGCAGGCAGATCAATGACGATCAATGGGATAGCCGGCGTTGACTTCGATCTTTCGATTGTCGCTGGACACGCGCAAGGCTACCTGGCGGTACCCATGGAATTCGGCAGCTTTCCTACCGCTGTGGGCTTCCCCAACTTTTTGGGGTTAGACTTTGTAGATATGCTGGAGGTCGAAGCCCCAGAACCTATCAAGGAAGCTGTAGAGAAAATGGAGCCTCTGAAGGTTCCCTGCTGCAAACACTTGTCCGAAAGTCTGGCCCCGGCCACTAACTGTCTGGTGCACCACGTCATACGTGGGACCCACCCCAATGTCATCAACAAACACCCTGGAGGATGCCAGCGTCGCCAGGCCCGCAAGAATGCTGTTGTAATCACCAGAACTCTATCTCAGTCCGGGAAATCTATGCTAGTTGGAGGTATGCGCGTCTTCCTCAACGGACGCACTACACGGGTGACCCCGGACCAAGTCATCCCCAACATTCCTGTCCACAATGCCTATCAGGCCCTCGCCGGAAGGAGGGCAGAAATAGAAGAAGCCGGCCACTATGGCCAGGAAAGCCTGGCACCCAGGCCGAGGAAGTTTAAACAGGTGTGGGTTCCCAAGCAGACCCGACATGCCCACCAGCTAACTCCCATCCGCCGTCGTCTTGTGAACGACGAGGCGGAAGTGAGAAGAGAAAGGGGCCTGCCCCCGAAGGAGGAAGAAGAGGCGGTCGAGGATCCTCCGAGCCACAGAAGTTTCCGGGCCACGGCCTGTCAAGCCAACGTCCCTGCTGCGGGATGAAGATTCCAACAGCCAGTCGATAGAGCTCGGCTGGCCTATATCCCTCCTACTGGAGGTCGACAATCACCCCCCGTCCTACATCAAGAACGGGGTCGAGAAGAGATGACCTACCTGGTCAGAAATTATTTCTGAGGCTTAGGCAACCCCTCACTCGGACAGCAGCGACTGATGCAGATAATCGCCACTGAGGAAGATTACTGCCCGTCGGCGGCAGATGAAGGAGATATGGGAGATAAAATGATGGTGTCGTCAGTCGACGACAACGAATATAATGACGGCTTCGAGGTCGAATCCGATGAAGCCTTCCCCGAGCGGGAAGAAAGAAGAAGAGTTTCTGTGTTCGAAAGGCTGACCTTTCCGCAGCAAGCCAGAAGGAGGGTCTATCAACGAAAGAGAAGGGTGCAGGTTTTCACCTGCAACATGGCTGGTATATCTAACCTATATGGGGAGCTTCCTGAAGACCCCCAAGAATTGGCTCAATTGGCCGCACGGCCGGGGCCAACTACCCGCAGAACAGAAGCAGCAAGAGAGCTTCTGATGATGGTTAAAGGGAAACGGCCCCAGGTCTATCCCCACTGGGATGACAAGGCCCCCGTCTTGACCGCTAATGTGGTGACGGCGAAGAAGAAGACGACGTCCTCCTCGACATCCTACCTGAGGGTACGTCCGGGGAGACAACAGATGGTATCCCCACCACTATAGACCCATCAGTTCTGATGCCACTACAAAAATGTCAACGGGAGATAGACTCTCTGAAGAAGCAGCTGATGGAAAAGACTGAACATTCATCGGCTTCTAAACCACCCGAAGTCCAGGGTGAGTCATCTCGGGGAGCGGCTCATCGCGACGACCCTCCACCGCTCTATACACTGTCCCAGCCATCAGAGCCAAGCATGGCGACGGCACAACAACGGCCACCACAGCCTCAGTCGCTGCTACCTCCGGTGCTCCCTCAGGTGCACCCGACACCCCCACTGCTGCGTCCTCCACAGGCGACCACCCTGGTCACCCCATACTTGCAGCCGGCGCACTTCTATCCAGAACCGGTTGACCCCACGGTCGTGAATCGGATGATGGTGGAGAGGATGATCGAGCTGAAGCTCGCAGAAAAAAGTGAAGGCGACTACGTCGCATTTGATGCCTATCAGGTGCCCTACCCGCAACACCATGCGGCTAAACGACTTCCCCCGGGGGTCAACAAGCCGCCTA
This sequence comes from Amorphophallus konjac, assembly GCA_022559845.1. Lineage (NCBI taxonomy): Eukaryota > Viridiplantae > Streptophyta > Magnoliopsida > Alismatales > Araceae > Amorphophallus > Amorphophallus konjac. The sequence continues at coordinate 373,270,118 of CM040121.1, forward strand.
AGTTTGACAAATTCAACGGGAAAACATCCCCTAAAGAGCATATTGCATATTACATGACCGTTATGGGTGATCTGGACACCGACGAGTCATATTTGCTGAAGTTCTTCGGGTCCTCGCTAACAGGGCTCGCATTTGAATGGTGCTCTAGCCTCTCGGCCGGGTCAATCAGTGATTGGTCGGATATGCAGAGAAAGATTCCATGTCACAGAGAGGGAGGTCATAGTGGCCGAACTCTACTCAACAAAACAAAGGGCAGATGAGACAGCCCTTGATTACATACGGAGGTGGAGGAACCTCGGAATGAGATGCAAGCGGTCCCCGCATCAGGAGGACGCGGTACAAATATGCAAGCAAAACCTCAGGAGGGAGGTCCTGGAGAAGATGATTGGAATGGAAATACGGTCGTTCGACCGGCTGAATAATGTGGTGGCCGAAGTGGAGGCTTTCCTAGCCAAGCCTGTCCCGGCGTCAGCTACCAGCACAGCCCAGAAAGGCAAGGCTGCGGAACGGTGCCCCACACCTAAAGAAGCGAATGCGCTTGATATCAAGGCGTTCAAACAGCAGAAGGAGAAAGGCAAGAAGGTGGCTCCCCCGCAACCTGCGTAAGCTCTAGATGATAAAGAAGGTCCTTCGCTCAGGGACAAAATGAAGAAAGCCTATTCCTTTCCAAAAGACAAGACTCGAGTCCTATTCGACTGGGTAACAGAATACAGCATGGTCACCCTGCCTGAGCCGAGGAGGCCGGAGGACCTGAAAAGAAAGGATAGTCCAAGATTCTGCCCTTACCACCAGATGTTGGGACATCCAATCGAAGACTGTTATGTTTTCAAAGACATCATCGAAGGAATGCTAAAGAAGAATGAAATAGAGCTGGGAGAGTACAAAGTAGACCCTCCTCAGCCACATGAAGCTCCTCCCAGGAGAGTAGCAGTCAACATGGTCTCCCTCTACCAGGCATTACCTGAGGAGATCTCTGAAGCAAGGACACGGAGCACCTACAAAATCCATTTCCTGGAGCCCGTGAAAGAACAGCAGGGGTGGCAACAGATCACTGTAAAGCACAAGAAGAAGGGGGCACCTCGCCCGAAAGAGGGGGCACATATCCGTGGCATTACACCCCGGCCTGCTCCGCTAGTGGTAGCACCCGTATGGGTCACTCCACCTACAGCCATCAGAATACATACACCTAACAGGAGGAGACAGACTCCGCTACCAGTAATCAAGGAAACCAATCCTGGGGTCCTTTGACTACAGCACCTGATTGAAGGGCTAGATGAATATGTGCAGCCCGAATTGAAACCTCTGCTGGTACGGGACCACGTCCCATGGCAAGAGCTGGAACAACTCTCACTCAAACAGGTGGAGGAAGCTGAAGCAGCACACCCTGAAGAGGGCAGCCTGTTCTGGGGGCAGGCACCCGCAGAAACCAAAAAGAAGAGAAAGCAAAAGAAGAAGAAAAGAAAGGCCACTGGGGCCAATAAAGCACAGGTTGTCTCCTGCAATACCCTATCAGCACTCTTCAACCTACCTAGAGAAGAGAAGAAGAAGAAATTTGCTTCACACCCCATGCTGGGGGAGGCAAACCCTAGGCCGCAACTGCTTCACATGCCACTCGGTCGGGCCGAAGATGGGGGCGCCAGCCACCACCCAACCACAACATCATGTTCAGAGGGGAGTAACCCTACAAGACACCTCGCCGAAAGCTAAGGGAGTTCAATCTCCCCCTCCGTCAGGCCTATACAACAAAAGTGGGGGCAAGGCAGTCCCTTCATTCCTTGAATTTATGAAAATGTCAAAGGGGAAACAACTGATGCGGGACGGAAGTGGGGGGTCTTCTTCTTTCTTCTGATCATAGTCGCGCTATACCCAATACGCGCGTTCTGAAGAACGCGCTATATCATTTACGCGCGTTCACAGACAGAAACAGAACGAAGAACCTCGACATTGGGGCTCCCGTGGATGACTCTAGGGGATCAAAACACAAGGGGACAACACACAGGAGGATAGAGAACACACGGGGGATGCTTAAAACGAAATCAAACCAAGTAAATCCTATCTAGGATAACTTTTGTGAAGGTGGGTGTGGGGGTGAACGGCAAGGGAAGGAAGGTGGACGTAGATGATGTTAGGGCCTTAAAGAGGCTTGGCTGGGGCCTCGCACCCGAACCCATCGCAGGTACGATGCAGCCGAGCTCCATCCAGATCGTAACAACACCTTTGGCGGAGATGGGGAGGTGGAATCGTCGTTGGAAGAAGATCAAAGCTCCGAATGGAGCCTCACACATGACCCCGTCTCGGAGCCGATGCACCCGGGGCTTCGATCATCCTCCATTGAAGGGGAAAAGGAGAGAATCAGAGGGACAGAATTGGGCCTCGCACCCAGAGAGGGTCGGAGGAAGGGGGGGTTTCCAAAGATTTGGAGCGATAGCCATGGGCTACACTCAAGAACACTCATACTTCGATTTCATTCATTCATTCTATGCTTAATCAAACGAACGGGGTACATATATAGGGAAAGGGAAGACAAAATGACGCTAACACGTCAATTTACAACCATGGAAGATAGCAAACATCGAAGACTTTGAGGAATTCGGCGCCGGGAAGTTGGACTGGCTGCAACCACGTTTTTGCCTGAGATCGCGCTAGGGGGACCTAGCGCCTTCTTCAAGATCGCGCTATGGACATATAGCGCCTTCTTCAAGATTGCGCTTGGAGCCTATAGTGCCTTCATGTTTGGCCTGGCAGCTTGCTCGAATTGCTTCGGCTTGACGGCTGACTTGATTCCCATCAAAACCCCTCCACTTGGAAAGGTTCGTCCTCGAACCTCGTAGCGCAAGATCCCAGTCTGTGAGAATAGCCTGGTTCCCTAAGCTCTGATACCAATTTGATGCGGGATGAAAGTGGGGGGTCTTCTTCTTTCTTCTGATCATAGTCGCGCTATACCCATTACGCGCGTTCTGAAGAACGCGCTATATCGTTTACGCGCGTTCACAGACAGCAACAGAACGAAGAACCTCGACGTTGGGGCTCCCGTGGATGACTCTAGGGGATCAAAACACAAGGGGACAACACACAGGAGGATAGAGAACACACGGGGGATGCTTAAAACGAAATCAAACCAAGCAAATCCTATCTAGGATAACTTTTGTGAAGGTGGGTGTGAGGGTGAACGGCAAGGGAAGGAAGGTGGACGTAGATGATGTTAGGGCCTTGAAGAGGCTTGGCTGGGGCCTCACAACCGAACCCATCGCAGGTACAATGCAGCCAAGCTCCATCCAGATCGTAACAACACCTTTGGCGGAGATGGGGAGGTGGAATCGTCGTTGGAAGAAGATCAAAGCTCCGAATGAGCCTCACACTCGACCTCGTCTCAGAGCCGATGCACCCGGGGCTTCGATCATCCTCCATTGAAGGGGAAAAGGAGAGGATCAGAGGGACAGAATTGGGCCTCGCACCCAGAGAGGGTCGGAGGAACGGGGGTTTCCAAAGATTTGGAGGGATAGCCATGGGCTGCACTCAAGAACACTCATACTTCGATTTCATTCATTCATTCTATGCTTAATCAAACGAACGGGGTACATATATAGGGAAAGGGAAGACAAAACGATGCTAACACGTCAATTTACAACCATGGAAGACAGCTAACATCGAAGACTTTGAGGAATTCAGCGTCGGGAAGTTGGACTGGCTGCAACCACGTTTTTGCCTGAGATCGCGCTAGGGGACCTAGCCCGCCTTCTTCAAGATCGTGCTATAGACATATAGCGCCTTCTTCAAGATTGCGCTTGGAGCCTATAGCGCCTTCATGTTTGGCCTGGCAGCTTGCTCGATTTGCTTCGGCGTGACGGCTGGCTTGATTCCCATCAACAGCCCTGCCAAGAGGCTAACCCTACACCCGGGGCCATTCACCCGCAGCCAGCGCAATATACTGAGGATGCAAATGAAGATGGAGCTTTCCCTACAGCAACTAATAAAGAAGACCCGACAGCCGGTGCCAGCCAAGAGGATGCCGAGTCCGAGGAAGATGAAGCAGGTCCGTCCGGACCCACAAATCAAAACCTCCCCAAGCCCAGATGGGCTGAAGAGATGAAGCTCTCCAATGTCCGGGCTGGGAGCCTAATAATGAAGTTACTCAAAAAGCTCCCCGCTCGATTTACGATCTGGGAAATTCTCTCTTTGAGTGAAAAAACTCGACAGGCGATCATCACTGCTCTGTAGACGCCTGCTCATTTTGAAGCCTGCGTAGCCGAGGCTATACCAGAAGCCAGTATGACCTTCTCTGCGGAAGACATGCTACTACCTACTGCCAGCCACAACAAGCCGCTGTATATGAAAGGGCACCTGAATGGAAGGGAGGTGAACAGAATACTGGTTGATCCCGGTGCAGCAGTCAACATCCTACCATACAGAATATACGAGAGGCACCACTTTAATGTGCATCTCGAGAAAGTCAGGGATATGCGTATCGCTAGCTTCAACCAAAAATGTGAAGTATCTATGGGAGTTGCAGAATTTACGCTGACCCTGGCAGATTTCACTACAACAGTACAGTTTCAGGTCATTGACTCTCGCACCTCCTACAAGGCACTGCTCGGCCGCCCATGGCAGCATGAGAATATGGTGGTGCCCTCCACGCTCCACCAATGCATCAAATACAGCCTCCAAGGGAAGGAGGAGAGGATATTTGCTGATCTCCACCCATTCGAGGTATTTGAATGTCACTTGGCAGACGCCAACCAATATACGGGGCCTCCCCGGAAGGTTTCTGAAGCTAAAGCCCCTATAGGGGCCTCGAAGAATAGATCGGGTGACGGTTGGTATCCACCACCGCCACGCGGATATGTCAAGCCGAAGGTGGTCTCCCACATCACAGCTTCTGGAGACGTCGTGATGGGAATCGACACCGAGCATGTACTTTTTATGTCCTTTTAGTTTGTGTTTATATCCTTGGGAAAGTATGTATGCAATTGTACGGCTTTGTAAGCCAATGCGTCATTCCTATGGATTATGTGGGTTTTTATGCAATTATACAGTAGGACCAGCAAGGGGGCCCTCAGCCCTTTCCCATTGGTCCATGTCACCTATGTGGGGCTGGTCAACCATCCTAGGTGGCCATCTAGAAGAGTTGAATGTCAAATGCCACATGGGTAGACAAAGGGAGTAAAAAGTCTAAGGTAGGCTACCTACCATGTCAAGCTTGTCTCCCACTTGGGTTATTTTATTTTTTGTGTGTGTGTTGGTCACATTTAATCTAGGCCATTCATTCCCCATCTCTAGATCCAATGGTGGAGATTGGATTAGATTGGAGGCATATAAATACTTGTATTTTCCATTTGAATATTAATGAAAGTGAAAAAAATCATTGTGCAAGAACCCCTCTCTTGGAGAATTTTGACCTCTCCTCTTTCTCCCCCTGGTTTCTTCATACCCAACCCCCATTCTAGAGTGATATCTCCTTCCCCCACCTCCGGTGATCATCGGTGCTGCCGCCGCCGCCGTTCGTGCCGCCATCACGCCGCCGCGGAGCCGCCTTCGGTGTTCTGTCCATCCTGGATAGAGGCTTCTTGTCGAATATCTTCTCTCCACCACGTGAAGATCTCAAGCTGAAAGTTTTATGGTGTGTTCTTCCCTTGTATCCCAAGCTCCACCTAAAGTTTCATGCCCAAATTCCATCGTTTAGTATTTTCCCATTTTCGTGCATCTTTCATTCCTAGTTCTGTTTTGTCTCTGTCTACAGTGACAACAGCCCTATGTTTCCCACCTCCGGCCATCTTTTTGATTTGTCCAAACCTCCCAATTTTACTGGAGTTCTATCCATCACCCCCTACATCCACAAATTTTCTTAATTTTTTATCAGCCTTCTATCGATTTTTAGAAATTCGTGTTCTTCCTTAGCTACAGTGTTATCAGTCAGATCCCAGATCCGATCACCCTCCACTTCCAAAATCCAAACAAATCACCACCACCTCTAAATTCAGATCTAAAAATAATCCGGGTTTCGTAACTTGATTTCCCACAACTTTTATGAAGAACACAACCCCCGATTCGGACGTCTACCTTGCGGTCAAAAGCAATCCACAGGAAAGTTCTCTGCTGACCTGAGATTTAGGAATTGTATAATAGCAACATTCAAAATTCGCCAATCATAAGTACAGGCTTGATTATTTTTCTGTAATCACCTTGGGTTGAAGCCCTTCAAAGCATCTTTCCAACGACGCCAGTTTCGTCGCATTCTGACGTCGGGGCTGATCGCAGCGTCAGTTCTCGCCGGAGCGCGCGCCGAAAAACAGAACCGGCAGGTCCGTGGCCGGTTATTCGATCGGTGCCGAACGGAGCCGCCCGGCCTCGGCCGGCGAACCAGCGTCCCGCCAGCCCGGGGAGCGCTTCCCTAAGTGTCCCCACTACAGCGGTGCCACCGGGTCCCACACGGCCCCTCCGGGCAGCACGTGGGCCCCACAGCCACAAGTTCGAGTGCTGTCGAAGAGATGCGAGAAGCCGCCCGTCAACCTGAATTCGGTCCTCCCGGGCCCAGTTGTGTAGCCCTTTACCTCCCTGCGTGGAGTGAGCGATATTTCATTGCTGTCATCATTGTGTAATATTTATCCCGGGAGTACGAGTTTCGGCCGGGTCCATCGTCCCCACGCCGAGCGCGTGGAGGTATCGTGTTCGCTCCTTGCCTGGCATTTTGCTTACCTCATATATATTTGTTTATGCCGCTGCTAGAGAGCATGTGTAGGGATATCTAGCTCTCTTTATTTATTCATTACCGCTGCTGCGAGAGAGTGCGAGACCGTCCCGTGACCTGATCCGGGCACACGAGAGAGTCAATCACCCTAGCTCATTACCGGTTTCTCAACCGCGCACATCCGACGCTTCCCTCGTTAAGGGGCAATAACGAGCTTGTCGTGTCCGTGGTCTCGTCCTGCATCAATTTGGTATCAGAGCGAGTTGAGTCTAGGGTGTCAAAAAGAAAAAAAAAGGTGTCATTTACGTCTAGTCATTAGTCATTTACGTCTAGTCGTGTTTAGGGTCATCATTGTTTCAAAACAAAAAAAAGTGTCTTTTTGCATCGCATCCCTTTACTCGGTATATCAAAAGGTGTTGTCCGAACGCTAGGCTACGCCTATCGGGAAGGCCACACACTTGCGCGAGTGGTCTTCGGATCGCTTATCTCCGCCACGTACCGAGTCTTGGTTTACGTCTAGGGTCCTTAGTGTGCATGCATTCCAAACTTGCATAGTCGGTCTAGTGTCTTGTCACCGTGTGTATGCATGTCCATGTCCGCTACCCATGGCCGTTCCCCAAGACCATACGTCCGAGTGGTCAACCTTTGTGGCCAAAGTCAATGTCCTCATGGACCGAGCCCTTGGTTTTACCCCTCTCACTATGAAATTCGCTCTACCCAACGGGTCCACAACGAACTCCATTTCACCGATAGGGAGTCGGGTAATTGGGTTTCTCTTGACATCGTGGAGTCTCTCTCCAAGACAGGCGAGATTTTCCACAATGGTGATTTTGCTTTTGTTGAGTTCTATAAGAGGATCGGATCTGTTCTCTACACCGATGGTGCATGGTGCAGGATCGGCACACTTGCTGGTTCATGCATCATTTTAGGGCAAAAATGGTTAGGAGAAAGAAGGGCCAATCTTGACTGGGACAAGAGGACTTGCACCTTATGCCCACCTTACCTACCCGGTAAGATCACCCTTAGGGACCCCGTATGTCCAGCCACCCAGCCCCAGCGGCCCACTCCACCTTCGGATTCGCGCTTGGAGCCACCTCATCCCGAGCCACCCGTATTTCTAACGGGTACATTATACATAGCCGAGCCGCTTCTTAGTTGGCTCAAGGATGGCTTGGTCCCACTCCCTTACCTGTCTATGGACCCTACCCTACCTTTAGTGCCCGCCAACTCCTACCATACTACGTGCCGATCTCGTCACCATGTTGACACATTGGGTGACCTTATCCTTGGTTTAGGTTGGTAATGGCATTTGACACATATGTTGGCCCGAGGTTTTGACCAACCCACGAGTCGTAGCTTCACCCATCCGGCCTTCGGGTCCATTACCTCCGAGTGCACCGTGGGTTGTGTCACCACGGAGGTTCTTCTACTTCTCCCGCTACCGGATGAGCCCGACTTCATGACTTTGCTTCCGAGGGAGGAGTCATATTTCCATACACGGTCCCATCTACCATGACGGAGGAAGGTGACCACCCGCACCTTCAAGAATTTCACGATTGGGACCATGTCATGTTGGAACCATAAGGGGTCATACCTTCTTTGATCCCTTTGACCCCTTCCCTAGTGGATCCCTAGACCCTTCATATTCCCTTCACTTCTTCGGGGAAGTCCACCCTCATACCCCTTTCCTACGGGTCGGGTCCTCCATACCCACCAAGCCCGTCCACGATACACCTACACCCGCTCTTCCACACCCGGCTTTCCTAGCCCACTCAAGTCTCCTAAATGTAAGGGTCGTCCATGCATGACTGGGTCATACTTGGATGTTTAGGTGTTCCCCATACCACCCATCTCCGGTTACATAACATGCATGCATGGCACACATTCGGGTGTCCTGGTCCGCCGTCACCTATGTACGGGTCGGACTAACAATAGGTGTGTCTAGAGTCATGCATGAGTCGGTTTCTTATTTGTGTGGTTTATTTGGTTTGTGTGTCGTTTGTTTGTCTGCATGCGTCTTGTGCAAGCTCGTTGTCGTTCTCTTATGAGTAAGAGGCGAGTGGACTCACTTGATGAGTATGGGATCGGTTCGACATCTATACCCGGATCAGTCACCTATAGGGACTCAGCAGTGATTCCTAGTGAGTCTTCGAGCTGTTTTCTTCCCTTTTGAGAGTGCCCCTTCGGAGTGACCACCTTTAGCCCATAGCAGTTCGCATATCGAGTATATATGGAATGAGCAGGTGACGATCACTTGGAGCGGAGCATACCCGCGCTACTTGGCACGGTGACGGATCCGCCGGAGTACTCGAGCATCCCTACCCCTACTCGACGGGGTCGAGTTCCTCCCACCCGGGGAGAGTTGATGGGAATCGACGCCGAGCATGTACTTTTTCTTTTGCATTTATGTCCTTTTAATTTATGTTTATATCCTTGGGAAAGTATGTACGCAATTGTACGGCTTTGTAAGCCAATGCGTCATTCCCATGGATTGTGTGGGTTTTTATGTAATTATACAGTAGGACCAGCAAGGGGGCCCTCAGCCCTTTCCCATTGGTCCATGTCACCTATGTGGGGCTGGTCAACCATCCTAGGTGGCCATCTAGAAGGGTTGAATGTCAAATGCCACATGGATAGACAAAGGGAGTAAAAAGTCTAAGGTAGGCTACCTACCATGTCAAGCTTGTCTCCCACTTGGGTTATTTTATTTTTTTTGTGTGTGTTGGCCACATTTAATCTAGGCCATTCATTCCCCATCCCTAGATCCAATGGTGGAGATTGGATTAGATTGGAGGCATATAAATACTTGTATTTTCCATTTTAATATTAATGAAAGTGAAAACAATCATTGTGCAAGAACCCCTCTCTTGGAGAATTTCGACCTCTCCTCTCTCTCCCCCTGGTTTCTTCATCCCCAACCCCCATTCTAGAGTGATATCTCCTTCCCCCACCTCCGGTGATCATCGGTGCCGCCGCCGCCGTCGTTCGTGCCGCCATCACGCCGCCGCGGAGCCGCCTTCGGTGTTCTGTCCATCCTGGATAGAGGCTTCTTGTCCGAATATCTACTCTCCAGCACCTGAAGATCTCAAGCTGAAATTTTTATGGTGTGTTCTTCCCTTGTATCCCAAGCTCCACCTAAATTTTCACGCCCACATTCCATTGTTTAGTATTTTTCCATTTTCGTGCATCTTTCATTCCTAGTTCTATTTTGTCTCTGTCTACAGTGACAGCAGCCCTGTGTTTCCCACCTCTGGCCATCTTTTGTGTTTGTCCAAACCCTCCCAATTTTAATGGGAGTTCTGTCCATCACCCCCTACATCCACAAATGTTCTTAATTTTTTATCAGCCTTCTATCTATTTTTAGAAATTCGTGTTCTTTCTCAGCTACAGTGTTATCAGTCAGATCCCAGATCCGACCACCCTCCACTTCCAAAATCAGAACAAATCACCACCACCTTTAAATCCAGATCCAAAAATAGTCATGGTTTCGTAACTTGATGTACCACAACTTTTCTGAAGAACACAACCCCAGATTCGGACGTCTACCTCACGGTCAAAGGCAATCCATAGGAAAGTTCTCTGCTGACCTGAGATTTCAGGAACTGTACAATGGCAACCTTCAAAATTCTCCAATCAGAAGTATAGGCTTGATTATTTTTCTGTAATCACCTTGGGTTGAAGCCATTCAAAGCATCTTTCCAACGGCGCCCGTTTCGTCGCATTCTGACGTCGGGACTGATCGCAGCGTCCGTTCTCGCCGGAGCGCGCGCCAAAAAACAGGACCGGCAGGTCCGTGGCCGGTTATTCCGATCGGTGCCGAACGGAGCCACCCGGCCTCCGGCAGGCGAACCAGCGTGCTGCCAGCCCGGGGGGCGCTTCCCTAAGTGTCCCCACTATAGCGGTGCCACCGAGTCCCACACGGCCCCTCCGAGCAGCACGTGGGCCCCACAGCCACAAGTTCGAGTGCTGCCGAAGAGACGCGAGAAGCCGCCCGTCAACCAGAATTCCGTCCTCCCGGGCCCAGTTGTGTAGCCCTTTACCTCCCTGCGTGGAGTGGGTGATATTTCATTACTGTCATCATTGTGTAATATTTATCCCGGGAGTACGAGTTTTGGCCGGGTCCGTCGTCCCCACGCCGAGCGCGTGGAGGTATCGTGTTCGCTCCTTGCCTGGCATTTTGCTTACTTCATATATATTTGTTTATGCCGCTGCTAGAGAGCATGTGTAGGGATATCTAGCTCGCTTTATTTATTCATTACCGCTGCTGCGAGAGAGTGCGAGACCGTCCCGTGACCCTATCCGGGCACACGAGAGAGCCGATCACCCTAGCTCATTGCCGGTTTCTCAACCGCGCACATCCGACGCTTCCCTCGTTAAGGGGCAATCACGAGCTTGTCGTGTCCGTGGTCTCGTCCCGCATAACGTCAGCAGGGTAACACCCCCAGCATTATACCCCAAAGCTAAGGAAGTACAGGTCAATCGACAGCACACCCGCATCGGAGTCCTGGCCGGCCTCACCAAGCCAGTCCTCGGCCTCAACGACCCCACTGTCGAACCTTTCAAAGCTTGGGAGGTGACACAAGAAGATGGGCCCAGCAGCTTGTTCCATACAGCTGAGGAGCATCCTACTCAGGAAGACACTAACTGCAGCCTCCCCGAAGATATAAGCAACCCGTGGGTTCCTGTCCAAGGCCTGGCATTTGCAACTGATCGGATGGGCAAGATGTTTCAGAAGCAACACATTCCTCCCGATCAGTCTCAAAAGTGCAAAGAAGCTTTCCAGAAGATGTGGTATCCCGCAAATCTGGATAAGAAAATGAGACGTGTCTCTCAGCATCCAGGGTTGGGCTTTACCCTGGAGGAATGTTATTACAGTGGGCGGTATGAGGTGGATACTATCTCCGCCTTCTATCCTACTGAAGATAACCCTCTGGGGGCAACCTTTGATGAGTATCCGGTGGAAGCCGAATATCTTGAACTGGCTCGGTCCGGGAATCAAGAAGTAGAAACCTCGGCCCCTTGCCGATGCTGGGAGCAAGTTCATCCTGAAGAAGCGGCCCTTCAAGCCGAATTTGATACGGCTAGCAGCAACGAAGCTGAAGACATTCAAGAAGCAGGAGTCTCTCCCTCCACAGGGGTCCTACTAATGACGACTTCAACACCCTTTCTGTCAATCAGAGCACCTCCGGAGATAGAAGACGGAGGCCAGGCCACAGTCGATGATCTAATAAAAGTCAACCTGGGAAATGAGGAGGACCCTAGGCCTACCTTCCTCAGCGCCCAACTATCCCCAGAAGAATGGGAGCTGTACATCCAGCTGCTGCTAGAATACCGGGATTGCTTCGCCAGGACTTACAAAGAGATGCCAGGTCTAAGCCCCGCTGTCTCGCAACATGAGCTAACAATCAGCCCTGAGGCCGAGCCAGTGAAGCAACCACCGCGGCGCATGAGGCCAGAGCTCATCACCCAAATTTGTGCTGAAGTCGACAAGCTCATTGACGTGGGATTTGTTGAAGAAAACCAGTACACTACATGGCTGGCGAATATCATCCCCGTGAAGAAGAAGAATGGACAGATCCAGATATGTGTCGACTTTCGAGATCTAAATAAAGCCTGCCCCAAAGATGACTTCCCGGTGCCAATAACCGAGGTCATGATTGATGCTACAACCGGCCATGAAGCCCTGTCATTCATGGATGGGTCTTCCGGTTATAATCAGATTTGGATTGCAGAGCATGACCGAGTCCATACTGCTTTCTGAACTCCTAAAGGCATTTATCATTACAAGAGAATGCCGTTCGGACTGAAAAATGCTGGCGCAACCTATCCGCGCGCAATGACCAAGATCTTTGACGAGCTGCTCTACCACAAGGTCGAATGCTACATAGACGACCTGGTGGTCAAAACCAGAAGAAAAGAAGATCATCTGCAAGACCTCCCGATTGTTTTTCAGAGGCTGAGGCAGCATGAGCTGAAGATAAACCCTATGAAATGCGCGTTCGGAGTGTCGAGCGGAAAATTCTTGGGTTTCATCGTCCGATATCGGGGAATCGAGATGGACCCCACAAAGATTAAAGCAATTCAGGAGTTACCTCCACCAGGGAACATCTCCGAGCTGAGATCACTTCAGGGCCGCTTGGCTTATATCCGGCGGTTCATTTCCAATTTGTTAGGGCGATGTTAGCCTTTTCACAAGTTGATGATGAAAGAGGTTCCCTTTTATTGGGATGAAGATTGCCAGACGGCCTATGACAAGCTGAAAGACTATCTAAAAACTCCTCCAGTGCTGGGCGCACCGGTGAAAGGACGACCATTGATACTGTATATAAAAGTTACACATAATTCTATGGGGGCAATGCTGGCCCAGAATAATGAAGAAGGGAAAGACCAAGCCATAAGGACGAATGACCCGGCCCACCGAAGCGCGGGAGCCGATAAAGATCAACACATCGAGGATTTCTCAAGCTGCCAGAGCCTCGAGTCATTCCGTATGGACGTGGGGACTTCACCTCAGGAGTGCCGAGATGAATCCACAACGAACCGGCAGTACGACCAAGCCTGCCCAATGAACCGGCATCGACTTTATTATACTGCATACACTACACCCGTTGTCCGACCAAGGTCGACGGTCTACCCGGTGGCTACCCACCTCATGAAAGGCTCTCCTGAAGATAAAGGAGTCCCCCTTGGCTCTCCGAGACGGAGGACCGAAAGCACTGACGGCAGAAGATCCCGATCACCCGGCACGGGTACGGCTTCCCGACAAGATGGGCCCGTTAGTGGGCGAATGATCGCCCAGCGCAGGCCGAATTATCCCTGGTGTCATCCAACCCCCTAAGGAGCTTGGGTACGAGCCAGGCCAGACCAACAACATGGATCGTAGAGCCGAAGGCCGTGTCGGCGGAAAGCCCGTACGATCAAATCAAGGCTATCTGGAGTCTCAGGAACAGCCGTACGTCAACCTGGGAGCTTCGACAAGACATCCCGCCAAGGTTTCGAGGGGCATTGGCAAGATAATGTTCACGGTGACTCTCGGAATCATCCCCGGACTCATCGACTGGCTTGAAGCGCACGAGGAGCATTAGCCCGGCGCGCCTTAAACCGGCGCGCCCCTCATTCGATGGCCCTGATCCCGTCGCGCTAAATCCCCTACCTTCCGCCCTCATCACGGCGCGCAAGTCACTCTATCGGATGGTGTCTTAAAACGGCACGATAGGTTGATGAAGACTCCTCCTGGCGCGCCAAAAGCTCACACCGGATGCAAAGCCTCCAACCTGTTATATAAACGGGTGAGGTTCGATTGGAAGAAAAGAGAGAGAAGAACGGGAGGACACAAAGGAGGAGAAATAGATCGATTGAGAAAAAAGAGAACAGCGGAGGGAGAGAAAGGCTTCTGGAGAGTTTTTTTTTCTACTGAAGCAGAGAGAGAAGGGTTCCTTCGGAGGAGCTTCCGTCGGTCGTCTTCTTCCTCTATGATACCCTGTTTCAGGAACAGGTGGGCGCAGGTGCCGGTCCCTATTCTGCTTTCCGTAGGTTTCTTCTTCTGAATTTCTTACCCATCAGATGTAAGCGAGAGGGGGAGGAGTGGTGATGATATGAGCCTATTCTCCTCCCCCTTCTATACGATTTTCTCTTTTTCCCTTTCCCCTGTTGTTGTGCTCTGCACATCCTCTGCCTCCGCTATCAGTGAACGGTGACTGAGCAATGGTGCCGGTGTCATGTTCTTACGATGTAAATGCTGAATCATCCGCGTTTCTGGGATGTTAATATATATATGTTGAATGCTTGGATTAACAGTTCGGATGAATGATCCTCAGCTTCCCCCCTTTCTATCTACGCCAACGCCCGTGTCTGGGTTCTTCTCGGCATAGCTGTAATTCCGGTTTCCCCGAGGTCTGCATCATGCCCCGAGTCATCGTGGGCTATAGTAATACCCCTCCCCAGGGGCTTCTCTTTCGCTCATCTTCATGTTTGATTCAAGGGTTCTCGCATCCCCTTTTCTTCTCGGATGGAGCCGTGCTTCTGCGCATGCCTCTCTTCATCATGTGCAGGGTCCATCCCCTGAACGTTGCTTTCCAATTGTTCGAGCATATGCCCCTGCAACGAGCCCGTCTCGTTTATGCATTTACTGCATCTGTACATCACGATCATCCAAACTGTTCTGAGGTTTCTCGCCGTTTCGATCACCCGGGGAGGGGGACATTCCCCTGTAGCTTCCTGAAGTTGTTGGGCGACCGGGGGGCTCTATCTCTCGATGGTAGGCGCTTCCTCGAAGCCATTGCAGACAATGATAGGGGTCCTGGTTCAACGAACTCAGCCCCAACAAATTAAGACCCGATCGAGACCGGGGGATGTGTGCTCCTTGTAGGCTAGCCCTCGGAGTACCATTCTCCCAATGGTCAGTTCCTCTGCGGGATGAGTCACAAATTGTGGGTTGTCCACCCCTCGTAGGCTAGTCCTCGGGGTGATGCTCCCATCATCAATGGCTTCATCTCTCTGTCTTTTCCCTTATGGAACCTTGGTGCCCCTAGCAGGCTAGTCCTCGGGGTATCCTATCCAATGGGGTTTGCTGGCTACCTTCGTGTAGACCGGCGGTTTAGGGGCTTGTTCCATAGGTGAGCATGACCCCGCTTCTCCCCTGCAACTCTTCAGGTTCAGGGGAGATGCTGTCTAATTTTGGACAGATTAATAATGAATAAACCATAACGAAATACTCATTCTGGACCCAATTATCCCGGTGCTCGAGTTGGAACCTTGCACTGGCTTATCACACCATCTCTCAGGGTTTTGGAATTCAATTTAACAAACAATTAGCCTCAAATGGTTTCAAAACCCTCAACGTAAACTTAATAAACTCAAATGATTCAAAATTCATCAAAAATAAGCTAAAACGGCGCGGCCTTAACCCGACGCGCCCTAATCCGGCGCGGTACCACCCGCTCCGGATTAACGTTAGACTCATATTCAATTTTTTTTCCTTTGCGCCTTTCCGGGGTGCCCTAAAACGGCGCGCCCTCAAGCCTTCGCGCCGTGTTAATATCCATGATGGCCGCGCTGGATTAAAAGCTTACTCCTACGCTTTATTGCGCCGTATAATGATGTGACACGACCTAAGGGTGCAATGGTATCAACCAAATGAACCTCGGACCTAGACTTGCAAGCCCACTTACAAATTAGCGGACTCGATGTTGGCGGACCGATATCGCAACACAACCCTTTCCCCGTGGTGACTAAGTGATGGTAGGGTGGATTCGAGAGCCTAAACCACGCTGCTTAGGGTGATGACTTGACCAATGAGTTCCCCTCCCTTGGATTGGAGCACCCACATCAGTGGGGCGGACGCCGTGCCTTGAGGGTACGGGGATCTCTCCTCACTCAAACCGCGGTGGCCACTCGTGATCGGGAATTACGGGACCGGGCACTCTCTTCCTCGCCGGCTGAACTTAGAAATGATACTAAGAAAACACAAATATCCAGGGAGGGTTCAGCATATACCTGACCAGTGTGAGGACACCGGCCCCGAGTCGGAGACGTGGGCGAGCGGGGAAGCGTGTGTTCCCCACACGCCGCGCCGGGGAAGCTTGACCTGCCCAAGAGAAGTTACAACACTACACCTCTCGCAGGAGGGGGATCTTGGGGTGGGGGTTAATGGATATTACAACCAAAATTACCTCCACGCAGGGAGGGCCCTTCATCCGGCCAAGCGGGGAGGGGAAAATGAGCAAGGAACACCGAAGATGGAGATTGCCGATTCTGCCCCCATTCTGTGGGTGCTGAGAGCCGAGTGGAGAACTGACTGCTGCGACTGCTACTGATTTTTGTTGGGGACGAAACCACCTGGAAAAGCTTCTTAGGAGGCCAGGGAAGTCGTCCAATTTTTGCTGAATTCTTCTGGTGTCGAGGCTGATCTGGATGGAGGCCCGAACAGGGAGGCAGACCCTCGGACTGGCAGCTTCTGATTTCTAGCAGTAAGTTTCAGAGGGTGCCCCGACAGCTCCTAGACTCGGAATCAAGCACCGTCAGAGTCGCTGGAACCGTGGATGAGTCTTCTGTGCAGCAAAACTGACAGGGAAGCCAACCTATGCCGGAGAAGACCAGGGATCTCTGAACACTGATGACTGGTCGATGCAGACTATGGGTAGCAGGATGATGGAGCTGAGGGAGAAAAATGATAACTCCTGCCACAGGATGCCGAATGGAATTCCGCTTTTGATTCTGAAAGTAGATAGGAAGAAGAAGAACTTTGTAGAAGAGCTTGTGGGCGGATTCCTCCGAGGTTCGTCGTGGCAGAGCTTCTAATCCGGTTCTGGTACTCAGCAGGGGCAACTCTGCGCAGTTGTGAGAGAACAGATCTTCCGGTCAGCTCGGAGCTCGGAAGGGGACGAGACCACCGCCGTTGCGAAGAGGACAGGCAGACGCTTCTATGGACTACTCTTGGGCTTCCAGAAACGTCCGGGAGAGGTCGGGGTCGCTGCTGCAAGCTTCAGGTCTTCTGCAGGTCCTCTTACTCTAGATGGTAGAAGGTGGGGTGATGGAGGTGAACAAGGGAAGATGGAGAGGATGAGAGGGGGGCGACCCTAACCAAAGGGGAGGGGTCTTGGGCGCCCTAGGGCTATGGAGGGAAGGGGATTTTTGAATTCAAATGGTCTAGGGAAGTGGAGGGTTGCATGGGGGAGAGGGAAGGGTGCTTGGGAAAGGGATGAGGTGGTTGGAGGGTGGCTTAGTGATTTGGGATGCTCCCTTGGGACTAGGGGGTGGAGTAATGGGATGTGTGGGGAAGGGGAGTGGCCTTTAATGGGGTAGGTGGGAGAGTGGTGGTTGGGAAGGGAGGAGAGAGAAAATTTTCGAAATTGGGTGTGGAGGAGAGAGAAAGGGGAGTGAAAGAGAGAGATTAAGAGAGGAATGGGTGGGATTCTCTCCCTAAGGTTTCTCACCTCACTAATGGATTCACTCCACCATAAAAATGAAGATAGAACTCACAAAATGGCACATTTTTCATTCATTGATTCATTCCCCTCAAATGAAGGAAATGGGGCCCTATATATAGGAAACCCACATTTTACAATAAGACCCTGACAAAAGACTTAATAACAAATAACCGAAGGGGTAGGGGGGCTCATGGGCCAAGCCCAATGAATTGGGCCCAATAGCACACTAAACAATCTAATGACACTCAAACTTAGGAAAATAAATGCAAGACCTAGGGACATGACTCAAATAAAATGAAAATTACATAATTATGACTCAAAGAAAATATGAAAATTACATGAACTGAATCAGAAAAATGTGACGGACATAATGGAACCATGCTGGAGAACAACCGGTAAATATGAAGGGTGAGAGATGCCCCCATCATACTCCCGGGGTGCGAAGAGCTCGACTCCGTCGAGTAAGAGTCTTTCCTAGCTCGCCCATGTGTCCACCATCGTGGCCGGCCCTTCCACCTCACAAGATACTGCTGGATTGCCCTGCTCCTGATGGTGTCATTATGTTTAACTAGTATCAAATCTTTGTGCTCATGCCGGGCTCTCAAGGTTAGAAGGGGATTCTTATTGGTGGGGTCACTCTTAAAAGGGGGTATGGGCTCAATATCCTCGCTAGGTGCCACCGCGGGGCCCTTCCAAGGCACAAGGTCCGCCACACTACAATGAGGGTTGACCCCATATTCCTTCAGAAGGACCAACTCATTGGCATTTATGCTCAATCACCCCAAGACCTTAAAGGGTCCAGTCTCTCGATCCCTGAGTGTAGAGGCGACTCTAGGGAAGAGCCTCTTCATCCTGACCATCAGATAGTCACCCTCTTGGAAGTCTTGGTTTCTTTTGTAGGTATCAATTCGCCTTTTACAAATCCTTTTACCTTTGATGATGGGCCTGCAAGTATGCAATCCTGAGACATAGTTGGTGAATGCTAGCACTCTATTGGATGTTGGGGGTCCCGGGCACCCAAATGTGGACCTAGCATGTCTAGACTCCCTATGAAGATTAGTGAGGATAGGAGGGCCTGGACCTCCAAATGTAGCTCTATCATGCAAAGGGGTGGCAAATGCCGGGGGACCCGGACATCCAAGAATGCACCTATCATGCTTAAGACTCATGATGAATGGAGGTGGACCATTACATCCGAAAATGGTCCATTCATGCTTCCTACTTGACATGTGGGTGATGTGAATGAATGGACCCGTCTTATGAATCATGCCAAGTGATGTGTTGTGCCAAGACTTATGCATTCCTATCCCAAAGATGACTTCCATGTGTATGGGTGTGGGATGGCCTTTGAACTTCCATGTGAAAGGGTCAAAAGGATCTAGGAAGGTGGGCATTATGGAGAGGGGCTCTTCCTTGCTTCCTAGGCATATGGTATCACATGGGTAACTAGGCTCCCATTGGAAGGGATCAAAGGGGTAATGGACTGGACTTCCTAGAGGAAGGAACTCTATGTCCACATGGTCTACGCATAGTGGGTCATCCTTCCCCAAGGTAACTGGACCAAGGTCTTTAGTGGGCCAGTCGATCAAGGTACTTGGGATCTTAATGGTAGTGGAGTGGACCATGATGGGTTTTTCATCCATGGGGAGAATGAGAAGGAGGTCACTAGTGTAGCAACCAATGGTGAAGACTGAGGTGATAGAACCATCACATAGGTGGATGAGACTAAGTCTTCTTGGGTGGGCCGCTCCTATGGTCAATAAGCAAGTCAACTTTAGTTGCCATTCTAAACCCTTGAGGAGATCATCCCAACCATTTACCTCATAGTAGGATTGGAATGTGGTGTGATAGGAGTTAATGGGTGCTAATTGGAAAGGGTGCTCCATGGTTGGGGTTTGAAAGTACAAGGCATGAGGGATGGGATTTTGCTTGAGCCATTTGATGATGAGTTCTCCTACGGTCACCACCTTTTGCGTGAGATTGAGTGGTTTGGGGAGGTATGTGTTTGTTTGGACGGGGATGAGTTGATGTCCTTCTTCCTTATTGATAGGAGTATGAATTTCCTTGAATGTGGGGAAGGGATTTGGGTTGGTGTCCAATCCCGGGGATTTGGTCTTGTGGGCCGGGTTCTCCTCATGTTCACTCATGACCTCATTCATTCTTTGAAGTGGGTTGAGAGGGCATGGTGGCCGGGTATGGGGCTCCGGTGGGTGAGGGAACAAAAGGTTGTTGAAACCATAGGCTCCCGGGAGATGTGGGGGATGAACTAGGCAAGACCAACGTAATGGGTGGAAGGTGGTATTCCGTTCATCAAGCCATTGTTTCCCTAGGATTATGCAAGGGCCTTCCAAAGTACCAATTTGACACCATGCTCCATCAAAGTATTTGATCTCTCCAAACCATTTATGGAATTCAACGAAGACTAGGTCTCCGTTGTGCACAATTTATCCGGTCGTAGAGAGGGTGGCTACAATTTCGGGGGATACCCAATTATCTTCTACCATGTAGATGAAGTCAATTTCTGTGGGGCTCCCATTAGGTAGGTATGCTTGGGATATGATGTGGATTTGGGCCTTTTGGTCTGTAGACTCAATGACAATGGGAGGTGGATAATGCATGGAACGATCCGATGAGAACTCTAATGCAAGCGTGCCCATGGACTTGACTTGTGAGAACAAGTCAAAGACTTGCTCTGATACCACTTGATGTGACACGACCTAAGGGTGCAATGGTATCAACCAAATGAACCTCGGACCTAGACTTGCAAGCCCACTTACAAATTAGCGGACTCGATGTTGGCGGACTGATATCGCAACACAACCCTTTCCCCGTGGTGACTAAGTGATGGTAGGGTGGATTCAAGAGCCTAAACCACGCTGCTTAGGGTGATGACTTGACCAATGAGTTCCCCTCCCTTGGATTGGAGCACCCACATCAGTGGGGCGGACGCCGTGCCTTGAGGGTACGGGGATCTCTCCTCACTCAAACCGCGGTGGCCACTCGTGATTGGGAATTACGGGACCGGGCACTCTCTTCCTCGCCGGCTGAACTTAGAAATGATACTAAGAAAACACAAATATCCAGGGAGGGTTCAGCATATACCTGACCGGTGTGAGGACACCGGCCCCGAGTCGGAGACGTGGGCGAGCGGGGAAGCGTGTGTTCCCCACACGCCGCGCCGGGGAAGCTTGACCTGCCCAAGAGAAGTTACAACACTACACCTCTCGCAGGAGGGGTATCTTGGGGTGGGGGTTAATGGATATTACAACTAAAATTACCTCCACGCAGGGAGGGGCGTTCAGCCGGCCAAGCGGGGAGGGGAAAATGAGCAAGGAACACCGAAGATGGAGATTGCCGATTATGCCCGCATTCTGTGGGTGCTGACAGCTGAGTGGAGAACCGACTGCTGCGACTGCTACTGATTTTTGTTGGGGATGAAACCACCTGGAAAAGCTTCTTAGGAGGCTAGGGAAGTCGTCCAATTTTTGCGGAATTCTTCTGGTGTCGAGGCTGATCTGGATGGAGGCCCGAACAGGGAGGCAGACCCTCGGACTGGCAGCTTCTGATTTCTAGCAGTAAGTTTCAGAGGGTGCCCCGACAGCTCCTGGACTCGGAATCACGCACCGTCAGAGTCGCTGGAACCGTGGATGAGTCTTCTGTGCAGCAAAACTGACGGGGAAGCCAACCGATGCCGGAGAAGACCAGGGATCTCTGAACACTGATGACTGGTTGATGCAGACTGTGGGTAGCAGGACGATGGAGCTGAGGGAGAAAAATGATAACTCCTGCCACATGATGCCGAATGGAATTCCGCTTTTGATTATGAAAGTAGACAGGAAGAAGAAGAACTTTGTAGAAGAGCTTGTGGGTGGATTCCTCCGAGGTTCGTCGTGGCAGAGCTTCTAATCTGGTTCTGGTACTCAGCAGGGGCAGCTCTGCGCAGTTGTGGGAGAACAGATCTCCCGGTCAGCTCGGAGCTCGGAAGGGGACGAGACCACCGCCGTTGCGAAGAGGACAGGAAGACGCTTCTATGGACTACTCTTGGGCTTCCAGAAACGTCCGGGAGAGGTCGGGGTCGCTGCTTCAAGCTTCAGGTCTTCTGCAGGTCCTCTTACTCTAGATGGTAGAAGGTGGGGTGATGGAGGTGAACAAGGGAAGATGGAGAGGATGAGAGGGGGGCGACTCTAACCAAAGGGGAGGGGTCTTGGGCGCCCTAGGGCTATGGAGGGAAGGGGATTTTTGAATTCAAATGGTCTAGGGAAGTGGAGGGTTGCATGGGGGAGAGGGAAGGGTGCTTGGGAAAGGGATGAGGTGGTTGGAGGGTGGCTTAGTGATTGGGGATGCTCCCTTGGGACTAGGGGGTGGAGTAATGGGATGTGTGGGGAAGGGGAGTGGCCTTTAATGGGGGTAGGTGGGAGAGTGGTGGTTGGGAAGGGAGGAGAGAGAAAATTTTCGAAATTGGGTGTGGAGGAGAGAGAAAGAGGAGTGAAAGAGAGAGATTAAGAGAGGGATGGGTGGGATTCTCTCCCTAAGGTTTCTCACCTCACTAATGGATTCACTCCACCATAAAAATGAAGATAGAACTCACAAAATGGCACATTTTTCATTCATTGATTCATTCCCCTCAAATGAAGGAAATGGGGCCCTATATATAGGAAACCCACATTTTACAATAAGACCCTGACAAAAGACTTAATAACAAATAACCGAAGGGGTAGGGGGGCTCATGGGCCAAGCCCAATGAATTGGGCCCAATAGCACACTAAACAATCTAATGACACTCAAACTTAGGAAAATAAATGCAAGACCTAGGGACATGACTCAAATAAAATGAAAATTACATAATTATGACTCAAAGAAAATATGAAAATTACATGAACTAAATCAGAAAAATGTGACGGACATAATGGAACCATGCTGGTGAACAACCGGTAAATATGAAGGGTGAGAGATGCCCCCATCATATAAACCTTCCTTACATGGTCGCGCCGGTTTTGAAACCTCTTGTTGCTTTAATCGCTCATTTGCCCCCGAGCGGATCTCGTCCCTCGGGGTTGGCGTTAATAAATCACAATGGGCAATAAATTGAATACGGGAGGGGCCAAGCGAGCCCGAACTATATTGTTATCATATCTTCATTACCATGTCCGTTAGCATTGTGCTTTCGCTATCACACTTGTGTTGCCTTCCCTCTTCTCGATGGGGAGTAATAAATGTGGTCGAATACCATTTGCTTCCATGAATTCCATTATCATGCTTAATATAGTCATGAACGTCATGTGTGCATGCATGCATAGATCCTCAGGTATATTAAATGGCGTCGACAGAAAACCGGATTACGTCTGGTCGGAAGTCTTCGCTATGCGCGACGGTGTTCGTCGGACCCATGTCCTCCGCCACGTACCAAGGATCCATAATTCTATGAACTATGCATCTTCTGCACGATAAATATATGCATCCTGCATGCCTTCGTCATGATCATCATGTAGCTCCTTTTTAATCCGGCTTCGACAGCCCGCTATCTCGATAATTAATCAAAGGTGTTCCCTCCTCATGGGGGATGTAATTAACGCCATAACCTTTATGGTATGGCGGACTGCTGGTCCTAACCGAACCTCACACTCGCCCAACATGGGTCAGAATGAGCGCATCATAAATTCGTCACTCATGTGACTGGCACGCCCGCATCGTCAATTGATCATTTGACTACCAGTTGGTCAGTTGGTCGATCGACCGCGCGAAAGAAAGAAAAGGTCACGAACAAGTCTGGCACGCCCGGTGGGACCAGTGTCACCTTTCATCTCTTTGCCGGGATATTCTGGCTTCGAAGCCCTCTCATAGGCTACTGATTACTGCTTCGTTTGTCTTTGCAGGCAGATCAATGACGATCAACGGGATAGCTGGCGTTGACTTCGATCTTTCGATTGTCGCTGGACACGCGCAAGGGTACCTGGTGGTACCCATGGAATTCGGCAGCTTTCCTGCCGCTGTGGGCTTCCCCAACTTTTTGGGGTTAGCCTTTGTAGATATGCTAGAGGTCGAAGCCCCAGAACCTGTCAAGGAAGCTGTAGAGAAAATGGAGCCTCTGAAGGTTCCCTGCTGCAAACACTTGTCCGAAAGTCCGGCCCCGGCCGCTAACTGTCTGGTGCACCACGTCATACGTGGGACCCACCCTAATGTCATCAACAAACACCCTGGAGGACGCCAGCGTCGCCAGGCCCGCAAGAATGCTACTGTAATCACCGGAACTCTGTCTCAGTCCGGGAAATCTATGCTAGTTGGAGGTATGCGCGTTTTCCTCAACGGACGCACTACACGGGTGACCCCGAACCAAGTCATCCCCAACATTCCTGTCCACAATGCCTATCAGGCCCTCGCCGGAAGGAGGGCAGAAATAGAAGAAGCTGGCCACTATGGCCAGGAAAGCCCGGCACCCAGGACGAGGAAGTTTAAACAGGTGTGGGTTCCCAAGCGGACCCGACCTGCACACCAGCTAACTCCCATCCGCCGTCGTCTTGTGAACGACGAGGCGGAAGTGAGAAGAGAAAGGGGCCTGCCCCCGAAGGAGGAAGAAGAGGTGGTCACGGATCCTCCGCGCCACAAAAGTTTCTGGGCCACGGCCCATCAAGCCAACGTCCCTGCTGCGGGACGAAGATTCCAACAGCTGACCGATAGAGCTCGACTAGCCGATATCCCTCCTGCTGGAGGTCGACAATAACCCCCCGTCCTACATCAAGAACGGGGTCGAGAAGAGATGACCTGCCTGGTCAGAAATTATTTCTGAGGCTTAGGCAACCCCTCACTCCGACAGCAGCCACTGATGCAGACAGTCGCCACTGAGGAAGATTACTGCCCGTCGGCGGCAGATGAAGGAGATATGGGAGATAAAATGATGGTGTCGTCAGTCGATGACAATGGATATAATGACGGCTTCGAGGTCGAAGCCGATGAAGCCTTCCCCGAGTGGGAAGAAAGAATAAGAGTTTCTGTGTTCGAAAGGCTGACCTTTCCGCAGCAAGCCAGAAGGAGGGTCTATCAACGAAAGAGAAGGGTGCAGGTTTTCACCTGCAACATGGCTGGTATATCTAACCTATATGCGGAGCTTCCTGAAGACCCCCAAGAATTGGCTCAATTGGCCGCATGGCCGGGGCCAACTACCCGCAGAACAGAAGCAGCAAGAGAGCTTCTGATGATGGTTAAAGGGAAACGGCCCCAGGTCTATCCCCACTGGGATGACAAGGCCCCCGTCTTGACCGCTAATGTGGTGACGGCGGAAGAAGAAGATGACGTCCTCCTCGACATCCTGCCTGAGGGTACATCCGGGGAGACAACAGAGGGTATCCCCACCACTATAGACCCATCAGTTCTGATGCTACTACAAAAATATCAACAGGAGATAGACTCTCTAAAGAAGCAGCTGATGGAAAAGAATGAACATTCATCGGCTTCTAAACCACCCGAAGTCCAGGGTGAGTCATCTCGGGGAGCGGCTCGTCGCGATGACCCTCCACCGCTCTATACACTATCCCAGCTGTCAGAGCCAAGCATGGCGACGGCACAACAGCGGCCACCATAGCCTCAGCCGCTGCTACCTCCGGTGCTGCCTCAGGTGCACCCGACACCCCCGCTGCTGCGTCCTCCACAGGCGACCACCCTGGTCACCCCATACTTGCAGCCGGCGCACTTCTATCCAGAACTGGTTGACCCCACGGTCGTGAACCGGATGATGGTGGAGAGGATGATCGAGCTGAAGCTCGCAGAAAAAAGTGAAGGCCACTACGTCGCATTTGATGCCTATCGGGTGCCCTACCCGCAACACCATGCGGCTAAACGACTTCCCCCGGGGGTCAACAAGCAGCCTAAGTTTGACAAATTCAATGGGAAAACGTCCCCTAAAGAGCATATTGCATATTACATGACCGTTATGGGTGATCTGGCCACCGACGAGTCATATTTGCTGAAGTTCTTCGGGTCGTCGCTAACAGGGCTCGCATTTGAATGGTACTCTAGCCTCTCGGCCGGGTCAATCAGTGATTGGTCGGATATGCAGAGAAAGTTCAGAGAAAGATTCCATGTCATAGAGAGGAAGGTCACAGTGGCCGAACTCTACTCAACAAAATAAAGGGCAGATGAGACAGCCCTTGATTACATACGGAGGTGGAGGAACCTCGGAATGAGATGCAAGCGGCCCCCGCATCAGGAGGACGCGGTACAAATATGCAAACAAAACCTCAGGAGGGAGGTCCTAGAGAAGATGATTGGAATGGAAATACGGTCGTTCGACCGGCTGAATAATGTGGTGGCCGAAGTGGAGGCTTTCCTAGCCAAGCCTATCCCGGCGTCAGCTGCCAGCACAGCCTAGAAAGGCAAGGCTGCGGAACGGCGCCCCACACCTAAAGAAGCGAATGCACTTGATATCAAGGCGTTCGAACAGCAGAAGGAGAAAGGCAAGAAGGCGGCTCCCCCGCAACCTGCGAAAGCTCTAGATGATAAAGAAGGTCCTTCGCTCAGGGACAAAATGAAGAAAGCCTATTCCTTTCCAAAAGATAAGTCCCGAGTCCTGTTCGACTGGGTAACAGAATACAGCATGGTCACCCTGCCTGAGCTGAGGAGGCCGGAGGACCTGAAAAGAAAGGATAGTCCAAGATTCTGCCCCTACCACCAGATGTTGGGACATCTAATCGAAGGCTGTTATGTTTTCAAAGACATCATCGAAGGAATGGTAAAGAAGAATGAAATAGAGCTGGGAGAGTACAAAGTAGACCCTCCTCAGCCACATGAAGCTCCTCCCAGGAGAGCAGCAGTCAACATGGTCTCCCTCTACCAGGCATTACCTGAGGAGATCTCTAAAGCAAGCACATGGAGGACCTACAAAATCCATTTCCTGGAGCCCGTGAAAGAACAGTAGGGGTGGCAGCAGATCCCTGTAAAGCACAAGAAGAAGAGGGCACCTCGCCCGAAAGAGGGGGCACATATCGGTGGCGTTACACCCCGGCCTGCTCCGCCAGTGGTAGCACCCGTATGGGTCACTCCACCTACAGCCATCAGAATACATACACCTAACAGGAAGAGACAGACTCCGCTACCAGTAATCAAGGAAACCAATCCTAGGGTTCTTCGACTACAGCACCTGATTGAAGGGCTAGATGAATATGTGCAGCCCGAATTGAAACCTATGCTGGTACGGGACCACGTCCCATGGCAAGAGCTGGAACAACTCTCACTCAAACAGGTGGAGGAAGCTGAAGCAGCACCCCCTGAAGAGGGCAGCCTGTTCTGGGGGCAGGCACCCGCAGAAACCAAAAAGAAGAGAAAGCAAAAGAAGAAGAAAAGAAAGGCCACTGGGGCCAATAAAGCATAGGTTGTCTCCTGCAATACCCTATCAGCACTCTTCAACCTACCCGGAGAAGAGGAAGAAGAAGAAATTTGCTTCACACCCCATGTTGGGGGAGGCAAACCCGAGGCCGCAACTGCTTCACATGCCACTCGGTCGGGCCGAAGATGGGGGCGCCAGCCACCACCCAACCACAACATCATGTTAAGAGGCGAGCAACCCTACAAGACACCTCCGCCGGAAGTTAATGGAGTTCAAATTCCCCCTCCGTCAGGCCTATACAACAAAAGTGGGGACAAGGCAGTCCCTTCATTCCTTGAATTTATGAAAATGTCAAAGGGGAAACAGCCCTGTCAAGAGGCTAACCCTACACCCGGGGCCATTCACCCGCAGCCAGCGTAATCTACTGAGGATGCAAATGCAGATGGAGCTTGCCCTACAGCAACTAATAAAGAAGACTCGACAGCCGGTGCCAGCCAAGAGGATGCCGAGTCCGAGGAAGATGAAGCAGGTCCGTCCGAACCCACAAATCAAAACCTCCCCAAGCCCAGATGGGCTGAAGAGATGAAGCTCTCCAATGTCCGGGCTGGGAGCCGAATAATGAAGTTGCTCAAAAAGCTCCCCGCTCGATTTACGATCTGGGAAATTCTCTCTTTGAGTGAAGAAACTCGACATGCGATCATCACTGCTCTGCAGATGCCTGCTCATTTTGAAGCCTGCGTAGCCGAGGCTATACCAGAAGCCAGTATGACCTTCTCTCCGGAAGACATGCTACTACCTACTGCCAGCCACAACAGGCCGCTGTATATGAAAGGGCACCTGAATGGAAGGGAGCTGAACAGAATACTAGTTGATCCCGGTGCAGCAGTCAACATCCTGCCATACAGAATATACGAGAGGCACCACTTTAATGTGTATCTCGAGAAAGTCGGGGATATGCGTATCGCTGGCTTCAACCAAAAATGTGAAGTATCTATGGGAGTGGCAGAATTTACGCTGACCCTGGCAGATTTCACTACAACAGTACAGTTTCATGTCATTGACTCTCGCACCTCCTACAAGGCGCTGCTCGACTGCCCATGGCTACATGAGAATATGGTTGTGCCCTCCACGCTCCACCAATGCATCAAATACAGCCTCCAAGGGAAGGAGGAGAGGATATTTGCTGATCTCTACCTATTCGAGGTATTTGAATGTCACTTGGCAGACGCCAACCTATATACGGGGCCTCCCCGGAAGGTTTCTGAAGCTAAAGCCCCCATAGGGGCCTCGAAGAATAGATCGGGTGACGGTTGGTATCCACCACCGCCACGCGGATATGTCAAGCCGAAGGTGGTCTCCCACATCACAGCTTCTGGAGACGTCGGCAGGGTAACACCCCCAGCATTATACCCCAAAGCTAAGGAAGTGCAGGTCAATCGACAGCACGCCCGCATCGGAGTCCCCACCGGCCTCACCAAGCCAGTCCTCGGCCTCAACGACCCCACTGTCGAACCTTTCAAAGCTTGGGAGGTGACACAAGAAGATGGGCCCAGCAGCTTGTTCTATACAGCTGAGGAGCATCCTACTCGGGAAGACACAGACTGCAGCCTCCCTGAAGATCTAAGCAACCCGCGGGTTCCTGTCCAAGGCCTGGCATTTGCAACTGATCGGATGGGCAAGATGTTTCAGAAGCAGCACATTCCTCCCGATCAGTCTCAAAAGCGCAAAGAAGCTTTCCAGAAGATGTGGTATCCCACAAATCTGGATAAGGAAATGAGACGTGTCTCTCAACATCCAGGGTTGGGCTTTACCCTGGAGGAATATTATTACAGTGGGCGGTACGAGGTGGATACTATCTCCACCTTCTATCCTACTGAAGATAGCCCTCTGGGGGCAACCTTTGATGAGTATCTGGTGGAAGCCGAATATCTTGAACTGGCTCGGTCCGGGAATCAAGAAGTAGAAACCTCGACCCCTTGCCGATGCTGGGAGCAAGTTCATCCTGATGAAGCGGCCCTTCAAGCCGAATTTGATACGGCTAGCAGCAGCAGAGCCGAAGACATTCAAGAAGCAGGAGTCTCTCCCTCCACAGGGGTCCTACTAATGACAACTTCAACACCCTTTCTGTTAATCAGGGAAGCCTTGGTCGACTCTAATCAAGGGGAACTAGCTGCAAAGAAAGAAAAAGCCACATCTACGGAAGATACAACTGCCCCAGAAGGTGAGACCTCCTCAACTTCTGCTACAAAACTGGGATGCTGTCCAAGCACGGCAATAAACGACTACCAGCCTGTCATGGTTGCAACCCCATCTACAAACACTGAAGCTGCTCTCTCGCCCTCAAGAGCTGCAACGGCGATGGATAGGCTATTAGAACGATCCACCCAGCCGCTAGCACAAGAAATAAAGAAGCCTCAAGAAGCTCTGGCGGTGTCTGACGAGGAAGTCGAAGTGCTCGACCCTCAAGATGGTATTCCAGACTTCGTTGACCTCCAACCGGCACCTCCGGAGATAGAAGACGGAGGCCAGGCCACAGTCGATGAACTAATAGAAGTCAACCTGGGAAATGAGGAGGACCCTAGGCCTACCTTCCTCAGTGCCCAACTATCCCCAGAAGAACGGGAGCTGTACATCCAGCTGCTGCTAGAATACCGGGATTGCTTCGCCTGGACTTACAAAGAGATGCCAGGTCTAAGCCCCGCTATCTCACAACATGAGCTAACAATCAGCCCTGAGGCCGAGCCAGTGAAGCAACCACCGCGGCGCATGAGGCCAGAGCTCATCACCCAAATTTGTGCTGAAGTCGACAAGCTCATTGACGTGGGATTTGTTGAAGAAAACCAGTACACTACATGGCTGGCGAATATCATCCCCGTGAAGAAGAAGAATGGAGAGATCCAGATATGTGTCGACTTCCGAGATCTAAATAAAGTCTGCCCCAAAGATGACTTCCCGGTGCCAATAACCGAGGTCATGATTGATGCTACAACCGGCCATGGAGCCCTGTCATTCATGGATGGGTCTTCCGGTTACAATCAGATTTGGATTGCAGAGCATGACCGAGTCCATACTACTTTCCGAACTCCTAAAGGCATTTATCATTACAAGAGAATGCCGTTCGGAGTGAAAAATACTGGCGCAACCTATCAGCGCGCAATGACCAAGATCTTTGACGAGCTGCTCTACCACAAGGTCGAATGCTACATAGATGACCTGGTGGTCAAAACCAGAAGGAAAGAAGATCATCTGCAAGACCTCCGGATTCTTTTTCAGAGGCTGAGGCAGCATGAGCTGAAGATGAACCCTATGAAATGCGCGTTCGGAGTGTCGAGCGGAAAATTCTTGGGCTTCATCATCCGATATCGGGGAATCGAGATAGACCCCGCAAAGATCAAAGCAATTCAGGAGTTACCTCCACCAAGGAACATCTCTGAGCTGAGATCACTTCAGGGCCGCTTGGCTTATATCCGGCGGTTCATTTCCAATTTGTCAGGGTGATGTCAGCCTTTTCACAAGTTGATGATGTAAGAGGTTCCCTTTTATTGGGATGAAGATTGCCAGACAGCCTTTGACAAGCTGAAAGACTATCTGAAAACTCCTCCAGTGCTGGGCGCACCGGTGAAAGGACGACCATTGATACTGTATATAGCAGCTACACATAATTCTCTGGGGGCAATGCTGGCCCAGAATAATGAAGAAGGGAAAGAGCAAGCCCTCTATTACCTCAGTCGGAGACTGGTCAGAACTAAAGAGAAATATACTTATATCGAGAAGATCTGTCTGGCACTAATCTTCGCAGTTAAGAAGCTCTGACACTATATGTTGTCGCATGAAATCAGCTTGGTATCCAAAGAGGATCCCCTGAAGTACATCATGTCTCAACCGGCACTCAAAGGCCGCCTGGGCAAATGGGCGGTAATCCTTATGGAGTTTGATATCTCCTACGTGCCGCGCAAGGCTGTCAAGGGCCAAGCTATTGCAGACTTCTTCGCTGAGCACCCAGTGCCCGGGGATTGCCCGTTGGAGCCAGAGCTTCCGGAAGATGAAACCCTAGAAGCCGTTCAAGTCCAACCCGCCTTATGGCAGCTATACTTTGATGGCGCTTCCAGAATTGACGCCTCTGCCACTGGATCAGCCAGTGTCAGGGCAGGAGCAGGCATAGTCCTGAAATCCCCAGAAGGAGAAGTGGTGCATACATCCTGTTCCATAAACAAGCAATGCACAAACAATGAAGCGGAATATGAAGCCCTGATAATCGGGTTGCAAATTGCTCTGTCCATGGGAATTAAGATGCTGGAAGCATTCGGAGACTCCATGCTAGTCATAAAACAGCTGGAAGGAGAGTTCGATGTGCGAAAGCAAGTGCTCCTCCCCTATCACCAGTTGGCAACTCACCTGATGTCAAGATTTTACTTCATCAGCATCAAGCGCATCAATCGAAGCTGGAATGCTCAGGTAGACACCCTCGCTAAGCTGGCCAGTTCATTGGCGGTCCCACCAGACACAAGCCTGAATATAACAGTGATCAACTGCCGGTAGGTCCCCAGTGTAATAGAGGTCCTAGCCGACGAACAAGAGATGGAAGTAGCAGTCATCGAAGGGGTTCAGCAGCCCGATTGGCGGTAGCATCTCCTATGCTGGTTTCAACACCAGCAACTTCCAAAAGAAAAGGAACAGAGAATGAAGCTCCTGAGGATCAAGGATTCTTACGAGATGTGAAGCGGTACCTTGTTCCGAATTATGGCAGATGCCCGAAGGAAAGTCCTACTCCGTTGCTTGTCTTCAGCAGAAGCGGGACAGGTGATGCAGGAGGTCCATGCAGGATCAACTGGAGCACACCAGGCTGGCCCGAAGATGAAAATTGAGATAAAGAAACTGGGTTACTATTGGCCCACTATATTTGATGATTGCTGCAGGTTTGCCAAAGCTTGTCAGAAGTGTCAAGAACACGCTAATGTGGCAAGGAGACCTCCAGTGCCATTGCATCCCACCCTACCAAGCTGGCCGTTTGCTCAGTGGGGCACAGACGTAGTAGGGCCGCTACCAGCATCTTCATCAGGGTGCAGATACATCTTAGCAGCTATAGACTACTTCTCCAGATGGGCGGAGGCAATAGCACTAAGAGATGTGACGGGAGAACTAGTTGCAAGGTTCTTCCGGCAGAATGTAATATTTCGGTTTGGGATCCCCAGCCGAATCATCTCTGATAATGGCAGTCATTTTAGGAACCAGAAGGTTTATCGGCTGGTCGACAAATACAAAATCGACTGGAGGACATCGTCCCCCTACAACCCTCAGGCCAATGGACTCGCAGAAGCCTTTAATAAGACATTATGTACATTACTGGCAAAGACTGTCAAGTCTAATAAAAAAGATTGGGAAGAAAGGATGTACGAAGCACTTTGGGCCTATAGTACTGTCTACAAGACCCCAACCGGTTGTTCACCTTTCTCCCTCGTCTATAGGTCGGAAGCTGTAGTGCCCATTGAACTTGAAGTTCCATCATTGCGAGTTGTCATCCAGCACGGACTAGTCAGTGGTGAGCAGACCAATGCAGAAAGAAGATTAGAGGAGCTCGACGAGCTTGAAGGAAAACGCCTCCGAGCACAGCAAAACATCCAACTCTACCAAGCTCGCATGGCCCGTGCTTTTGACAAGCTAGTCAAGGGTCGAGAATTCAAGAAAGGAGACCTGGTAATGGTCAAAAGAAAAGAAGTGATGGCCTCCAACCCCAAAGGGAAGCTGGTCAAAAACTGGGTAGGGCCATATATCGTCCGCCAAGTATATGAATGGGGTGCCTACGTCCTTGCAGACCACAAAGGAGTCATTCAGTTCTCCCCCCTCAACGAAAAACACATTAAGTTGTATCATGCAGCACAGCCGACATGTCCCGAGTGATCGGTCGGAGCTA
This sequence comes from Amorphophallus konjac, assembly GCA_022559845.1. Taxonomy (NCBI): domain Eukaryota; kingdom Viridiplantae; phylum Streptophyta; class Magnoliopsida; order Alismatales; family Araceae; genus Amorphophallus; species Amorphophallus konjac. The sequence goes on from CM040121.1 coordinate 373,302,958, forward strand.
ACTTTTCCTTGGTTAGTGGCACTCCGCCCTAATCAAGCTACCTCCTCCTTGGTTTAGTGGCACTCCGCCCTGATCGAGCTACTCTTCTCTTTGGTTTAGTGGCACTCCGCCCTAACCGAGCTACCTTTTTCTTGGTTTAGTGGCATCTCGCCCTGATCAAGCTACCTTTTTCTTGGTTTAGTGGCATCTCGCCCTGATCAAGCTACCTTCCCTTGGTTTAGTGGCATTCTGCCCTGATCGAGCTACTCTTCTCCTTGGTTTAGTGGCACTCCGCCCTAACCGAGCTACCCTCTCCTTTGCTTAGTGGCACTCTGCCCTAAAAAAGCTAACCCTTTCCTTGGTTAGTGGCACTCCGCCCTGATCGAGCTACCTCTCCTTGGTTTAGTGGCACTCCGCCCTAACCGAGCTACTCTTCTCCTTGGTTTAGTGGCATCTCGCCCTGATCAAGCTACCCTTTTCTTGGTTTAGTGGTAACTCGCCCTGATCGAGCTATCATTTCCCTGGTCTAGTGGCACTCCGCCCTGATCAAGCTACCTTCCCTTGGTCTAGTGGCATTCTGCCCTGATTGAGCTACTCTTCTCCTTGGTTTAGTGGCACTCCGCCCTGACCGAGCTACCCTCACCTTTGTTTAGTGGCACTCCGCCCTAAACAAGCTAACCCTTTCCTTAGTTAGTGGCACTCCGCCCTGATCGAGCTACCTCTCCTTGGTTTAGTGGCACTCCGCCCTAACCGAGCTACTCTTCTCCTTAGTTTAGTGGCATCTCACCCTGATCAAGCTACCCTTTTCTCGGTTTAGTGGCATCTCACCCTGATCGAGCTATCCTTTCCCTGGTCTAGTGGCACTCCGCCCTGATCAAGCTACCTTCCCTTGGTCCAGTGGCATCCCGCCCTGATCGAGCTACCTCTCCTTGGTTTAGTGGCACTCCGCCATAACCGAGCTACTATTCTCCTTGGTTTAGTGGCATCTTGCCCTGATCAAGCTACCCTTTTCTTGGTTTAGTGGCATCTCGCCCTGATCGAGCTATCCTTTCCCTGGTCTAGTGGCACTCCGCCCTGATCAAGCTACCTTCCCTTGGTCCAGTGGCATCCTGCCCTGATCGAGCTACCTTTTCCTTGGTTTAGTGGCATTCCGCTCTAACCGAGCTACCCTTTCCTTGGTTCAGTGGCATTCCGCTCTAACCGAGCTATCCTTTCCTTGGTCCAGTGGCATCTCGCCCTGATCGAGCTACCTCTCCTTGGTTTAGTGGCACTCCGCCCTGATCGAGCTACTCTTCTCTTTGGTTTAGTGGCACTCCGCCCTAACCGAGCTACCTTTTTCTTGGTTTAGTGGCATCTCGCCCTGATCAAGCTACCTTTTTCTTGGTTTAGTGGCATCTCGCCCTGATCAAGCTACCTTCCCTTGGTCTAGTGGCATTCTACCCTGATCGAGCTACTCTTCTCCTTGGTTTAGTGGCACTCCACCCTAACCGAGCTACACTCTCCTTTGTTTAGTGGCACTCCGCCCTAAACAAGCTAACCCTTTCCTTGGTTAGTGGCACTCCGCCCTGATCGAGCTACCTCTCCTTGGTTTAGTGGCACTCCGCCCTAACCAAGCTACTCTTCTCCTTGGTTTAGTGGCATCTCGCCCTGATCAAGCTACCCTTTTCTTGGTTTAGTGGTAACTCGCCCTGATCGAGCTATCATTTCCCTGGTCTAGTGGCACTCCGCCCTGATCAAGCTACCTTCCCTTGGTCTAGTGGCATTCTGCCCTGATCGAGCTACTCTTCTCCTTGGTTTAGTGGCACTCCGCCCTAACCGAGCTACCCTCTCCTTTGTTTAGTGGCGCTCCGCCCTAAACAAGCTAACCCTTTCCTTAGTTAGTGGCACTCCGCCCTGATCAAGCTACCTCTCCTTGGTTTAGTGGCACTCCGCCCTAACCGAGCTACTCTTCTCCTTGGTTTAGTGGCATCTCGCCCTGATCAAGCTACCCTTTTCTCGGTTTAGTGGCATCTCACCCTGATCGAGCTATCCTTTCCCTGGTCTAGGGGCACTCCGCCCTGATCAAGCTACCTTCCCTTGGTCCAGTGGCATCCCGCCCTGATCGAGCTACCTCTCCTTGGTTTAGTGGCACTCCGCCCTAACCGAGCTACACTTCTCCTTGGTTTAGTGGCATCTTGCCCTGATCAAGCTACCCTTTTCTTGGTTTAGTGGCATCTCGCCCTGATCGAGCTATCCTTTCCCTGGTCTAGTGGCACTCCGCCCTGATCAAGCTAACTTCCCTTGGTCCAGTGGCATCCCGCCCTGATCGAGCTACCTTTTCCTTAGTTTAGTGGCATTCCGCTCTAACCGAGCTACCCTTTCCTTGGTTCAGTGGCATTCCGCCCTAACCGAGCTATCCTTTCCTTGGTCCAGTGGCATTCCGCCCTGATCAAGCTACCTTTTCCTTGGTTTAGTGCCACTCCGCCCTAACCGAGCTACCCTTCTCCTTGGTTTAAGTGGCACTCCTCCCTAACCGAGCTACCCTTCTCCTTGGTTTAGTGGCACTCCACCCTAGCCGAGCTGCCTTTCCTTGGTCTAGTGACATTCCGCCCTGACCGAGCTACCCTTCCCCTTGGTCCAGTAGCATTTCACCCTAATCGAGCTACCTTTTCCTTATTCTTGTGGCATTCTGCCCTGATCAAGCTTCCAAAGGATACGTCGCGCCGCCATTACGAGCCTTAAGTTCGGACTGGCACAAAAGCCCTTCCTTGCGTTAGCATTATCTCCGCGCTAACAAATAAACCCGTGTCGGCCGAAGATTTTATGCCCTAGCTGGCATTCTCACATTGTTGCCACTATGAGCCATCTGCTGTCGACCAGGAGTTGAACATCACACTTCGACCTGCCACCCTATACATATCAAAAAAAAGAAAAAGAAAAGAAAATGAGGTTAAAAATAGAGATACCATGCCAGACTTGCTCCTATATTAGGAAAAGTGCAAAAATGGCTATAACCCAGCTGTGGTGAAAACCCGAAGGGGCGCTGCAGGCAAAATCGGGTACCCCACCACGTGAAAACCCGAAAGGGCGCGCGGGCAAAAGCAAGAGGGGGCTGGCTCCGGTGAAAACCCGAAAGGGCGCTTGAGCCAGTAAAGTGGTAATTTCCAAATTCCTCTCCTATTCTGCACCCAATGAAACTCCGAAAGGGACAACCATCAAAGTCCCACCGGAAATCCTTTAACAAACCCACATTCGACTCTCGTCATCATAAGCGAGATCGGTCGATCTCTACCCTTAACTTGGACCTTACGTCCCTGTTGATAATCCCATCTTTGCTTCGGCATGTGACCCATGTTGATGAATAAACCCATGGTCGACCCTCGTCATCATCGGCGAGATCGGTCTATCTCTACCCTTAACTTGGACCTTCCGTCCCCGTTAATAACCCTACCTTTACCTCGGCATGTGGCCCATGCCGATGAATAAACCCACGTTCGACCCTCGTCATCATTGGCGAGATCGGTCGATCTTTACCCCTAACTCGGATCTTACATCCTTATTAATAGACCATATCCTTTGCTTCGACATCTAGCCAGTGTCGACAGACCGAAGCAGGGTCCAATCCTTGTCATCATCGACAAGGCCAGTCCATATTTTCGCGGTCCAGTTCTTCTGCATCCCGAATTCAAGAAAAAAGAAAGAAAGAAAAGAAAATGGGGTTAAAAATAGAGATACCCTGCCAGACTTGTTCCTATATCAGGACAAGTGTAAAAATGGCTATAACCCAGCTGTGGCGAAAACTCGAAGGGGCGCTGCAGGCAAAATCGGGTACCCTGCCGCGTGAAAACCCGAAAGGGCGCGCGGGCAAAAGCAAGAGGGGGCTGGCCTCGGCGAAAACTAGAAAGGGCGCTTAGGTCAGTAATGTGAATAAAAAAAAATTGAATGATGAATAGTGATGATTCATTCTCTGTCCGGAAGACCCCTTACGAGGTCGATGGGGAATTTTCATTCGATATCCCGCCTATATACATCTATTATCTACCTGATGGGGGCATCCCTTGCCCCTCCACGTTTTTGAGGCTCGGATCATCGTCGACTTATGCCATTATGTTCGTCATGTGTTTGTGAGTCTAGTCATGTAATTTTTATATTTTATTTGAGTCTTAAACCATGTAATTTTCCTATTATTTGAGTCATGTACCTAGGTTAGTAGGTTATCTACCAAAGTCTTGTGTCATTATGTTGGTTTGTTAAGCTATTGGGCCCAACTAGTGGGCTAGGCCCAGGGGCACCCCTCCCTTGGACTGCTTTGGTCATTAGTTAGCTTGTCAGGGTCATTATGGTCATATGAAAGTATGGAGCCTATAAATAGGCCTCCCCTCCCTCTCATTGTAACAACTTTTGGATGAATATTGAAAGAGCCATTCTACCACCTCTCATAATCTCTCACACACTCTCTCTCTCTCTCCCACTCTCTCTCCCTAAGAGAAGTTCACCCCCCTCCTCTCTCTCCTCTCCTCCCAACTACCTCCAACTCCCACCTACCCCCATTAAAGCTTCCCACTTCCCATAGCCATCTTTACTCGCCCCCCTTAGTCCCAAGGAAGAATCTTCCCCATTCCAACACTCTCTTCCCCATTCCAACACCATCACCTCTCTTCCCCACACAATCTCCCAACTTCCAAGACCAATTTGAATTTGAAACCCTTCCCTCCATAGCTTTGGCCACCCCTCTCCCCTTCCATTAGGCCAAATTCGCCCCCCCCCCCACCTCCTCTCCCACTCACCCTCTCTCTTGTTCACACCCACTTCTCCACCACCACCTCTTGCAGCTCCAGCTCCCTCTCCACCCATCCCTGCCCCACCAGAACCCCTTGGAAGCCCTAACCACGTCCCTTTCCTCTCCCAAACCCTCAGCCATCACCCCAAGCTGTTCTAACTCCCCTTCCCCCACCCCTTGTTCTTGGAAGTTGCAGTTTCAGGTCGCAGGTCGCAGGCAGCAGAGTGGGGTCCTGAAGTCGCTTCATCCCCGGCCGCTCCCTACTCCTCCTAGTGTCAAGGCCTACATCTCTGGAAAGGTCGTCCAGAGGGATTTCAAGGTGAGGTGGTTTCGTCGGAATCCGAGTTCCGAGCTGTCCGTAGGAGCCGATCTCCCTTGACCACGCAGAAGCCCTCTGGCAGGGAACCAGAGCCTCAGCTCCAGTCCGACCACAGCTTCTTCCTTGAAGATCTGGGCGCCATTTTTGGAGATCAGAAACTACTTCCAGTTAGCTGTCATCTCCAAGAAGAAGGACCTCATTCGGCCCCCGGAGCTCCCAGTTACAATTTTCTTCGTCGGAGTGTGCAGTCTGCCCCTGCGGGTCCAGGTTTGACCTGTCCCCACTTATCCGGCTACCACTCTCTCCTCCGACCTCAGATTGTGGCTCCGTCAACTTCTGCTTGAAGCTACTCTGACCACGATTGCGTCACCGCCAGTTTCGTTCCAATCGGAGTTCGGGAGCATCCGCAGTGCCTTTGGCAACCTACTGTATCAGTTCTGCACCAGCCAGAGACAGAAGTTTCTATCCTGTTCCAGTTGCCGGTCCGATCAGCCCCGAGTTTTAGAGCTTCCCCAAAAATTCAGACATCATCTTCTGTCAGTTAGGAAACTTTTGGCACCAGTTTCGTCAAGTTTGGAGTTCTGTGGAATCCGTGGCAGCGTCATCATAGACACCCTGTCCAGCGAACCTGAAGGTTGGCAGAACCGGCGGAGCTCGGAAGTCGGGTTTCCTTTGCATAATTCCCCACCCCGCTTGGCCGGCTGAAGGCCCCTCCCTGCGTGGAGGTATTTTTGGATGTAATAAGCTTAATCCCTGCCCCAAGATCACCCCTCCTGCGAGAGGTGTAGTGTTGTACTCCTTTCACTTTCAGGTGAAGCGACACCGCCGCGGCGATCGGGTGTATACCCTCGCCTCCCGGCGTGCCCTCGTCTCCAAGCGGGATCGGTGTTTACACACCGATCAGGTGAGCATCTGATACCATCCTTGATTGCCTCATTTCTTCAAATTTAGTATTACTTTGTATGCCCGTCGGACGGTGAGAAGAGAGCCCATTCTTGTTTGCCACTTCAAGTGCATCCACCGCGGACCGAGAGTGAGTGCCACCCAAATCCCGCCCTGCGGGCCAGCCGCCCACAAAGTTGGGTATCCTAGATCCTTAGGGGTCAGCCAAAGCCCACTAAGTCAATTAGAATCATTGGGTCTCGCCTCGGACCCTTGGCATCATCCCCCGGCCCCGCCGGGTGATCGCGTGTGTCGTGTGAGTAAGACGCTATTGTGAGAATCATTGGAGTGCTTGTAGCTTGCTGATCTAGGTCCTAGGTTGTTCATTTCATATTTAGTCATCCTTGGCCTGTGCCACATCACTACCCTTTTCGACCCTTGTCACCATCGGTAAGATCGGTCGCTACCCTATCCGGTTTCTGTCACCATCGGCAAGACCAAAAGGCATAACGACAAACTCAAAATGACCATACCTGCTGCGGAAAGCCGTTTTATAAATATCCTCTTCCTTAATCCGCAACTGGTGATATCCAGATCGAAGATCGATCTTAGAAAAATATTGAGCTCCTGCTATCTGGTCAAATAGTTCGTCAATCCTCGGCAAGGGATATTTGTTCTTGACAGTCTGCTGGTTTAATTGCCGATAATCAATGCACAGCCTCATCGAACCATCTTTCTTCCTGACAAATAGTACAGGGGCACCCCACGGAGAAGTACTAGGACGAATAAAACCCTTCTCAAGTAATTCCATCAGTTGCTGCTTCAGTTCCCTCAGTTCTGCAGGAGACATACGATAAGGAGCCTTAGAAATAGGAGCTGTGCCAGGAATAAGATCAATAGAAAAGATAACTTCCCGCTTAGGCGGAAGTCCTGGTAGTTCCTCTGGAAAGACATCAGGAAAATCTCGGACAACAGGAATGTCCTTAATCTCCATCTGCTGCTCAGGAGTTGTACAGACAAAGGCTAGAAAAGCCTCACACCCATGCCTCAAAAGCTTATCAGCTCGGAGAGCCGAAATGAGCGGTACGGAGTTATGGTGCTTGACTCCCGTAAAAGATAAACCAGAATGTCCAGTAAAAGTCACTGAGCTAGAACTACAGTGAACATTGACCTCATACTTGGCCAACCAATCTGCTCCTAGGATTACATCATAATCCTTCATATCCATGCAGACCAAATCTGCTGGAAAGTTATGTTCACCAATCATAACCTTACTAGAAGGATAGAAATACTGGATTGTTGATCTAGTGTCAATAGGGGTTGAAATCTCTAACGGAGTATTCATCAAAACAGGTTCCACAACTAATGACTTAGCAAATCTCCGAGAAATAAATGAATGTGTTGCACCAGTATCAAAGAGAGCAAATGCGGGCTTATCGATTATAGTAAGGGTACCTTCGACGAGTCCGCCATCATCAGAAATCCCAGTTTCATCTTCATGTAAAGCTTGAAGCTTGCCTTGTGGTTTCTTGAAGACTAGAGGTTTTGCCGGTGTAGCTTGTTCCGATATGAGAGGACAATTGGGGATACGGTGCTCCTTGCTTCCACATCGCAAACAGGCGCCTTGCTTGCGCCAGCACTCCTCTATCTTATGACCCGGACGATCACAATAGTTGCACACGCCCTTGAATGGAACAATAGGGCCAGGCTTCTTGTCTTCATGCCTCGGCATCTTGCCCTTCCACGATCCGGATCCGCTCCACGAACCAGGTCCACTAACAGGCCTCTTCTTAGTATACCCGGGTTTGACACTCCCGGAACCCGTAGGTAATTCTTTCTTGGTGCCTTTCCCACGGATTCTCTCCGTCATCTCAAGAGTATCCTCTAGAACTTGCGCTTTCCTTACCACCTCAGAATACGTGAAAATCTCCATCGGTGCCAATTGGTTGATATAATGAAGCTTCAATCCATTGAGAAAGCGCTTCGCCTTCATCTTCTCGGTGGAAATGAGATGTGTAGCATATCGAGAAAGCCGTGCAAATTGAGCCTCATACTCTGCCACGGACAAACCTCGCTGTTTCAAGGCCGCGAACTCTGCCGCTTTCTTCTCTTGCACTCTATCAGAAAAATACTTGCTGTTGAAGAATTCTTCGAATTCTTCCCACATAACTTGCCGATCACCGAGAGTTGCCTTGATAGAATCCCACCAAGTACGTGCATCATGTTCCAGTTGAAATGTGGACAAAAGGACACGCTCCTGGTTGGTGCATTGCATAACTTCAAAGATCCTCCCCATCTCATCTAGCCAGTGCTCGGCTTGGTCGGGGTCAGTCGAACCAGCGAATCTAGGCGGATTCATTCCGCGGATTTTCCGGTATAGATCACCGGTGCCATGCGGTGCCACTCCTGCCTGAGCTACTTGCTGAAGGGCCTGAGTAAGGCCTTGAACCGTACGCTGCAGGTTCCTCCATTCAGCACGATCAGCTACCATCTACACGAAAAATAGATTACTTAGGTCCAATAAGATATATAAAGCACGATTAAGGAACGAACTTAACCCAAGTTCTACCCATTCTTACCAGGTCAGGTCTTAAACTTTTACAAGGTTAGGGATCTAGTGCACCTAGACACGACCAAAACTCGGTACCTGGCGGAGGTAATCGGTCCGAAGACCACTCGCGCAAGTGTGCGACCTTCCCGATAGGCGTAGCCTAACGTTCGGACAACACCTTTTGATATACCGATTATTGGGATGCAATGCAAGAAAACCTAAAACTTAGGAAACCTAGGAATGTGAAACCTAGGCTCTGATACCAACTAAACTGTCACGCCCCGAACAAGGCAGAAATATCGGGACGTACAGTTAGGGACACGCTGGCAAGAGAGAGAGGAAAAATTAAATAATACACAAGTGCTACATGATGGAAATACTAAATGATCATTAACAAACCACCACTGATACAATAACCTCATGTTCAACTTACTACAACTGGAATAACAACCACTAAAACTCAATAACATGGCTGAGACTAAAAGCTATCCAAAACACAACTAAAAGTAAGATATCACACTACTAACACACTAGAACTGATACACTCAAGACATCACTCCTGCCCTTCCCCATCGGTAAGTGCGTCACCTGAACAACCTGGAAAAGGGGGAAACACAACTATGAGCTGACGCCCAGTAGGAAATAATAGACAGGTATAGGTGATTAACAGTTTAATTACATTTTAAAATGTCATGCTACAAATGATAAAAATAATAAAAAGATAACGATGATATCACGAAAACAAAATTCAAAGATCTTGCAAGGTCAAGGAATATAATGAATAGAATGGTAAGACAAGAATTTACTATAGGAGATAACGATAAAAAGTAGTTGGCCATATCAAGACAATTCAAGTCATGTCAAGCACGTATGTAATTTCATTTCCACGTCCAAGTAATCAACAAGTAAAGTAACAACAAGTAGAGTATAGAACAGTGAAGAGTGGAAAGTGAAAGTAGTAGAAGGTAATGTAGAGAGTAGTGTAGAGAGTAGTGGACAGTCCTAGATTTAACACATGTCAAGTACTTGTGCCAAATGCCACACCTAGTCATTCACCTCCCCGGGGGTACACGTAGTGTTCGGGCGCTCTTCTCAGGACTAGACCGAGTCCTTAATTGTTTGCCAGGCATTGATTTCTTTGGATCAAAGATCCCACGAATCTAGACTTCCACAGTTTATGGCCAGAATTCCAAGGTTTAAACTAAGTAGCAATAACAACTTCAAGTAGGAAAGAGATTCATTTCCAGAATTTCAAGGTAAGTATAATCATCAAGGAGATCGAAACCAAGTCACAGCAAGAGTAAATCGTGCTGCGCTACTGTAAAACAGCAGCAATCAAACAAGCTAATCAACATATTAATACTAATCACCAAGTTAAGATATCATGATTAACCATTATTATTTGTATTAGCCAAAGTGCCAACAAGCTAGAACAAGTTGTCGAGGTAAAGAACAAGCTCTCACAGCGGTGAAATAGAATGCATTATCAGGGGTTTTAGTTACACCATTAATCATTAATTATGTGAGTTTCTATTTAACCAATGTAAGTGTTGTAATGGAGATAGTAAACATCGTGTTTTGTACTATGTTTGAGAAAGGACCAATGCAAATTGAAATCAAGGGGGGTACATGAATAGGTCAAAAGTTCTTCAAAAATATAATTTCAATGGGTCTAAGTTAAATGGGTTGATTCCCCATTGATTCGGATCCATCTTCGGGTCGAAAAACGAAGAAAATCGGGTTTCTGGTGTACGGGTCGACCCTTGGGGTCGACCCCTGAAAAACTGGGGTCTTGGAGCAGGATGGGTCGACCCCTGGGGTCGACCCTCGGGCTGGCCTGGGCTGCCAGGTGATGGGTCGACCCCTGGGGTCGACCCCTGCAAGCCCAGAACCGACCGGGGCTTCCGGAAAACGCATGAACTCGCCCAAATGGGGTCCAAATGAGTTGAAATCAAAACCACATGCCATAGGAATCTTGCTAGACATATTAGGGTCATAAAACTACAATTTGGAAACATGAATTTCATCAGAATTCACAAGAGTCACAACCTATTCTATGAAGAACACAAGGAGACCTAGTTCAGGACATACTTCCACTAAATCGTCGAATTCTCTCGATATACAAAACCAAATTTGGGGATTTTGGTGTCAAAAGAAAGCTAACACGATCATGAATCCAATCATATATAATATGCTACATGAAGATCAAGTTACATGACTCAAAATGAGCCCGTAATCAAGCTCTGACTTAAGTAACACTATATGAATCATGTTCTAGACATGCTTCTACAAAAATCAAAATTCACGATGCATGCTCAATGGAATTTGGGGCTTTCTACGTTAAATGAAAGATAATAACATGCTGATTACTTCATGTAAGTTAATTAGAGTTTGGTTGTTAGATCCTACCTCAAATCGGAGAGAGAAAACTCAAACCCTAGGATGAAGAACACTTGGACAGCACCTCACAAAAAGCTCGATTTCTCCACGGATACCTAATGAAAATTGGGGCTTTTGCCACCAATGGATAGAGCTCGATGAGAGGAACAACTTGCTATACTCATGATCAAAATTTGGTTGAGAAATCCTACCTCAATCGATGGATCAAAGAAGGATGAAGGAAAGCCAACGGCCTGCTGACCCACCTCCAGAAATCGAGCTAGATCTCTCCAGATCTAAAACTTCAGCGAACCCCACAGCAGCCAAATGAAAGAAGACTCGTAGGGCTTCATTTTCATAGCTCATAGAGCTTCTGGAGCCTTCTGAGTTGGGAGTATTCGCTGCTGCAAGCTACGTGTTTAGAAACGGCGCCGAAATCTTTGACTTGACCAAACTATGTCGGCAGCACGTTTTGGGGCTAAGTTTACCTAAAATTGATTGAGGGTAAATGTTCCTTACATTGTGGCCTTCCATTTGCCACTGATTTCAGATCATTTGGTCGAGTATTGAGGTCGAATTTCGTGTTTTAAACTAAGGGTTATGTATGGGTCAAAAGTGTGCACTTTTGGGTTTAAACTCTAAATAGATCTTACCACGGATTTACAATGGCCTAATGCCAGAAGGAAAAGTTGTTATCTACATCGACCTAAATCTATTTACTATTTTTACAGATTTTTCTAAGGTAGTCGGATTATTACTTATACTATTCCGTAAATAGTTAAATGTTAAGTTCGGAAAACTAAGTTCACTAATTCGGCATAATAAATGATTTTCTTAGGCTTAAATGTAGAAGACAAAGTTGCTAAACAAAATTAATTCTACAAGATGTGATTTTTGGGGATTTTTAGAAAATAGTTAAAAAATGACTTATTCTATTAATTAATTAATTAATCTAATTAATTTGGATAATTCTCATTAATTCGAATAACTTCAAATAAATTATAAATAATTACAAATAACTTTTTAAATAAATTTCTAAAGAATTTGGGGTCTTACACCCTCCCCTACTTAAAGGAATTTGATCCTCCAAATTCACTGCACTAAAACTGAGAGTAGAAAAAGATCGCTCACCTAGAATAGATCGGGATACCGCTTTCGCATAGTCTCTTCAGACTCCCATGTAGCTTCTTCGGTCCCACGCCGACTCCACTGAATCTTGACCATCGGTATCGAACGATTCCGGAGTTGCAGTTGCTTCCGGTCCAGAATCTTGACACGTCTTTCCTCATAGGTCAAATCTTCCTTCAGTTCAAAATCCACCTTCTGAATGATATGAGTGGGATCGTACACATATTTCCGCAACATAGACACATGGAAAACGTTGTGTACGCCAGACAATTGCGGTGGTAAAGCCAGTCTGTATGCCACCTCTCCCACTCTATCTAGAATCTCGAATGGACCAATGTACCTCGGACTCAACTTACCATGAATGCCAAATCTTCGGATCCCTCTCGTCGGAGAGACCTTTAAGAGCACATGATCGTCAACCTAAAATTCCAATGCTCTCCTTCTGTTGTCGGCATAACTCTTCTGTCTTGACTGGGCTACTTGTAACCGGTCTCGGATAACACGGATGTTCTGTGATGATTCCGAAACAAGATCTGGTCCAAGCCACTGTTTCTCACCTACCTCGTCCCAACACAACGGGGAACGACAACTTCTACCATATAGTGCTTCAAAAGGAGCCATCTGAATGCTAGACTGATAGCTGTTATTGTAGGTAAATTCAATTAATGCCAAATGCTCACTCCAATTACCACCAAAATCAATCATGCAAGCTCGCAGCATATCTTCCACTATCTGATTGGTTCTTTCAGTCTGTCCATCTGTCTGTGGATGAAAAGCAGTACTGAAATTCAGACGAGTACCCAAAGACTCTTGCAGTCCCTTCCAGAAATGTGAAGTAAATCTGGGGTCTCGATCAGATACTATATTCACTGGAATACCATGCATTCTCACCACTTCCTTTATATACAAAGCAGCCAATACATCAATCGTCCACTTGGACTTAATTGGTAAGAAATGAGCCGACTTTGTCAATCGATCGACAATCACCCATATCGCATCAAATCCACCACGAGTCCTAGGTAGACCCATAATGAAATCCATGCCAATGCTTTCCCACTTCCATTGGGGTATGTCGAGTGGTTTCAATTTCCCTGCTGGTATGAAATGTTCGGCCTTAACTTGCTGACATACCAAACATCTGCTCACAAAATCTGCAACTTCACTTTTCATATTCGGCCACCAAAAGGACCTTTTCAAATCTCGGTACATCTTAGTGCCTCCAGGATGAATGGTATATCTGGATCTATGAGCTTCCTCAAGAATTTTGTTCTTTATTGTAGCCTCATCCGGAACACAAGTTCTGCCTTTAAATAATAATCTACCATCATCGGCCAACATGAAATCAGGTCTGCTGCTCAAGTTTCCCTTGATCTCTACCAACTCGGGATCATTATCTTGCAAGGACTTGATCTCTATCAACAATTCCGGCTTAAGTTGGATCTGAGCAATCATGACCCGATCATTGTCGATATTAAGATCCAGACTAGATAATTGTTCCAACAACCTCCATTCTTGTAACATGAGACTTGACAATCTAGCTACCGGCTTCCGGCTTAAAGCATCTGCCACAACATTACCTTTGCCAGGATGATACTCAATCGAGAAGTCGAAGTCTTTCAAGTACTCCAACCATCTCCGCTGCCTCATGTTGAGTTCCTTTTGAGAAAATAAATACTTCAAACTCTTATGATCTAAAAACACTGTGAAGGTTTCTCCATACAAGTAATGCCTCCATATCTTCAAAGCAAACACGACTGCAGCAAGTTCCAAATCATGAACATGATAATTATCTTCGTGCTTCCTCAACTGCCTAGAGGAATAGGCAATCACCTTCCCATGCTGCATGAGTACACAGCCTAAGCCAATACCTGAAGCATCAGTATAAACAACAAATCCTCCTTCACCAGAAGGTAAAGCCAAAAAAGGTGCAGTAGTCAAACACTCCTTCAGAGTCTGAAAGCTTTGCCGACAATCATCTGACCAATCAAACTTATTCTCCTTGCGGGTTAATCTTGTCATAGGTACTGCAATCTTGGAGAAATCTTGAATAAATCTTCGGTAATAGCCTGCCAGGCCTAGGAAACTTCTAATTTCTGTCACACTGGTAGGCTGTTCCCAATTCTTCACTGCCTCAACCTTCAAAGGATCAACAGAAACACCTTCCTTGGTGATAATATGTCCGAGAAAGGACACCTCTTGCAGCCAGAATTCGCACTTACTGAACTTAGCATAAAGTTGATGATCTCTCAACAATTGCAATGCCATCCTCAGGTGTTCAGCATGCTCCAATTCACTCTTGGAATAGATCAAGATGTCATCAATAAATACCACGACCCACTGATCAAGATAGGGCCGAAATACATCGTTCATCAACTGCATGAAAGTCGCTGGTGCATTCGTTAGACCAAAAGGCATAACGACAAACTCAAAATGACCATACCTGCTGCGGAAAGTCGTTTTATAAATATCCTCTTCCTTAATCCGCAACTGGTGATATCCAGATCGAAGATCGATCTTAGAAAAATATTGAGCTCCTGCTATCTGGTCAAATAGTTCGTCAATCCTCGGCAAGGGATATTTGTTCTTGACAGTCTCTGGTTTAATTATCGATAATCAATGCACAGCCTCATCGAACCATCTTTCTTCCTGACAAATAGTACAGGGGCTCCCCACGGAGAAGTACTAGGATGAATAAAACCCTTCTCAAGTAATTCCATCAGTTGCTGCTTCAGTTCCCTCAGTTCCGCAGGAGACATACGATAAGGAGCCTTAGAAATAGGAGCGGTGCCAGGAATAAGATCAATAGAAAAGATAACTTCCCGCTCAGGCGGAAGTCCTGGTAGTTCCTCTGGAAAGACATCAGGAAAATCTCGGACAACAGGAATGTCCTTAATCTCAATCTGCTACTCAGGAGTTGTACAGACAAAGGCTAGAAAAGCCTCACACCCATGCCTCAAAAGCTTATCAGCTCGGAGAGTCGAAATGAGCGGTACGGAGTTATGGTGCTTGACTCCCGTAAAAGATAAACCAGAATGTCTAGTAAAAGTCACTGAGCTAGAACTACAGTGAACATTGACCTCATACTTGGCCAACCAATCTGCTCCTAGGATTACATCATAATCCTTCATATCCATGCAGACCAAATCTGCTGGAAAGTTCTGTTCACCAATCATAACCTTACTAGAAGGATAGAAATACTGGATTGTTGATCTAGTGCCAATAGGGGTTGAAATCTCTAACGGAGTATTCATCAAAACAGGTTCCACAACTAATGACTTAGCAAATCTCCGAGAAATAAATGAATGTGTTGCACCAGTATCAAAGAGAGCAAATGCGGGCTTATCGATTATAATAAGGGTACCTTCGACGAGTCCGCCATCATCAGAAATCCCAGTTTCATCTTCATGTAAAGCTTGAAGCTTGCCTTGTGGTTTCTTGAAGACTAGAGGTTTTGCCGGTGTAGCTTGTTCCGATATGAGAGGACAATTGGGGATACGGTGCTCCTTGCTTCCACATCGCAAACAGGCGCCTTGCTTGCGCCAGCACTCCTCTATCTTGTGACCCGGACGATCACAATAGTTGCACACGCCCTTGAATGGAACAATAGGGCCAGGCTTCTTGTCTTCATGCCTCGGCATGTTGCCCTTCCACGATCCGGACCCGCTCCACGAACCAGGTCCACTAACAGGCCTCTTCTTGGTATACCCGGGTTTGACACTCCCGGAACCCGTAGGTAATTCTTTCTTGGTGCCTTTCCCACGGATTCTCTCCGTCATCTCAAGAGTATCCTCTAGAACTTGCGCTTTCCTTACCACCTCAGAATACGTGAAAATCTCCATCGGTGCCAATTGGTTGATATAATGAAGCTTCAATCCATTGAGAAAGCGCTTCGCCTTCATCTTCTCGGTGGAAATGAGATGTGTAGCATATCGAGAAAGCCGTGCAAATTGAGCCTCATACTCTGCCACGGACAAACCTCGCTGTTTCAAGGCCGCGAACTCTGCCGCTTTCTTCTCTTGCACTCTATCAGAAAAATACTTGCTGTTGAAGAATTCTTCGAATTCTTCCCACATAACTTGCCGATCACCGAGAGTTGCCTTGATAGAATCCCACCAAGTACGTGCATCATGTTCCAGTTGAAATGTGGACAAAAGGACACGCTCCTGGTTGGTGCATTGCATAACTTCAAAGATCCTCCCCATCTCATCTAGCCAGTGCTCGGCTTGGTCGGGGTCAGTCGAACCAGCGAATCTAGGCGGATTCATTCCGCGGAAGTTCCGGTATAGATCACCGGTGCCATGCGGTGCCGCTCCTGCCTGAGCTACTTGCTGAAGGGCCTGAGTAAGGCCTTGAACCATGCGCTGCAGGTTCCTCCATTCAGCACGATCAGCTACCATCTACACGAAAAATAGATTACTTAGGTCCAATAAGATATATAAAGCACGATTAAGGAACGAACTTAACCCAAGTTCTACCCATTCTTACCAGGTCAGGTCTTAAACTTTTACAAGGTTAGGGATCTAGTGCACCTAGACACGACCAAAACTCGGTACCTGGCGGAGGTAATCGGTCCGAAGACCACTCGCGCAAGTGTGCGACCTTCCCGATAGGCGTAGCCTAACGTTCGGACAACACCTTTTGATATACCGATTATTGGGATGCAATGCAAGAAAACCTAAAACTTAGGAAACCTAGGAATGTGAAACCTAGGCTCTGATACCAACTAAACTGTCACGCCCCGAACAAGGCAGAAATATCGGGACGTACAGTTAGGGACACGCTGGCAAGAGAGAGAGGAAAAATTAAATAATACACAAGTGCTACATGATAGAAATACTAAATGATCATTAACAAACCACCACTGATACAATAACCTCATGTTCAACTTACTACAACTGGAATAACAACCACTAAAACTCAATAACATGGCTGAGACTAAAAGCTATCCAAAACACAACTAAAAGTAAGATATCACACTACTAACACACTAGAACTGATACACTCAAGACATCACTCCTGCCCTTCCCCATCGGTAAGTGCGTCACCTGAACAACCTGGAAAAGGGGGAAACACAACTATGAGCTGACGCCCAGTAGGAAATAATAGACAGGTATAAGTGATTAACAGTTTAATTACATTTTAAAATATCATGCTACAAATGATAAAAATAATAAAAAGATAACGATGATATCACGAAAACAAAATTCAAAGATCTTGCAAGGTCAAGGAATATAATGAATAGAATGGTAAGATAAGAATTTACTACAGGAGATAACGATAAAAAGTAGTTGGCCATATCAAGACAATTCAAGTCATGTCAAGCACGTATGTAATTTCATTTCCACGTCCAAGTAATCAACAAGTAAAGTAACAACAAGTAGAGTATAGAACAGTGAAGAGTGGAAAGTGAAAGTAGTAGAAGGTAATGTAGAGAGTAGTGTAGAGAGTAGTGGACAGTCCTAGATTTAACACATGTCAGGTACTGGTGCCAAATGTCACACCTAGTCATTCACCTCCCCGGGGGTACACGTAGTGTTCGGGCGCTCTTCCTAGGACTAGACCGAGTCCTTAATTGTTTGCCAGGCATTGATTTCTTTGGATCAAAGATCCCACGAATCTAGACTTCCACAGTTTATGGCCAGAATTCCAAGGTTTAAACTAAGTAGCAATAACAACTTCAAGTAGGAAAGAGATTCATTTCCAGAATTTCAAGGTAAGTATAATCATCAAGGAGATCGAAACCAAGTCACAGCAAGAGTAAATCGTGCTGCGCTACTGTAAAACAGCAGCAATCAAACAAGCTAATCAACATATTAATCCTAATCACCAAGTTAAGATATCATGATTAACCATTATTATTTGTATTAGCCAAAGTGCCAACAAGCTAGAACAAGTTGTCGAGGTAAAGAACAAGCTCTCACAGCGGTGAAATAGAATGCATTATCAGGGTTTTAGTTACACCATTAATCATTAATTATGTGAGTTTCTATTTAACCAATGTAAGTGTTGTAATGGAGATAGTAAACATCGTGTTTTGTACTATGTTTGAGAAAGGACCAATGCAAATTGAAATCAAGGGGGGTACATGAATAGGTCAAAAGTTCTTCAAAAATATAATTTCAATGGGTCTAAGTTAAATGGGTTGATTCCCCATTGATTCGGATCCTTCTTCGGGTCGAAAAACGAAGAAAATCGGGTTTCTGGTGTACGGGTCGACCCCTGAAAAACTGGGGTCTTGGAGCAGGATGGGTCGACCCCTGGGGTCGACCCTCGGGCTGGCCTGGGCTGCCAGGTGATGGGTCGACCCCTGGGGTCGACCCCTGCAAGCCCAGAACCGACCGGGGCTTCCGGAAAACGCATGAACTCGCCCAAATGGGGTCCAAATGAGTTGAAATCAAAACCACATGCCATAGGAATCTTGCTAGACATATTAGGGTCATAAAACTACAATTTGGAAACATGAATTTCATCAGAATTCACAAGAGTCACAACCTATTCTATGAAGAACACAAGGAGACCTAGTTCAGGACATACTTCCACTAAATCGTCGAATTCTCTCGATATACAAAACCAAATTTGGGGATTTTGGTGTCAAAAGAAAGCTAACACGATCATGAATCCAATCATATATAATATGCTACATGAAGATCAAGTTACATGACTCAAAATGAGCCCGTAATCAAGCTCTGACTTAAGTAACACTATATGAATCATGTTCTAGACATGCTTCTACAAAAATCAAAATTCACGATGCATGCTCAATGGAATTTGGGGCTTTCTACGTTAAATGAAAGATAATAACATGCTGATTACTTCATGTAAGTTAATTAGAGTTTGGTTGTTAGATCCTACCTCAAATCGGAGAGAGAAAACTCAAACCCTAGGATGAAGAACACTTGGACAGCACCTCACAAAAAGCTCGATTTCTCCACGGATACCTAATGAAAATTGGGGCTTTTGCCACCAATGGATAGAGCTCGATGAGAGGAACAACTTGCTATACTCATGATCAAAATTTGGTTGAGAAATCCTACCTCAATCGATGGATCAAAGAAGGATGAAGGAAAGCCAACGGCCTGCTGACCCACCTCCAGAAATCGAGCTAGTTCTCTCCAGATCTAAAACTTCAGCGAACCCCACAGCAGCCAAATGAAAGAAGACTCGTAGGGCTTCATTTTGATAGCTCATAGAGCTTCTGGAGCCTTCTGAGTTGGGAGTATTCGCTGCTGCAAGCTACGTGTTTAGAAACGGCGCCGAAATCTTTGACTTGACCAAACTATGTCGGCAGCACGTTTTGGGGCTAAGTTTACCTAAAATTGATTGAGGGTAAATGTTCCTTACATTGTGGCCTTCCATTTGCCACTGATTTCAGATCATTTGGTCGAGTATTGAGGTCGAATTTCGTGTTTTAAACTAAGGGTTAGGTGTGGGTCAAAAGTGTGCACTTTTGGGTTTAAACTCTAAATAGATCTTACCACGGATTTACAATGGCCTAATGCCAGAAGGAAAAGTTGTTATCTACATCGACCTAAATCTATTTACTATTTTTACAGATTTTTCTAAGGTAGTCGGATTATTACTTATACTATTCCGTAAATAGTTAAATGTTAAGTTCGGAAAACTAAGTTCACTAATTCGGCACAATAAATGATTTTCTTAGGCTTAAATGTAGAAGACAAAGTTGCTAAACAAAATTAATTCTACAAGATGTGATTTTTGGGGATTTTTAGAAAATAGTTAAAAATGACTTATTCTATTAATTAATTAATTAATCTAATTAATTTGGATAATTCTCATTAATTCGAATAACTTCA
Source organism: Amorphophallus konjac (assembly GCA_022559845.1). Taxonomy (NCBI): domain Eukaryota; kingdom Viridiplantae; phylum Streptophyta; class Magnoliopsida; order Alismatales; family Araceae; genus Amorphophallus; species Amorphophallus konjac. Next base: position 373,322,769 of record CM040121.1, read on the forward strand.
AATAAATTATAAATAATTACAAATAACTTTTTAAATAAATTTCTAAAGAATTTGGGGTCTTACACCCTCCCCTACTTAAAGGAATTTGATCCTCCAAATTCACTGCACTAAAACTGAGAGTAGAAAAAGATCGCTCACCTAGAATAGATCGGGATACCGCTTTCGCATAGTCTCTTCAGACTCCCATGTAGCTTCTTCGATCCCACGCCGACTCCACTGAATCTTGACCATCGGAATCGAACGATTCCGGAGTTGCAGTTGCTTCCGGTCCAGAATCTTGACACGTCTTTCCTCATAGGTCAAATCTTCCTTCAGTTCAAAATCCACCTTCTGAATGATATGAGTGGGATCGTACACATATTTCCGCAACATAGACACATGGAAAACGTTGTGTACGCCAGACAATTGCGGTGGTAAAGCCAGTCTGTATGCCACCTCTCCCACTCTATCTAGAATCTCGAATGGACCAATGTACCTCGGACTCAACTTACCATGAATGCCAAATCTTCGGATCCCTCTCGTCGGAGAGACCTTTAAGAACACATGATCGTCAACCTAAAATTCCAATGCTCTCCTTCTGTTGTCGGCATAACTCTTCTGTCTTGACTGGGCTACTTGTAACCGGTCTCGGATAACACGGATGTTCTGTGATGATTCCGAAACAAGATCTGGTCCAAGCCACTGTTTCTCACCTACCTCGTCCCAACACAACGGGGAACGACAACTTCTACCATATAGTGCTTCAAAAGGAGCCATCTGAATGCTAGACTGATAGCTGTTATTGTAGGTAAATTCAATTAATGCCAAATGCTCACTCCAATTACCACCAAAATCAATCATGCAAGCTCGCAGCATATCTTCCACTATCTGATTGGTTCTTTCAGTCTGTCCATCTGTCTGTGGATGAAAAGCAGTACTGAAATTCAGACGAGTACCCAAAGACTCTTGCAGTCCCTTCCAGAAATGTGAAGTAAATCTGGGGTCTCGATCAGATACTATATTCACTGGAATACCATGCATTCTCACCACTTCCTTTATATACAAAGCAGCCAATACATCAATCGTCCACTTGGACTTAATTGGTAAGAAATGAGCCGACTTTGTCAATCGATCGACAATCACCCATATCGCATCAAATCCACCACGAGTCCTAGGTAGACCCATAATGAAATCCATGCCAATGCTTTCCCACTTCCATTGGGGTATGTCGAGTGGTTTCAATTTCCCTGCTGGTATGAAATGTTCGGCCTTAACTTGCTGACATACCAAACATCTGCTCACAAAATCTGCAACTTCACTTTTCATATTCGGCCACCAAAAGGACCTTTTCAAATCTCGGTACATCTTAGTGCCTCCAGGATGAATGGTATATCTGGATCTATGAGCTTCCTCAAGAATTTTGTTCTTTATTGTAGCCTCATCCGGAACACAAGTTCTGCCTTTAAATAATAATCTACCATCATCGGCCAACATGAAATCAGGTCTGCTGCTCAAGTTTCCCTTGATCTCTACCAACTCGGGATCATTATCTTGCAAGGACTTGATCTCTATCAACAATTCCGGCTTAAGTTGGATCTGAGCAATCATGACCCGATCATTATCGATATTAAGATCCAGACTAGATAATTGTTCCAACAACCTCCATTCTTGTAACATGAGACTTGACAATCTAGCTACCGGCTTCCGGCTTAAAGCATCTGCCACAACATTACCTTTGCCAGGATGATACTCAATCGAGAAGTCGAAGTCTTTCAAGTACTCCAACCATCTCCGCTGCCTCATGTTGAGTTCCTTTTGAGAAAATAAATACTTCAAACTCTTATGATCTAAAAACACTGTGAAGGTTTCTCCATACAAGTAATGCCTCCATATCTTCAAAGCAAACACGACTGCAGCAAGTTCCAAATCATGAACATGATAATTATCTTCGTGCTTCCTCAACTGCCTAGAGGAATAGGCAATCACCTTCCCATGCTGCATGAGTACACAGCCTAAGCCAATACCTGAAGCATCAGTATAAACAACAAATCCTCCTTCACCAGAAGGTAAACCAAAAAAGGTGCAGTAGTCAAACACTCCTTCAGAGTCTGAAAGCTTTGCTGACAATCATCTGACCAATCAAACTTATTCTCCTTGCGGGTTAATCTTGTCATAGGTACTGCAATCTTGGAGAAATCTTGAATAAATCTTCGGTAATAGCCTGCCAGGCCTAGGAAACTTCTAATTTCTGTCACACTGGTAGGCTGTTCCCAATTCTTCACTGCCTCAACCTTCGAAGGATCAACAGAAACACCTTCCTTGGTGATAATATGTCCGAGAAAGGACACCTCTTGCAGCCAGAATTCGCACTTACTGAACTTAGCATAAAGTTGATGATCTCTCAACAATTGCAATGCCATCCTCAGGTGTTCAGCATGCTCCAATTCACTCTTGGAATAGATCAAGATGTCATCAATAAATACCACGACCCACTGATCAAGATAGGGCCGAAATACATCGTTCATCAACTGCATGAAAGTCGCTGGTGCATTCGTTAGACCAAAAGGCATAACGACAAACTCAAAATGACCATACCTGCTGCGGAAAGTCGTTTTATAAATATCCTCTTCCTTAATCCGCAACTGGTGATATCCAGATCGAAGATCGATCTTAGAAAAATATTGAGCTCCTGCTATCTGGTCAAATAGTTCGTCAATCCTCGACAAGGGATATTTGTTCTTGACAGTCTCTGGTTTAATTATCGATAATCAATGCACAGCCTCATCGAACCATCTTTCTTCCTGACAAATAGTACAGGGGCTCCCCACGGAGAAGTACTAGGATGAATAAAACCCTTCTCAAGTAATTCCATCAGTTGCTGCTTCAGTTCCCTCAGTTCCGCAGGAGACATACGATAAGGAGCCTTAGAAATAGGAGCTGTGCCAGGAATAAGATCAATAGAAAAGATAACTTCCCGCTCAGGCGGAAGTCCTGGTAGTTCCTCTGGAAAGACATCAGGAAAATCTCGGACAACA